>JARYHS010013630.1:236377226-236551557 GCA_031002005.1 Vandiemenella viatica
TTGTAATGGGGGTGGTAAAGTTTATGCCATCTGCCGGGGGAACGGTGTGATTTTTTTCTGTGTGCGGTATGTGTATTTTTTGTTCGTGAAATGTATAATTTATGGGGCGGAGATTGGGTACCATCGTGATATTGCCTGGTGGCTTGTAGAAAACCACGCTTTGGCCTCGCATTAGGGATGACGGCACTTTTAATCTCCGTCTGGCCACTCAGATTTGGGTTTTCCATGGCATCCCCCAGATCTCCCTAGGCGAATGCCGCGATATTTCCTTCACGCCTCGATGCCGATGTAGACAAGGCCTAAAGCACCACAAGCAAAAAAAAAAAAAAAAAAAAATACTCAGCGAGTAATGTTCGAAATTGCTCTGCTATGGGCCAGGCGATTAATACACCATAAGTAATTCAGAAGAAACTTTCTCTGAAACAACCAACACATTTCTGTGCTTAAAATGCTCACATAAAATTCTAATTTCCATTTATGTGGGTTTTGGTTTTAACCTAAATAAATTGAAATAAAGTACCACTAATAACTCAAACTTTACAGATAGCTTCATTAGTCACTGAGGCTGCCGAACAGAAATATATATATATTTCTTTCACCTATGCTTTTTGTAATTAATATTTTCAGAAGTGGTTGTTTAACTTTTCCCAAAAGATTTCTAAAAATGGAGTCGTGAATATTTTTTTCCTCCTGCGCTACATTATGGCTAAAATAGGCTGATCGATTTATTTTACATGGTGGATACGGTTGCGCTAATCGATCGATTAGGAGCATATAACGTGAGTATGCTGAGGTGGCCTGGGAATACATTATACTTCATTATTTAATGTATTAAATAATGATCATGAATCATGGTATTAATTCCGCTTTTTCTCTGTGAAGCTTGTTTTGATTTTTCTATGTTCAGCCAGTATTTCTATTTTTGTAGTTGTTTCAGAGTAATAAGGGAGCGTGCATAAACCACGTATCTCCATTTTTGGCCTCCTTCGAAACCCCCCCCTCCCCCCACGTAGCCTGACGTGGCTTTTGTCTCTATTCCCCCGCCCTCCCCCACGTAACACGTAGCTTTTGTTCATATTGATTCCAGAAGACATGTTGTACTGTTTTCTCTGTCAGGACTATCGTAATTTACATACGGGGATAATTAAATGACGGAAATTAATATTACATGGATCTGTGTGTTCTGTATCTCATTTTTATTGTGACAAATAAAATGAAAGAAAAGCTACGTGGCCTGGCTTGGAAACCCCCCCCCCTCATGTAGCCCAGCGTAGCTATTCAGCCAACCACCCCCCCTAGACCGAGCCACGTGGTTATGCACAATCCCTAAGTACATGTTATTCGTCCCTGCAGAGATTTTCTGCAAGTTTTCACCTAATTTGAAATGTGGCCACCAAATGGACAGCCGAAAGTGTATTGTGAATTACTGTGTTTGCTTGGAAAGAATTAGAACGGAAATCGACCAAGTGTTTAGTGTGTGTGAAACTGTGTTTTATTCCATGTTAATTTCCGTGAACACACTGATCTGAATGTCTTTTAGAGCCAAAGGCTCCTGCGCTATTATTGAAATCTCCTGTATTTAAAGCTGGTATTAAGATAACTTTTTCAGTACAAGCATTTCTAAATTTATCTTCTATTTTTCATAAATCCAGTAATGCTATAGATCTTATAGCCATCATAGAAGATCGACTATAGACCCGGCTACTATGACACGCAAAATCTATGAGACGAAGAGTTGGAAGTTGCCTTCAAAGATTTTTAAATCTGGATGATTGGCTCTATAAATTAGTCCCAGAAGGACATCGCTTTAAGAATCTCAAGCAATAGTAATGCTGTCCTTTGCAACACGTTTCAAAACTATCGAAATTTTTTGAAATAACTCATATTCAAACTTTCGGTTCGCGGGTTTGGTTATATCTCAGAATATCAAATGATTCACACTCGATTGTTTCTCCTTCCACTTTCTTCTTCCAGTGAAAATCAGTGAACTCCTTAAAAAAAGGTGAAATTACCTAAGAAAAAAGAATTAAAAAGAATTTATCCTAAACATTAGATTACAGCTGAGCCTCTGTGCTGGTTCATCTAAGCTCATATATTCTAAATGTAAGCAACAGATATTATCACCCTAGCTGAGATGCCATTTCCACTTTCGGAAAGATTTTGTTTACAGGAGTTACGTAGCCAAACAAATTGAGGGAGTGGTTCTTCACTATATTCAAAGATGAATGCATTTTTTCAATAAATTTTTAGATTTCTTGCACTTTTGTTTTATTGTTTCGTTTTTGTTTCATACTAATTTACATCATTAATTTAAGCCACAAATTTAGCGAACCTTCTACAAACATGCGTATACTAAGCAGAATTAAAACACAGGACGCAATGCTGTTAGCAGACTATGATCTTTCTCTCGTGTTTATTCAAAACTAGCGGAGTTCCCAGCGTTGCCCGGTATAGTTGGTGTAGATTTACCCGCAATGAAAAATATTTGTACAAAGATTCACAAAATTCGTGCCAACTTTTCTCGGAGTTAAAGCAAACCTCGATTCACACGCCCCCTACCAAGAAGAGATGGGTTGAAGTTTATTTGCACGTACACTATTCCCTTTTTTATGGCTTTACGCCTCGTCGACGGCTAAGGTCATTACTGGCGGGATGGGACTGGGGACAAGGAACGGGAAGGAATTCGGCCATGGCCTTTTATAAGGAAGCATCCCGGCATTCGCCTGTAGAGATTTGGGGGAAACCATGGAAAACCCAAATCTGGATGCCCGGAAGGGGATTCAAACCCGCGTCCTTCCGAATGCGAGGCCCAGAACGTTAACCGTTCATCCACCACGCTCGGTACACTATTCTCATTCGTCCGAAAAGATTCATGTGTATCAAGCTTCATTAATTTAGTTTAGAAATTGCATTATTACATTACTAATCAACGATAGATTATGTTAGAAACTCACATTTGATTCAATTGCGAAGTGAATGGATATACTTTTTGCTCGAAACGTCAGATACTTTAACTCCGCAGATTCAGTATTTTATACAAACATCAAAAGTGAATCCATCGTATTCAAACAGAAGACTAATGCTGATGGCCAGAGACAATGTAGTATTAGGCCTATTGCCAGATATCGTGATTAAAGAAAATCACTGTTGTTTTTACGCTGTCTGTGCAGTTTAAAAATTGATTATCCCGAATTAAAGGGAAGAATAATTCAAGTTACTACTATTTATGACGTTTAAAAATTGAATATCCCGAATTAAAGGAAAGAATAATTCAAGTTTTTTTTTTAATGAGCGAAATAGTTATTAATGTAAAGTTATCTCATTGCTTTCATTAATGGCTATAGTCAGAGACATTGTAATTATGTGTTTAGTGCGAAGCATGCTGCATCTAGTGGTTACATTCCTGTATATAATAGTTAAATTATTATTCAGTGAGGTGTACGTTCAGTGAAGATGAAAATATGGGATGGAACCCTTTATCACGGCTTACGACTTACTATAGTTGACACTGAAATTCAAGATTAATATGCTTCTAATGAACGATTCCTCATCAGAAATTTTATATGCACTGCGGAGTTTACATTTAAATTGGACCTTTCTAACATATATTGTTAGTTAAGAGTAATGAACCTATAGAATTCTCTTTTTAGGTAAGGGTGTTAGGGATTGGAATAAATTACCAAGTGAAATGATGAACAATTTGCCATAAACGTTGAAGGAATTTAGAGTTAAGGTTTGTAAAGGGTAAATGTACCGAGCGTGGTGGTGTAACGGATAGCGTTCTGGCCTCGCATTCGGGAGGACGGCGGTTCGAATCCCCGTCCGGGCATCCAGATTTGGGTTTTCCATGGTTTCCCCAAATCACTCCAGGTGAATGCCGGGATGCTTCCTTCAAAAGGCCATGGCCGAATTCCTTCCCATTCCTTGCCCCCATCCTTTCCCGTCTCTAAAAGACCACGTTGTTAAAAAGGAACGTTAAACTGTTAAAAAAAAAAAAAAAAGGTAAATGTAGGTGGATGCAGAAAAGGGGGAAGATGGGTGTTTACGGAAATTGCCACCCGAGCATGCGCTCCATTACAATTTAATTTAATTTAATTTAATTGCTGCTTAAGTAGCATAAAGTGAGAATTCCGTCCTTTACGATGTATCGATCCAGTTAACTCAGTACCGGATTAACCACGTAGCAGGAGGTAGCAAATGCTACGGGCCTCGCACCTTCTAGGGAGCCTCGCGCCTTCTAGGGGCCCTCGCGCCTACTAGGGGGCCTCGTACCTCCTAGAAGGACCCCGCACCTAGGCCAGATGGGCGACCTTTTTTTTATATAAAAACTCTACAATTGTCACACGGACGGCAAAAATCAAGGGCCTCATCTTCACATTTGCTACGAGGCCCCACGCTGTCTTAATCCGGCCCTGAGTTAACTTCGAGTGGGCCAGCAGTATAACGTGACAGGATTTTATCGTTCTAATAGAAAGTAATGAGAATAAAAGATTTTGATAAACGGTGGAAACATAGAAAGTAAGGTTGTATATCATAAAAGTAAACGAAAAAGTATTGAAAAATGAGAGTGGCTATTTCGATGCAGCTGGACGACAGGCAGAGTTGTCAGAGTTGTCAGCCGGTGAGGAGGAGAGACAAGCGACAGCCACGTGCAGCGGCGCTGGAATGATCTTCATTCCCCGGCGCGATCGGCCGGCAGGCAAAGTGTGATGCGATCCTGGTGACAGGGCGCCCGCCCGGGCAATAAATAAGTCCGTCGCAGCGCCGGCCACGCTATCAGGACGTCGCTCCGGACGAGCTTAATCCCGAGCCTGCCGGCCGTTCCAGATACGAGGATAAGAGGCGCCGCTCGGCCCGTACTGGAATTGTACACGTCCGCCGGCCCGGGAGCTTGATCCCCGGGCGACACAGCCGGCTCTGCCCGCCAGCCTGAAAATAAAAGGTAGAAACGCGATCTGACAGACAGAGAACCGCCCTGTCCGGCCAGTTCCGGAGTACGAGCTGTCTGATCCGCTCTGACGGGCAAAAGGGAGGATTCCCAGTTCACAAGTTACACAGAATAAGCCGATGATCCGTGACACAAAAGTATACACATCCTGTAACGTATTGTGCTCTGTATAATTCCGCTCCCTTCTGATTCTTGTACTACAGTATAAACAAAAAATATTAATATTACTATCAGAATTTTGCGAAATACATCAGTAACAAGGATACACTCCAACAATATAAATGTAAAAACAAATTGCATAAAATCGCTGTATAAAACCTACATAGCCATACATTTCAGGCACCCAGATTTACGATTTATCAATAAACTCTCTAGTGCCAGCTAACTGCATACATGCTTAATAATATCTAGAAAACCGCAATAAGATCAAAACATTAGTGATTTAAGAAATTCCGTTAAAATATTGCCTTTCTTCCTTAAGTTCTTTTTTTTAATAGAATAATTGCTTAAACAAATAATCTCTAAAGTGAGTGAGCATACTTTTATTTAATTATTACTAAAAGTGTCAGACTATATTACTATCGATTTCGTTGTTATTGCTTCCTAATTTTAGTTGGTAGTCACTCTTGCTCCATATCACATAGATTCGGTTGTTGGTCTCAATTTACGCTTATTGGTTTAAGGAACATTAAATTTATTAATTATGGGATTAAACCAATCTATTGGGAAAACCACAATCGAAATACGCTATAGTAATTTTACAGCAAACATCTAGCAAAAGCTTCTAAATTAAATAACTGAGAAATCATAAAGCCGACTTCGCCACAGAAACTGACTGTAATTCAAATTGGGGTCTGAAGATTACTGAAAGAGACTAAGTAAAGGCCGGGGATATTGACACAGTTTCCATAACGCACATGCAGGGGTATGTTGGACAAGGAGTACAGCGTACCAGCCATCCTGTTTCAATTTCTTCCAATGAGGTTTCCTGTAATGGTCACAGGAGAATTTTCCAGACTAAGTCTTAAGAAAGAAACCATAAAACTGCAGAGCAGATCTCAGAGTGAAGAACACAGCTGTCACACATTTTTTGTTTATTTACAAAACAGAGCTCTTTTCAGCAAGATTATTTGTGTGCTCACAGAGAAAATTGAACAGGAGGCAGTTAGAACAATTTACAGGATTTTTTTTCATCAACCGCTAAACCTGATGTACTTGCCGGTGGTCAAGATATAACCCAGTTTGTCAGAAACTATGGGCCTGAATCGCCAAGCAGGAAGCTTGGTATCGCCGATATTTCTGACTACACTCATTTGTGAGAAAAGGAACCATGCACAAATATTTTTTTTTTTTATGCTTATGGATTTTACGCCTCGTCGACGTCAAGGTCATTAGAGGGCGGGATGGGACTGGGGGGGGGGGGGAGGCAAGGTACGTTAAGGAATTAGGCCAAGATCTTTTGAAGAAAGCATCTCGGAATTCGTCTGGAGTGATTTGGGGAAACCATGGAAAACCCAAACCTGGATGCCTGGACGGAGATTCAAACCGGCGTCCTGCCGAATGCGAGGTCAGAACATTAACCACTCACCCACCGCGCTCGGTCCCTTGCATAGTGACAATGGTTTTCTGTTACGTCGAATCATACTGAGTGATATGGTAAGGTAGATTGCTTAGTCTCAGAAACGTCTGCAGTCTGTAAATTCTGCAATGTACGAGAAACATCCAAACTAAAAGATCTTGTGGTACTGACCTACGAAGTCGAAATTTCTTTCGTACTGATTGCTTAAAACATAAAAATTTATACGGCGTCTTCAATAAATAATTGAAAACAGGCAACGGGTCTTAGAGTATGATTCCTGCATTGAGAGTTTCTTTTAAGTTGTCATGTACAGCATTTTCCTCCTTGCCCCACCACCAAAAATGCATTGAAGCTGTTCAAAAACAAATCATTCGAAACTTAGCTAAAGCTATAATCATTTGACAAACTTAAGTTATTTATTTGTCTCGTTCTCTTGCCACCTCATTTGCAGCATTTGAGATAGCTACGAGGCGTATTTTTTTTAAGTAAGTACCGTTTTGTCACACCGTGGCTGCAGCGCTACGGTCGGGCGTTCCGCGCATGCGCATTGGGTACCTGCATCTCTTGCCTAAGCAATTACGCCATTACAGTCTAATTCTTCCTTGTTTACGTTGTTCACTGAGTGTTTAAGATGCCTCCGATAACCGTGAGTCCCGCCGACTGTGAAGTACGTGCTGTTATAACATTTCTTTCTGCTAAATGCCTAAAACCGATCGATATTCATCGTGAGATCTGTGCAGTTTACGGACAAAACATTATGAGTGATGGAATGGTGAGAAAGTGGATGAGAACATTTAAAGATGGCCGCTCAAATGTGCATGATGAAGAACGGAGTGGGCGTCCTTTGGTCGTTAATAAAAGTTTGGTGCAGAAAGTGGACAATAAGGTGAGAGAAAACGGACGCTTTACGATTTCCTCCTTGTGTGATGACTTTCCTAATGTTTATCGTAGTTTTTGTATGGCATTGTGACCGAGAACTTGAATTACCGAAAATTGTGCTCACATTTGGTACCTAAACGGATGTGCACAAAACCAAACGTTTAGGCAGTGCATTGACTTTCCTTGAGCGGTACCATAACGATGGTGGTTATTTCTTAAGCCAAATTGTTACGGGCGATGAGAAATGGGTGACCTATGTCACACCTGAATCAAAGCAACAGTCCATGGAATGACGGCATTCAGATTCACCCAAAAAAGTGAAGTTCAAGGAAACGATTTCTGCCTGGATAACCATGTGCACAGTTTTTTCGGACAGAAAAGGAGTACTGCTTGGAATTTCTGCCTCGTAATGAGACAATCAATGCAGCAGCTTATTGTGAGACATTGAACAATCTGCGCCGTTCAATCCAGAACAAAAGACGTGGCAAGTTGAGCAAGGGCATCGTTTTGCTGCATGACAATGCCCATCCACATGTGGATAATCAGACCAAATATCTCATCACATCTTTTCGATGGGAAACTCTAGATCATCCTCCGTACAGCCCTGATCTGGTGCCCAGTGACTACCATCTTTTCCTGCACTTGAAGAAACACATGGGCGGTCAGCGTCTTGAAGACGATACCGAAGTCAAAACAGTTGTGATGCAGTGGTTAACAATTCAGGCGGCAGATTTCTATGAGGAGGGTTTTCAAAAACTGGTACTACGTTATGACAAGTGCCTCAATATTGAAGAGAATTATGTAGAAAAGTATAGTAAGTTACCGGCTTTCATGTAAAAATAAAATTATTGATATATATTTGCACGTCTTTTTTTAATTTCAAAACGGTACATACTTAAAAAACATGCCTCGTAAAATATGAATTCAACGTGATGTGTCTAGATGAACTTAGTTTAAATAATAAAATGCGTTTAGTTGTTGTCATTTCACCGTGAGATAAATAATTACTGTTAGAAGAGACGCAAGTTGTTTAGAGTCTTGGAGAATATTGCAGTATTAACTACGCCAATACGAGATGATTTCCCTCGTAATCCCAGTAAGAAGCACCTGCTGCGAGGCTTGAGTCAGACTACCGGTGCAGAAGAAGACGCGACGGAGCATCGCACTCTGTCGCTGGTCTTGTCGCCTACGATGCTAATGGCAGTGAGTCACACGGGGGCGTTCTCAATTAGCCGGCGTCGTGGGGCATAAACAGGGCGTAAACAGGGCGGGCTCGGGCAAGAAGAGCAGCGACGGTGGGGTCGCGCGCCGTGCGGCTGACGGCAGACCACGGTCGAGAGGCCATCGCATTAGCATCGCCAGCCACCGCAGCAGCACCGCGCCGCGCTGTCGGCCGCAGCAAACTACTGCCGGCAAATTAACTGCCACTTGGACAAACTGACTGTAGCAGCAGCAGCAGCAGCGGCAACGGGAGCCACAAACAGTAGCGTGGCAAAATACATTTGTTCCGACTGCCACGCCACAAAATGCTATTGTCATCCACCAGCAGCGGAGGGTATTGAAAATCCGTAAATCATTACTGTGGTGAAATAAAAAACGTTTGGTACCGTCCTTAAGAGATTCCGTTCCGAACAACTACCACTGCACCGACAAAATAAAATAGGGAGATGCGAGGTAGACAGTAATCTAGATTTACGTTCCAACTCAACGCCAAAGTTCTGCATGACGACCACAGAAGTTATGTAGATGATCACTGTGGTAGGCTACATGAATTTGAGGTGATACTCGTTCCATCAAAGAGTGCGGTCAACTATTAATTTCAGACTTCAGCCAAGATAAGTGAGTGGACACATGGAGTAAAGGTCATACCTCATAAAGGACAGAACATGTTTATTACAATCGTAAATGTACTGTTAATATAAACAGAAAAGATGTCAAGCATAATTAATAATGAATTATATTGGAAATATGTTTGATAGTGATTTATGGAGTAGTTAAGAAGAAAAGTGGGTTCAAATAAGTAATATAAATGATAAGTGTATTACTTTCAAGCAGAAGAGAATAAGATATATAAAACATAAGAGTGAACCAACATTTGACCTCATAATTGCACTAGATACGACACATAATGTGCAAAGATGCGACAGTAAAATATGCTGTACAAAGGTTAGCTGAAATTTATTTACTATCGTGTATAAGTTGAAGATAAGGATATAAAAGCGAAGTTACAGTAAAACCGCTTAATAACCACCTGCTTCACTTATAATTGTATAGAAAAAGAATATCACACGTGGATATAGTTTGCTTAAACATTCGTTATTAATCCAACCAATGTGTTAATAGTATTCCGGGATCTGAAATATGACATATGTTCCTGTCTGATCAAGATATCAGCGCCGTCGTGCTCTGTTAAATGGGTGAATAGTGAATATTTACTGCAGTGTTTTCATTAATACTTAAAAAGAAATGATTGACATTAAACTGCAGTTATTTTCGACTTTTTTTACTTATGGCTAAATGCCTCGTCGACGTCGAGATCATTAGAGGTGGGATGAGACTGGAGACAAGGAACGGGTAGGAATTTGGCCATGGCATTTTAAGGAAGCATCCTGGCATTCACCTGGAATTATTTGGGAAACCCAAATCTGGATGCCCGGACGGGGATTCGAACCGGCGTCCTCCAGAATGCGAGGCCAGAGCGTTAACCACTTACCCGCCACGCTCTGTGCTTATTTTCGAGCTCCGGTATAATCGCAAACACCATTCACTTAACAAACATCGTGAATCATTGCCTCAAACAGTCTATGTACACACTTTATCATTATTCTCGGCCGCCGCTGAAAAATTCTATCACTCTTATCTTGCACAATCCTACATCAACGTCATCCCAGGAAAAGTAACGCAATACTGACGATCCAGTATTGCGTTACTGTTTCTTAGGATGACATTGATGTTGGATTGTACAAGATAAGAGTGATAGAATTTTTCAGCAACGGCCAAGAATAATGATAAAGTGTATACCTTGTAGCATTCTAAGGTGAGAAATAAAACAGTTACTGTGCCTGAAAATTATCCAGAAATCTCAACAATCCAGAAATACTAAAATTTTCTCAACCATCTCACTTCCCTAATATCTCTCTAAGGACGTACAGAATATGCTTCTCAATCACATAACAGAACATGCGAACCAACTGTACGTTATCAAACAGTCAGGATTTTATCCAGGGAGGCCATGATGTGCGCAAATCCTTAATCTCGCTGAGATATCAGAGAACGAATTTGAAAAACGCCATTGATCACTGGGATTACATTTGCTGATCTGATGCCATCCTGATCAACCACAACACGCTAGTGCAAAAGATGCACGTAACAATGAAAAATCACCTACTAACACCATCAGCTTCCTGCTACCCAACCATACGCTGCGCTTCCGGAAACAGGGCGAGTAACATTCTAACGCTCCGTGATCCCTAAAAGAAAAATGAACTTTCAAGGAAGACGATGTAGCTTAATATCGTCTTTATTTCCAGACGTGAAAAACGGTGAGGTGTTGCGATACAAAAGCAACATGAAGACCCAGGACTACCTCACCGGGAGCGGAAACTGTGGCTGCGGCGTACTGCAAAGCCCCAACCTCCTGCTCAGCTACTGCAAGTTTGGTGAATCATATAAAGACAACGACCGGTGTATAACCAATGATGAAATCATACAGACTGTCTAATATCGAGCTGTTAGAACTATTTAAAGTTATGAAAAACATGTGTTACCAGTTTATTATTTCATTTATTATAAACAAATCAACCGTGGTTCGGATTCCACGTTAAACTGTAGGTCCCCTCTGGGGCTAACAACCCTATTTGTAACACGATGTGTACACATCTACAGCAAAAATTCGAGCTAAACAAAGGCTAAACATGGTCGCAGTTCATCCAAACGAACATACATACATACAAACAAATCAAATTAATTATAATGTGCAAATAATTGTTGATGTTATAGATTTTTATAAAAAAAGAACGTATCATTCTTATTTGCACTATTGAGAGAACATAGAAATACAGATCCTAGAGGATTCCTCATTTAGTAACTACGTTTCTCGGAAAAGCAAATATTTGTAAGGCATGACGTTAGTGGTGTTAATTCACGTCTTACTGTTTTGTATCCATCATACTGGATGAACTGTATGATCCTTGCATTCCGTATGCGGTGGTGACTGGCCATTGCAGTGGGGTACATCGAATACCCACTGAGGAGAGCGGCAAGAATAGCAGTAGTACCTGGTGTAGACGTCAGAGTCAAAATGCATTCCATACCCTATTTGCGGAGATAGGCATTCACTATGGATGGCGTTAGCCCTCCATAGGAGCATCACTGAGTTGGTTTCCCGTGTCTCAATTCCTTATGAAAGATGGCGAAAGTACCTACTCTCTCGAGAAATTCCCTTGCTCTTTTTTGATGATTAATAATAGCAATAATTGAAACAAAAAAAGACAAAAAATGTTAAGTTCACAATTTATTTCATGACGGGAATCAGTGCGGAAATATCCTTTTGTACACTTTATAAATGGAAATTAATCTTCAAGGAACGCGTGTACTTCTCCTGGATCGTTGGATGCAGAAGATTCTGACGGGAATGAGGTTCATGGAGATCGGAAAATTCGCCATCTGAGACGAAATACTACAAGAATATCGGCGAACGATACGAAGGAAAAACATAATGATTCGCCGTGTTTAACGGCATCCCATGAAACAACGTGCCTAGTTATTAATTGTGTTGTTTATTTTTAAGATTTTATAGCTGTACTTTTAAATAGTCTAATTATAGTATGTATGTACCTAAACCTTTTATCTTGCCAGTCAACAAAGTTTTACTGCAACATTTTATGATATAGCTCCAATAACAATGAAACTACATTAATATGTGTATTGCTTTTCACAGTAAGCTTACCTCCAGCCAAGTAACTACCCTAGTGGAAAAAGTACAATTTTCCTATTCATTTTTAATGTAGGTAATTAAAAGATAAATTTAGGTGCTTTTAAGAAGTAATAAGTAAAGAAGTTTTTCTTTTAAATATATTATTTAACTTTTTTCCCATTTTTTCTTCGTCAGTGTTCCTGCTTACTCTTGTCTCCACCACAGATAATAAAAACAGCTGAGGGTTATAAACAAAAATCGATTACACTTTACTGATGACGTTCCACTTTTCATATCTTATTTTCTGTGTTCGTGCCGAAATTGACCTTTTAATGTATGATTTTTTCAATTTCCTCTACAGACACATTTCATTTACCTTCCCATGTCGTCAACGTTTTTCTCTTTAATTCGCGAGTTCTATAGCCCTTGATTTGCTCTTTCCACAAACAACAACAGGAATGTGAGAATGCTGAGACTGTACAACCCGTAAGTTGGTTATAGTGCTTGGAAAGATATTTGTGGATGGATCAGGAGTAGAACATGGAAGGAAAAATTTACCATGACCACAAACTGGTATTCGATTTCTTGCATAAGGGAGAGGTAAAATTTTCTTTTGTATGTAAGGGAGATAGGAATTGGAATATATTAACAATTAAAGCTGAATTTAAAGAAAGGATTTAAAATTACGTAAAATTCGTAAAGGTCATAAGTAGTTTGACGGGGGAAACTTAGACTCAAAGGATATAAGATAGTATAAAAAAAAAGATAGCAAGAAAGGAATATAGGTGAATTTTAGGGAATTTGAGACCGGAGCATGCACTCTGTCGCAATTAAATTAAACTCTTCTTAAAGCAATACTCTGCAACATAAATGCAGAATTTAAAAAAAAAAAATACCCGAAACGCTAGCTTGTCTGTATTTACGTCCACAATTGCTTATTATTTGCGTCAATGATTCTGAGAATCCCACACGAGACAAGATTATAAAGACACAGAAAATACTAACCCGCAAGACGTCAAACCTCCACGCCAATAATTCGGGCTAGACCGCCTGGTGCATGCGAGACGCGCTCTGGACTCACTCCAGATGCAAAGAGTCTCAGTGTGTAATAGGCTTAAGCGTGGATCACTGTGATGGTGTGTTCAGTATAGGGTGTGTGGATGATAGATGAAAGAAGGGATAGAGTGAAGAACAGTGCTGTTCAGACGGTCGTTCGGAGAGTATAGAACATATTCCCTTTTCTGACTTGTCAAATAGGAATTTCGTCGATCTATGGAATGCCACTTATTTAATGAAATTTTGATAAAATTATTGCAGCATATTTACCTTTTTATATTTTCCACTTCGTATTCCATTGCTGCCGAACACTCTTTATATATAAAGATGAATGTATGTTTGTTTGTTTGTTTGTTCTTCATACAAATCCACAGTTTTTATCCGTTCTCGACGAAACTTGCACACTTATCCTTTGAAACAAGGAGAAAAATACTGTCTACATTTGGTTGAAAAATTATCTTCAATTTCCACGTAGTGGCCTCGCAGCTGAGTGGCTAAAGAGCTTGCTTACGAACGTCGTGGTCTCCGGTTGAAATCTCCGTGAAGGCTAAGATTTTTAAAAATTGTTTTTCATCGTAAGAGTCAGGCCTGGGTCGTAGGTTATTCGGATTGAATGTTAAACTGTGGATATTAGAAAGTTAGGGGCGCAATGTGAGGTAAATCGTAGGTAGTCTTGCAATGTTGTAGGTGTTCACTTTTTTACGTTATAATGATCCCTCAGGTGTTGTTCACAGTCAGTGTGTGAGTGTGAACCACAGTAATATTATTATAAATACGGAAGTAAGTCTCTGTCTTTTTGTTACGTTTTGACGACGAAATGGCTATATCGTTGTGATGTAATTTTATAAGGAAATGTGTATGAAGGGCACAGGATATTTTTTCCAGTATGATTAACAGTTGTAGTCACGAAATTTTGAGATCTTATCGAATAGTGACAGAAATATGTTGGAAATTAATTCTCTTCAAGAGGCAGGTTCGACGGTAGAATGATATAGTGATAGCTTTCCTGTCATATTATGCCGACTCGATATTGTTTGGGACTAATCCTTCGTTACCAACAACTTACTATATTTAATTCTGGCAAAAAATTCTTAATCCACGCGTACGAAGTCGCGGGTACGAGGCTAGTATACATATAAAGCTGTTAAGAAATTTGTAAAAGCCCTTTCCGCTACCGCTTCTTTTTCGAGTTGCACTGGAGTTTCAGTTTATGTTTTTCTCATATCCCTTTAATCACCGTCGTACGAATTCCTTACTATAATCAGTTTGATCGAAAAATCTGGATACAGTTGCCACTTAACAGAGGTTAATCTATCTTTCTCTATTAGAGTTATAACTTACTAAAATGATTTTTAAAACTCTAATCCTAAGTGATTATGAACATTATTATTCAATACAAGTTAGCATCTTTGCTTAACAGCACTTCTTCGCAATAATTCACAGTAATTTTCATTATTTGACAAAAGAAACAATATTCAATTCCTTCTGCGGTTTTCGATTACTATTTGCAAATATCAAACTAATTTGATAATTTTGTTTGAATGAAAAGTCTTACAATTTGTGCGAAAATACGAAGCTGCTTGAATACTATTGCGCCATATCATTGGTATGATGCTGGAACTTTATGTCCCTATAAATCGGTAGCAACAGTTCCTTATTATTGTATTCAATTATCGACTGTGATAACACCTCCAGAGGTAAGAGGCCAAGAAGCAACGGCACGTGAGTGGATAAAACTACACCATCCTGACCATCCACAGGATCTCCCAATCCACGAGGTCCTAAATGACTTACCCCCACTCGTCTTAAATCTAGAAATTCAGTATGGCAAGATGTATTTGACTTTGATGTCAAGGAAAATTGGGGACAAAGCTGGAACTCCGCATCCGTATATCATCCAGATATTAAAGATCCCACAACTAGACTTCCAGTATTCCATCTGAGTAGAGACCAGTGGATCAAACTAAATCACCTAAGAACAGGACATGCTAAATGCAACGCCATGTTGTATAAGTGGTGTCTTTAGGATTCTCCTGCCTGTGACTGCGGTGCTCCTTCCCAGAGTGTGGAGCATATCATCAAGGAATGCCCTCTAAGGAAGTATAATGGACCGTTTGAAGAAGTTTTCGGAGCTACAACTTCATTCATAGAATGGCTGGAAGAACTGGACATCAATTTGTGAACGATGCCACCGCTCTTGTCATTGTATATATTTGTATGTATTATATAAGTTGCTTAGCCATACGACAAATAAATAAATAAATAACGACTGTTTTAATGGAGCTGTTATATTTTATACGTCATTTAGATGTATACTTATAGTGAGTAGTTTTTGGAACTATCTTCTAAACATCCTAAGCACCTGTAACTTTAAAGAGTATATATTTCAGCGCGTAATCAGTGCATTTCAAAAATTTATTTTAACTTTTTTACTGACAGAGAGAATGATCTATATAGCATTTAAAATAAGTTGACTATATAAGATACTACTTATTTCAACTTCAAAAATACACATATGACTGCGAGATATCTGGTTTCTTAGGCTATGCGTCCAAATCAAACAAAATATTGCCTGGTGGTGTGAGTACTTCGACGTACAACATTCGAGTTCCACTTCTTGATTAAATTCATTATGGATGGCATGCGGTAAAATTAATGTCGGTATCTATTGAGCGTTTGCAGGTTGGAACACTAGCAGCGAGAGTTGTAGGTAAGCGGTATCGCCTTGGCATCGCATTAGGGAGGGCGAGGGCTCTAACCCCCATCCAGCCATCCAGATTACGGTTTTCCATGGCCTCCAGAAATCGCTAATACGGTACGTTCTAATTATTTTTCCTTGTGAATCTAATATTAGATGTATGTAATAAAAAAGTCAATGTTTTTTATTTCTTTTGACCATATAATACGAGTATATTCACATTCAATTTCAGGGACTATCACATATATACCAAGTGGCATTTCGCGAAAATTTCAGAGTTCCTGTCTCTCAGAGATCAGTGCACATATATTTAGTATTTTTTTATCTCCTCATATTTCTTTTGGAAGTAACATTCTTTAATCCTCTCTATTGATTGTTGTTAGTTTTGGATTTTTTCATTCAACTTCTACAAAGGAAGGAACCAAGTATTCAACGTGGAGAACATTAAGTTCTATACATTCTTGCTCCCTCAGAAACTAGTTTTATAAGTAACTAAATCAGTTGCGTGGAGTATGGCTTTCGATATACGATAAAGTATCAGAACCTTCGGATTCATCAAAGAGAAATCTATCTGTTGCGTAACATGGACGATGCGATTTTATAATTTCCTTTTAATAGCTTATGAATGCTGCACGATATATAAGTGGCAATAGCCTCTACTAGCTACTCTAATTACTAAATACCTATGAATGCTTCTATTCTTTCATAAAGGCCTGTCTCGACACAAAGTCAAAACGTAGATCTAGTTTGTGAATGTTCTTCTTCTATTGTAAGCAGTGCAACAATTTCATCTGTCACGGGTGACATTACTCTTGCCTTGTTTGTTACTGAATCCAGCATTTTTCTTAAGATACATAGACGTGACCGTACACATTATATAGTGTTCTAAATTTGAAAAATCATTTAAAACGAGACGCATGATATTAAGAATAATGCGGAATTTGGAAACTTGCTGATGCCTGTTGCTATGAATCAGAGCTATTTGAGGAAATAAATAGACATAAGTAGCGATCTGGATGTTCAGTGGTTAAAACGCTTGTTTTCAAATGCTTGCGGTTCGGTACCGAATTCAAATCCCGGTAAGACTAGAAATTTTTAAGAAAAGTGTTTGGTCGTATAAGATACGTCAGGACGTTCCGTGGTAATGACTCCACGTTAAAATGTAGGACCTAGAGGAAAGGAACTACACAATAGTTTAGTATGAATTCACAATTTAACACTTACCAATTACTCATCTTTTTTATGACTCTATTTGAATACATTAATTACAAATCCCTCATGCTATTATTCTTCTTCACTGCCCCGACCTCATACTTTAAATATTAACTTCCATGTTACGGTCATCACGCCAGAAATTTGACTATCTTCGTTCATCGACCTCTAGTCATCTTTTTCAACATTTCTAACCAAAGATCTTCTTTCTCTCTATGTTTCACGTTCCATGACATTCAACACTCAAATATCAAAGTTAGTTCATATAACTAAAAATTAGACTGAAAATGCTTTTAACACTAAATCTTAGGATCAGTGCGGTCACGTACCTCACTAAGTGAATAGTAAAATCTGCATAGTTTAGTTGCATCAATGAGGAATTAATTTCTACTGACAGAAAGACTAAGTTGAAAACTTTAACCCGATTGTAATAGCAATAAATCACTTATGTTACCAACTCTATTATATCTTCCGTTACAGCAACCAGTAAGGCTTTTTAAAAAATTCTTGCGGAAGACGAAAATCACAGTATTTCTTACCTTATTAGAGTTTATCATATGAAAGAAGGAAATAAGGATAAATATAGCGGAGGAGGGTTAGGGTCAAGGAAAGGGAAGTAATTCGACAAAGATGTTTTAAAGGAACTATTCCGGCATTGTCTGGAGTCGATTCGTGGAAAATGTAAAATCGAAATCCCGAATACACGGCCTCAGCGTTACCGCTCACCAATCGGATTTGGTAGAAAAAATACTATTCTTTTACTATCGCAGCAGAAACCAAAAAACTTACTGTCACTTTTATTTCAAATTGAAAAAACTTCGGCTTTTAAGGCATACTGATATACTTAATTTGTGTTAATTCCAGCGCAGTTCCTCCATAAAGTAACAATAAAAGTTTCTGCAACAAGAATCGCGATATAAAAAAAAAATCTTACATAATTTCTTCCCTTAGTGACAAATTGTAATTCAGAAGAACAAAACGGCTTGATGCAAAAGTTAGCCGGTGCTAAATGCTACAGAAAGAACATGACATTTGTTTTACTTACGTTCAGCTATACTCTTGTAACTTCACCATTTTAAATATTCGCTGATTCAAAGCCTCATATTGTTTTGTTGCGTTCACACTGGTGAAATAACGTAAAATGTTTTTCGTGTAGCCTTCGTAAACTCGGATTTATTTCGGGTATAACTACAATTCATTGGTACAAACATCTGTCCACAAATACATCTGGAATGACGTATTGAGATTGCATTAGAAAGTTGCCACATCATTCATCAACGAATAATTGCAGATTTTGGGTTGTAATGTTACCAGATACTTATCATCAATAATGAAATATTAACTTAACGCTAAGTTATTTGTTGGTTTGGTACATAATAATATATTTTTGGCATTATTATAACTTTCAATACACTTTAGAATGATGTTTCTCAGACTGATGTTTCAGGGGCAGATAATTAGAAACTATACCTCTGAGGGCCATCCAAATGGTTTCATTACTAAAATTAATGACACTAGTTATTTTATTAGTGAATGTACGTTTATGTCACTAGACCAGTGTAAACATTCTATACATACAGGTGTGTAAGGAAAAACTTGGGGTGCTAGATGTAATAAGCGGTTATTGTGGTTTATGGCGCGTCGACGAATGGGTCATTAGCGCCCTAGAGGTGTGATAAGTTAGTTGAATAAAAGGTTGGTTACTTTTCCAGGTTGCTCTTTTTTTTTCGGTTTAAGTAATACAAGCTTGAAATGTCCACAACACTGGGCGACAAGAATTTTACTGTTAAGGAAATAAACACCATTTATGTTCGAAATTGGTTCACTGATTCCAAATATGACGTCTAGTTTTTAAGTTATGTGATATCCATCTGTTATTTATTAGGTGTTAGTCAAAATTCATGATGTTTATATGTGCATGCATGTGATTGACACTCCGTATGTTCTTTTTTAAACATATGAAAAATATGAAGCAATTAAACTGGTATATAGATGATTCTGTATCATTAGCATAAAAGGGTAATTTAAATTGACTTAAAGGGGGTGAATTTTCTCTTGGGACAGCAAACGGGTTATACAAAATACCCTTGTTTCCTTGTGGGATAATAGAGACAATGACAAAAATTATGTTAAGACTGGACCTCTGGAACAAATACGGATCCTTGTAGAGATGCCAATATATTAGAAAAGCAATATATTAGTTGAACGAGCAAAAATCATCTTCCAACCTTAGCCCATCAAACTCCGATCGATAAAACAATCTGGACAAACATGGGGAGGGCTTTAAGTAAATCTTAAACACAAGACGGTTGAAAAACTTAGCAGGAATCTTTGAAGTACCAATCATCCGTAAGCTCATAACGGACATAATTTTTTCTAAAACGATGCATGAGAATGAAGCATTAACTTGGCGAGCCTTTGTGGAAGAAGTGCAAAATCTCGGTAAGAAACACGAAAGTGAAAGCTACAAAGAAACATGGTGTCAGGTTTTCATGATACTGGCGCGAATATGAACGTTAAAATGCATTTTCTTTTTAATCATCTTGATCGCTATCCTGAAAATCTCTGAGATGTCAGCGACGAACAAGAGGATAGACTGGAAACCCCTGAACTAATGACTTTGAGATACTCTTATAGTGGGAGAATATTACTGGTGTTTAAGACGAGATAATTCTATACCTCGACATTCACAGCAAGCAAAGAGGGGTAAATTTATTGTTTGAATTTTCTGTCAAAACCTGATAATTGGAAATAAGTTAGTTTTTTTGTTTTTGGGTTATGCACACTTTATAGCTTAATATTCTTTGCCTCTTATACGAATAAAATAAAGTTTGTTAAAGAAACAGATCCATTTATTTTCCCTTAAACACCGAGCGTGGTGGGTGAACGGTTAACGTTCTGACCTCGCATTCGGGAGGACGCGGGTTCGAATCCCCGTCCGGGCATTCAGATTTGAGTTTTCCATGATTTCCCCAAATCACTCCAGCCGAATGCCGGGATGCTTCTTTCAAAAAGAGGCCATGACCTAATTCCTTCCCATTCTTTGATTCAGTCCCATCTTGCCTCTAATGACCTCGCTGTCGACGAGGCGTAAATCGCAAGCAAAAAACATCTAATATCAGCCTATGTACCCTGTTAGAAATATGTTTTACAATGAAATGGAGCCAAATTGAGATCAGTTTGGTAAAAAAACCAGAACTGATAGGGAAAACAATATTTAATAGCCAAAATTACCTAAGAATTCGTATAAATATTGGAGGCCCGAAACAACCTTTTTTTTTGTTACCTTGGTCTTCCGGGAGGAATCGCGCCATTTTATTGAAACCTAAAGTTTCAGCCATCATTCTGTGACTTTTATCCTAGTCCCCTGATGAATGCCACAGAATGATGGCTGAAACGTTAGGTTTCAATGAATTGGCACGGTTCCACCCGTAAAACCAAGATAACATGGACAACGACTGCCGAAGTCTACACAATCAAAAAACAATTGTGTTGTGCTGTGTTATTAATGGAATAGTTTTTACCTATCATCAGTCTATTGATTACCGCTGCTGTTCAGATAATGGAAGATACTACGGTACTCTCGGGGGCTCCAATCTCACTACAATCACTGTATGTGAAACATCAAGGAAGCGGATGTGATGATCCATACCACTCGACAAGTTTGCCATTCTCGGTTGCCAAGTGTCAGCGACAGTTGCACAGCGCTGCACGTGTAGAGTAAACAGGGGCGCCAGTGATCGGCACCGTCGAGATATCGGCTCATTAATCCCTCAATTAGCCACGAGGCGCCTCGTTATTCATTCACGACACTCCAAGGTGCGCCGGGCGGCCCGCCTCCCCTCGTGACAATGCGGCAAACTTTGTAATCAGTCTGTAGCAAAACAAAGACCAACTCCGACGGGGCCAAGGGGACCAGGCCAGGGGTTAGCTTGATGAAGGATAAGTGCGCCGCTCAAGAGGCGTGTTTGAATTTCAAACAGGGTTCGCGCGTACACAACTGCGGGCGGTAGAGGTTCTCCCGTTTCAGCCGGTGTCTCGTGCGCTTGCTCGTGGTAGGCCAAATTTATTGCCTCGCCGTGATGAATCACACTTCGGCTCTTAACCCGCTCTTTGAGCCTCGGGCTATGGTCGCCCCTCGACGGCCACTCCGACGCCCATCCTCCCAGCCTCTCCACTTTCGCCAGCCTCCTCACATTGGAGACTATCTCAAACATTACTCATTTCACTTCATACTTAGTCACTTCTGATAATCTTTTCACGATATTTGGTTGAGTCATTCTTGTCGTTGGTATTTTGCAATCGGTAATTGACATAGGCACAAACTATCTGAAAGTGTTAAGGCAAGCTTGGCAATTCAAACATCAATATTACTCACCTGTTAGCGTACTATAGCTTGTTGTGAGGGACAACAGGTAAATATATTAAGAAATATTTTATTACGCAGTTGTTTACGCCATTTACGTGAGGATTTTTATGTGGATGGGAATATCAGAACTGAAAATTTTGCAGTACTGTAAATGCTTGGGGAGCAATGAGATTAACTCCTTTTAACGCACTCCTGATAGAGGCAAAAGACATGCCTCTTTATACCAAGAGACACTGCTCAGAATTTTTTTTTTTTTTATTATTTTTTACTCAGCGCTCAGCAAAAATATCACACCAACCTCTAAGCAGACCAAAGACTCTAATGATGATCAGAAACATGTAAGAAAATCAACATATAAACTGATATTGAAAATAATATTTCCATTGATTATTCAGAAGAGGAGTTCTTCAGAAATTCATATAAACTGAACAGATTTAAGTCACCAACCTACCAGCAATAAAGTCCGGAAACACACGCAGGCAAAATTAATAAGTCATTCAGAAGTTTAGACGTCTACTTCATAGAAATTTATAACGATGGATCAAAAATTGGTAGACAATTCCTTCTGTTGACTCTCAATAGGAGACATTCTAAAGCACATTCTCCAATTTGAGGTGCGCATTCATACGTCTGAAATTCAAACAGTTAGGTACACCATACAGTACCCACGTATACATTTATATTACTTTGCTGGACATGATTCTACAATCGAAACAATCAAACAAAGAAATCAACCTGATGTAGATGATGGGGCACGCAGGTACAACCAAGCATGAAATTAGCGATCATTTGATAAAAGCTGCGATAGCCGAAGAGACGGTTCAAGCAATCCCGCTAACCTATTCAGATTTGATACATACGATACGATAGATAGTTTACCAATAATGGACAATGCAATGGGAAACAACAAAAACGAAGATAGTTCATTACGCCACTACCAACCAAAAACACCAAAGAAACCCTATACATGTATACTATCGAGTTTAGTGGGTAAGTGGTAACGCTCGGCCCTGGTATCCGGAAAGACGCACCAAGCGTGGTGGCTGAGCAGAAACGTTCTGGCCTCGGATTGGGAAGGACACGGTTTCGAATCCCCGTCCGGCCATCCATGTTTGGGTTTTCCAATCCATTTTCCCAAATCTGTCCAGGTGAAGGCCGGAATAGTTCCTCCAAAAGGCCATGTCCGAATTCCTTCCCCTACCTTGTCCTCAATCTTTCTGACATCCAAAAGGCGTAAAGCGATAAATGAAAAATAAAAAGCTTATATCTGAACAGACGACACGTCTTATAAGCAACAAGTATTGGGTTACATCACTAGTACTCTTTAGCCCACCTGTACCATGTAAAAATGATTTTAACTTCTTACGTTGATGAACATCCCACACAATTAGCGATCTCGACCATTTGTTTTTAAAATCCAAAACACAAAGCATGAAAGTTATTGACACATGTTCACAATTTGATGTAATTTTTATGGATTTTCAGAAATCTTCTGGCTCCGTGCCACGCAACCGACTTTTAACAAAATTTCGAGCGTATATCGGATCAGATTTGCAAATGGATACGAGATTTTATACTGATCGGTCACAGCTGACGGGGAAGACTCTTCTATTCTAGATGTTTCTTCGGGAGTACGTCAAGGTAGTGTAATAGGACCATTTCTTTTCCTAATTTTTATAAACGATCTATGTGGCAACGTTAATGGAAGATTGAGATTGTTTGCTGATGATGCAGTTATCTACAGAGAAGAAAGGTCTTCTGACGATTGCGTAGAAATTCAGAGTGATCTGTATGTTACTTTGGAATGGTGCCGTTAATCGCAACTTACAGTAAACTGCAAAAAGTGCAAGGCAATGCGCATAACTAACAAAAAGAATCCGTTTGTTTGAGAGTGCAAAGTAAACAGCTGAGCTGCTGACACGGTTGATTCTGTGAAGTATTTTGGCGCAATAGTACAAAGCAACTGGAATGGGATATACACATAACTTCTTGGGTAAAGTTAATTCTAACATAAGATTCATAGGTCGTATTTATACAAAGCGAATAACTTACAAAACTCTCGTGCGTGCACGTTTCGAATACTGTTGTGGAGTTTAGGATCCTTATCGCAAGGGACTGATTGACGCTTTAGATAAAGTACTGAGGAGGGCCGCTCGATTTGTAACCGCTTGCTACAGCCCTTACAAAAGCGACATAGAGTTTGGTACATAGATTGGGCTGGGAATGTCTGCCGGACAGACAACATCGTTTTCGTCTGAATTTGATGTCAAATATGTGAAATTCTTCTTTCATGTACAAGTGCAATAAAATACTTCGTTCACCGAACTACTTAGATCGCAATGACAGGAGTGATAAGATTAGAGAAATGAGATGCCGTAATGATGCTTATATGTATTCTTTGAGATTGGAATACCCAGAGTTGGTTTTGGTGCAAAGCACCCTCTGCCGACCACAATATTTGTGAATTTCAGAGTATGAATTTAGATGTAGATGTAGAATGTACCCCACAGAGGAAACTACCAGGCATTACAATAATATTGCTGTAGTATTTTAGTCCACAGGGTTTAATGCCAATAACCGGCCGTGATATTTCCTTCAAAAGGCCATGGCCAAATTCCTCCCGTTCCTTGTCCCCATCATTTCCCGCCTATAATAACCTCGACGTTGACGAGGCATAAAGTCATAAACAAAACAAAACAAAAAAACAGTTACCAAATTTCTGGACGAACCTGACCTTCACGCATAAAATGGTCTAATAGTACTCCATCTATAACACAAAAACGACAACGGGCCAACCCGATGACGAAAAAGAAATAACTGGAAGGTACGAGATTCCAGATTAACAATCAACAGTCGGCCCATCAAATCGCAACAAAAATGTAGCAAAACTACTTGTAATTAGTAAAATCTATATTTATTTATTTATTCGTTGAGGCCAACTAGGACCACATTAAGCCTTTGAGCATTTGGCAGCGAGTTTATTCTTCTTTTGCCCCCATAACTCCTTCATTCGTTTTGAATGCGCCTCTTTGCGCTGCTCTGTCCAGAGTGTACTGCGTCTTCAGTTGGAGTGCTTATCGCACCTGTCATTAGCTTCTTCCGAAATATATCTCTGATGAAAGCATCTTCTGGTTCTAGCCCCATCAAATGAAGATCTAATTTAATATTTACGATCCAGGGCATTACAATTTTGGGTCTGGAATCAAATAAATTAAAAAAAAAAAATTGTTAGTTTGTTCTCCTCCATCCGTTTGAGGTGGCCATAGAATCTAGCCCGTCTTTTGCGGATTGTTTCAGTGATTTTCTCTATTTTGCTGTAGACTTCTTTGTAGGATTTCTTTTGATGGATGCCATTCTTAAAATTGGAACGAAGAATTCCTCTAATAATTTTTCTCTCTTTTTTCTCCAGTTCTCCCAGAAGTCCTTTATCGGCATTCAGGAACAAGGTTTCAGCTGCATACAAAACTAGTGGTTTCAGAACTGTTTCATAATGACGTATTTTAGTATTTTGTGAAAGACATTTTTTATTGTAGACCTCTCGTGAAGTTTGGTAGGCTATTTCTAGTTTGCGAATCCTTTCCCGAATAGCTTATTTGTCCCATCCATTTTTCATAATGATCTCACCAAGGTACTTAAATTGTTTTCCACTTGATTAATGTCTCCGTATTTGGTTTGACGTTTCAATGGATATCAGTAAACCGGTTTGATCAGCAATTTACTTCAGCAAATCAATTTGGATCCTAGCAGTTTCTAAGTCATCTAATACGATAGTGATGTCATCGGCAAAAGCCAGCGTGTCTATTGTGATCCCTTTAGATTTAGTTCCTATTCTTGATGGGCTGTAGTCAATTTCCTTTAACTTTGCTCGCCAGGTCTGAATGATCTTTTCTAGAACACAATTAAACAGTAGTGGAGACAGACGGTCACCTTGCCTGACTCCAGTTGTGACTTCAAAAGGGTCTGACAGACATCCTAAAACTTAACTTTCGATTTTGTGTTTGCCAGTGTGGATCTAATTATAGCCAATAATTTTACGTCAACTCCAAATTCATTAAGGATGTTCAGAAGCACTTCCCGATCTATCGAGTCATAAGCTTTCTTAAAGTCCACAAAAACTGACACATAATGCTTTGACCTGAGCGTATAGTATCTGATGATCGTCTTGAGGTTGTGGATCTGTTCTGCTGATGAGCGATTTTTTCTGAAGCCCCCTTGGTATTCACCTATTTGGTGCCCAACTTGAGATTCTAATCTCTCCAGGATGGCAAGTGAGAGAATTTTGTATCTTACCGGAAGCAAGGAAATTCCTCTGTAGTTGTCAACAATCTTCCTACTGCCTTTTTTGTGCAACGTGTGGATCAAAACTGTTTTCCAATCTTCGGGTAAAATTTCCTCATACCAAATTTCTTCTCTTTGCTTTTGCAAGATTTCTATCGACTCTTCAGGGGCATATTTCTATTATTCTGCAGTTATGGAGTCTTCTCCAGGTGCCTTATTGTTTTTGAGTCTGGCGATGTGGCGCTTGATTTCATTTTTGTCGGGTGGTAGGGATACCGGGTATCTGAATAAGGGTTCCCATGTCTTAATAGGATTTGCGAGCTTATCACAGTTAAGTAGACTTTAAAAATTTTCAGAAAGGTTACTACAGTTTTCTTCATTTGATGTGGCCAGTGTGCCATCTTTCCTTTGGAAGCACAGTGATGGCGGTTTGTATCCTGCTAGTTTTCTTTTGAATGTTTTGTAGTACTATCTAATTTCGTTTTTCTTAAAATTCTGTTCTAAGTTTACAATAAGAGATTTTTCATAACCACGTTTCTCGGATCGGATCACTCTAACTGTTTGGGCCCGTTGGGTTTTGTAGGTTTCTTAGTCGGTTTCTGATTTAGTTGAGTAGTATTTTTTCCATGCTTGTAGTCTTTGTTTGAGTACCGATTCACAGTTGTCATTCCACCAAGCGTGTTTTTTCTTTCTTTTTATTTCTGCGAGTTCCTTTGCTGTCTCAATGAGGTGACATTTTATGTTGTAAAAGTAGCAATCACTGGGTCTGGCCTTCTCCTGAAACTCCTTGATTTTTTGCTTGAGTTTATCATTGTCGAAACGGACGATCTGTTTGGGTGTTTTCCTATTGTTTTCAGGAATGAGTTTGAACTTGATTATTGACATATAATGATCTGAGTCTACATTTATGCTCTTTTTTACTTTAACGTTCATAATCGCAGGGCTATTTTTCCTGGAGATACCAACGTGATCTATTTGGCACTCTCCAATGGCTTGGACTGGAGATCGCCATGTTGTTTGCTTCCTTGGCAAATGACGAAAGTGTTTCGACATGACCTGCAGGCTATGATTTTCACAAAGGGAGACTTATATCTTACCATTTTGATTGGTTTTTTTCTGTGAGCGGGATAATGTCCAATAATTTTCCGGTATTTCTTTTCTCGCCCGAGTTGTGAGTTGAAATCTTCCAAAAGAATTTTTACATGGTGCTTGGAAATCTTGGCTAGCTTTCATCTAGTAGATCCCAAAATTTTTCCACTTCATCTGGATCTGATCTGTTTTTATCTTTTGTGGGGGCGTGTGCATTTATAAGTGTATATGTTTTGTTGGCGCACTTGATTGTTAATATAGAGAGCCGATCATTTACTGGTTCAAAGTTTTCAACTGATTCCAGGATTGTAGTTTTCATAGCAAAAGCTGTTCCAAGCATCAGAGACCCATTGAGAATCCTTTTCAGCCCTCGAGTCTTGAAGAAACGATAACCTTCAGAATCGAAAATTTCTTCATATTGGTACCGTGTTTCTTGCAGTGCTATTAGAGATATCTGGTTTTGATGGAGGGCTCTATTTAGGGTTTTCAACTTACCGGTTTGGGTGAGTGAATTTATATTGAATGTTGCTAGAAAAGTTTTGGATTTGGTTCAGCGGTTTCGATTGTTAGTGACATTCCAAGACGCCCTGACTCGTCTTTTGCATGATGCCGAGTCTCCCCCAGAATCCGAATGAGAGTCTTGCGCCTCACCTTTCACGACGAGGGATTCATCAGAAGATTTCCCCCTGGGGTAATATTCTTTAGAAGTTTTGCCATCATGCATGTTTGGCTTAATTTTTTTTTATGTGTCTCGTGTGCACTACGTTAAAGTGTATATTTTTAACTGACCAAACTATCTTTATTTATGAACATCCGCCACCTGAATAACAATATTGACACAACTACATTTTTCTTTGTCTTTTGACTATAAAATTGCTTTCCCAAGTAATTATGAATAATATGAAACTAAGTACCTTCTTTTAGTTAGCAATGATAATTCAATCTCACTCAAAACGCACATCCAGTTATTGAGTTGTTAACACTACAAAATTGTTGTTCAGACAAGTAAATATAAAATTTATTTTATTTACTTGCTATAAGAATATATATACGCTCGAAAAAAAAGATTTGCTATCAGTTTTTCATCATCTAAATACGAAGCAGATAGTTAATTATACTTTTTTCATTCATTTATATTACATGCGGTAATTGTTAGAATATTCCAACAAATATTAATAGAAACTTTTAAGAAAAAAAGACCAGCAAAATGAATTATGTATGAATGCTAAACATCTTTTATAGAAGCGTTTGAGAATGCTGTAATGCGCTTCGTCGTATAGAATTCTTATAGATTAACTTTTATTTACCCGAGACAAATCATTAAAAAAATCTGATAACATTCAGCGTATAAAAACAGTCTTGAATACAAAATACGAAGATTTATTTATTTATTTCGATAGTTTTCGACTGGTTTGACGCAATCCTACATACCTTCGTATCTTGAGCTAAACACTTCATGTCAACATACCGCTTGCACCCTACGTCCTCAATAATCTGCTTCATATTTTCTAATCTCTGTCTTCCTCTGTAGACCTTACCTCAGACTGTTCCCTCCATTAACAAATTAACCAATCCTGTGTGTCTCAAAATATGACCAACCATCCTGTCTCTTCTTTCTGTAAGCTTCTTCCACAAATTTATTTTCTCACGTGTACAGAGAATATGTTTTAAATAATCTGTTGTCCATTGCAAAAGTGAAGATGGAAGAAAACATATTTACAATGGAAGGAATTTTAACTGCTCTCTGCCTGAACACTTCTGATGTGAAAATAACTGAACATTATAGAAACTTATTTGATAGTTAATATTAACACCTTCCGACTGTACACTCTGGAGTGTAGTTGTTTGGAAACCAAAATCGCATAGCAGCATGTAGGTACTAATTCTATCTACGTCTACAGAAATATACCTGCATGTTTCTGTTACCTTCGTTTATAATGATTGTGCTTTATCAACTAAATATATTGTAAACTTATCTGAGAATGAGCGATCTGGTGGGCCTGGGGATCGTAAGGTTCGCGATTTGAATCCCTGTCTCGGCGGGGATTTTCATAGGTCCTTAACCCGACTTTCACCTTTGACACGGCTTACTGTGTAATGTGAAGTACATCAGAACGCTTCCTTGGTTCGGATTTCACGTTAAACTGTAGGTCCCCGGTAGGTTTAAGACGATTCGAGACGATGCGCAGCCAATAGAAAACCCTGTCACCACACCTAATTATTATTATACATTATCCGAAAGAGCTTTAGTGTGGTAAGATAAAGCGCCAAAAGAGTAGAACTAAATTATGATTATTTTCGCCAACTAACATCAATTCATTATTCTTCACGGATTGTTATATTGAGGTGAATCAAACAGTTTTTATTCAGTAGATTTTCAGTCGGTGAAAAAATAAACAATCACCTTTTTTGCCGAAACCTCAAGAAGAAAATAACTTATTAATGGCAAAGAAGAGCTACTGAAGAAAATAAAGTCCATCGGTCAAAATTATTAAGTGGATTTCTCTGTCTCTTATACAAAAAAAAAAAAAAAAAAAAAAGGAAGTAAGAGATTAGCTCTTGTGGCACTTACTTATAAGTTACAGCCAGTTTACTAGACGCTTCAACATGACGGCAACTCATCGAAACATTCACTCAGACACGCAGTCAAGTAGAAAGCACTACATGTCACCCACACGGGGTGTCAGTAACCGGTAAAAAAACAAGCACCACTCTCGGAATTTTCAATTTCTAGCCCTCTCAAACTAGCTGATTGTCCGCAGCTGTAAATGCTTTTCCAGAGGGCAGATTGATTTCAATACATGTCAAAAAAATGAACCATTCGAAAGTGATGTGAGAAGCTGTCGGATGGGGGAGTAACCGCCAGCGCGTATCAGTCGCTGTTGAACGCGCCGTGGAGCATTGTTCCGGCCGCATAACAAGTGGCTGTGAATGAAGTTTTCGCTTGAGGACGCCCTCCCTCCTTCCTTGGGCCGCTCGCTCACTCTCGAGTGCTTGTTTGGAGCCCAGCCGCTGCCTACCATTGTCGCCGACTCTCCGTCAAGCCGCCAGGCAGACTATTGTGCTCAAAGCGTTACGTCCTAGCGGGCCGCACAGTTCCCACACTACTACCGAAGGTGCGCTACGATTGGCGGAGAAAGCGTTCCTTGCTGATTGCATCTTCCGCTCCAGCTGCCGTTAGGAGTGCTCGCCAGCTGGAGTCTTTAGTTTTGAATAGGGCGTGTTTTTAGTTGTGCAGTCGCTCTTAATTTAAAACGACGGCGAAAAGAAACGTAGCGGAATAAGTGTTTTCCTTGGAGATCACGGAACACTGATTATCGTTCTCAGGTGTACAATCGCAAGACCATATTCGCTTCAAGAAGTAATAAGGGTCGTAGTGGTGGTATTCTTCACTACGCGTTTTGCGTTGCTGTGTGATTTTAGGTTTAGTCTTTTCTTAAATCCACATTGAGAACTGCAAATTTGTTCCTACTTCAGGTTTTATTGATTACATTTTGGAAATTTCAGGTCTTACAGTTACAAACGTCGTGTTTCATTTCTTTTCAATTACCCAGAAATAATTAAGATTTCAAGACACATTTTCAAGTAGAACCTAAGCTAAGTTTAAATCTAGTTGCATTAAATAGCCTACCAATACGTTAAGAGTGCTAAGTTTCTTCAAAGAGAAGACGCAATGGTAAAACATTTATTTAGCGCTTCTAATAAAAATGAAGGACAACATAAACTGAAGGGATTCGGCAGTACCTTATCATGCTCGAGTTATCTCTGGCTGAGGTGGATAATTTGGGCTGATGTTTAATCAGTACTCTAACAATGAATTACATTGAATATGTCAAATTACAAGTCTCAGACACCAGTCGTTAGTGGCAATGCGAATAAGAAAAACATTTATCACACTAAGGTCTTTCAGTAGATGTTTCAGAATTTCAGTCTTATAAATATTATCATTCGAAAGAATTTTATCACTATCATTAGTAGGTACTTGCAGAAGATTATCTAATTGATTCTTACGTATCTCCGCGTGAATTTTTCCCGTAAAGATTATTCCACTCAGCAAGGCCCAAAAGCTGTGGGCAATGGTATTTAAACGGACGACTGTGATACTACGCGTTCTTTTTGCAAAGCATGTGGAAATACGAGTAAGATTAGACAGATGAACCACACAATAAAAATTCCAATTTGTCTTGACTATAAGGAGGGATATGTATTTGATTAGTTTACGTTTACATCCATTTCATTTTAAGAATAGTGCGAATAAATGATGGAATATTTTCTTCATCTTGCATCTTAATGTGGTGGTCACATTATCTAACATACGTTTTGTGATATCTCGATATCGTATTCATGCTTGGCACACCGATACATAATTCTGTTTATGATGTTTTCCAAAACTAATGTTCAGGCGAATGCGACTGATAGTACCATAAAAAGATCATTACAGATATCCATCTCCCTCCTTGCTAACAATCAACTCCCGCCATCAATGAACTCACTGTCAATATCGTAACTGAAAAACAATCCGGTAGCTTTATATATTTATTACAGCTTAAACCAATTGATTGAAGGAATGAGATAATACAAATCTTTAAATATTTGTGCCTCTAGTTTTAATAGTTTTCTTCAAATAACTTAACAGTTTTTCAAATTACTTCCTTTACGCATTACAGAGAATCTAGTATTTACTGAATTCTACTGGTAATATAAATAATCCCACACAAATTCACTGAAAAGTTACTTACATAACTTATATACTGTCTTATGGCTCATTACTTTAAGATACAAAGAAGATTACATCAGCCTTAATTTTTTTAATATCTTAAAATAGGTATCACTAACAACATATCTGACCGAAAGTACCGATGCCATGTTTAGCCATAATTGTTTAAACCACAGACTTATAAAATGCTACAGCGATCACTTCTCATGATACTCGAGTATCGTGCGTTCGTTGTCCCATAATAACCTGTATTGTCTGGTCACAACTGCATATTTTCGTAAATATTGTCCCATGGCTCAACTTGTAACTCATCAATGATATTAATTCTGTTCAGTTTGTTTGGTGGTAGTTAAATCACTTGGATAATGTTTATATCACTATGAATCTCTGTAATATTATCTTCATTACACTGCAAAGCATTATACGGTACAAGAATAGGGAAGGAAACATATCAGCCACCACCTATAAATGTAACAGGTATTCTACGTATGACCCCTTGATTCATGTACAAAAACGTTCCAATACAAGTATTCATCGATTACGCCTCCATGTAAACAAACGGAAAGCAGTATAAGAAGGAAGTCTAGTATGCGTTTGGAAGAATTTTTCATTGGTTTCTGGAAACGATAGGTAAGGCGGACTAACCAGGTATGACCAGTGTCAGGAGTTTGCAGAAGTCTGTATATAATTAATGTATTAATCTCTCGAACGTCGGTTAATTTCCTGCAAAAGCACAAGCACAATATTTAAAAGTTTTTACTCTGTTCTTTTCTTCTCTGTCGGAAGAGTAAAATTTCTTTTCATAAAATATTTTAGTGCAAGGTAGAGTGTTGTGAAGGTCTTCTGAAGATCATATTAGCACTTCACAGCACCTACTGAATAAATATAATTTTCCAAAAACAATTATTGTTGAAGTCTCCCTGTAATTGTTTCAATCATCTATGCTTCACTTCATGACTAATTTCCTGCTTTTGTTGTTGGTTAAAGTTATTTTGCTGTTATTTTATTCATAAGAGACAGTAATTTCCATATATTTTCACTATTATCTCCAAATATGATAGTATCTTTAAAACTGAAATAGTATATTTAGAAACTGAAACTTTCTAAGTGAATGGTGCGGTTGTGATGTAATTAATTTATTTACTTTTACAACCTATCGATTTTTAATAAGCATGATACATTTTATATATTAGGATTATAGTGGAAAGTTGCGGTGAGTGAATGAAATACTAAATCTAAAAAAATGACACGTAACTCAAAATTTACAATAATTAATGACTGTTCAAATTATTTTACGAAAAACTATTTGTTCGTTTAATTGAAGAAAGGAAAAGCTCGGAAAAATCAGAAACAATTGAATGATGATTGGAGCGAGAGATTCTTCCCTTTAAATGAAGTCTTCCAAGTTGTTGGCACAGGTTTCAAATTTGAAGAGATATTTCAGAGAACAATTCAGCAAGTGGAAGGAAGGCACAAGTACCGTAGAGTCAAAGTAGGAAGAGTTCAAGAAGATAATAACAAACGGGGAAGGAAAATTTATTCCAAGGCAGAAAATAAAGAGAATTAGAGAGCCTATGTACTATAATAGGGAAGTGAGGAGGCTAAAGAGGTTGGTAAGAAGAGAACATAACAGTTAACAGACAGCAGGGTAGTAGGGAACAACTAAACAAGGACTTAATAACAACAAAGAAAGTGGCTAAAGATGGGTTTATGAAGAGTATTTTCAGTGCAGGAGGATCATTGACTGAATCATCTAGAAACTTCTATGGCTATATCAGGAAACTGAGGGGAAGGGAGGGAGTAGAGATGCTTATGGATAAGGATGGAGAAGAAGTTACTAAGGATTTGAAAAAAGGAAAGAATTTAAGTAACTGGTTTAGTGAAAGCATTAGGGACAATGAATCAGAGACGGGAGGGTCTAATTCGGAGAACGAGCTTAACAACACAATTAGAAATGAAGATAATTAAAAAATTGGAAATTTATCATGAGGAAATCATGACGGAAATAAGAAAGCTAAAAAAAACATAAAGGGGCTGGTGTAAATAATATTACTACAGATATCTTAAAGATAGCCGGATGTGACATTGTACCTTATATTGAAATATTATTTAAATTGAGTCTGGATACTTGCTGCTTACCACAGGACTGTAAAAGTGCAATAGTAGTACCGGTATATAAAGGAGGGTGAGAAATAGAGTTGAGAATTACAGGCCAATCAGTTTGACATCAGTGGTGGGTAAATTAATGGAATGACTGATATGCAACCACATCAGAAATATATGTGAGGAACGTAAGTGGTTTTCAAGCAGGCAACATGGGTTCAGGCAACATGGATTCAGGCAAGAATATTCATGCGAATCTCAGTTGGTGGGATATATGCAAGATATTTCAGATGAAATGGACAAGGGAGGCCAAATTGATAGTGTAGCACTAGATCTGTCAAACGCGTTTGACAGAGTGAGCCATAAAATGGTAGTAAATAAGCTAAAAACTATTGGAGTGGATGAGAAAGTGATTTGCTGGGTAGAAGAATTTTTAGAAGATAGAAAACAGAAAGTTAGGGTAGGAAATATAGTATCAAAAGAAGTGGAAGTAAAAATGGAAGTGCCGCAGGGTAGTGTCTTGGGTCCATTGCTATTAATTATTCTAATGAATAATGGTGTTGATTGTTTACTATCTGAAATTAGATTGTTTTCAGATGACATAATGCTAAATGAAAGAATCAAAACGAAAGAGGATTGTAAACAGTTACAGGGTGATCTGGACAGGATATCTAGTTTGGTTGGTAAACATGGGATGAAGATAAATGCAAAGAAGAGTCAGCTTATTCGATACACAAATTAACAACAAAAGGTTAATTATGAATATAAGATGGGGAAAGAATTGCTTGCTGAAGACTCGAAATTTAAATATCTTGCATTACATCTGATAACAAGCTTAACTGGGCAGGACACATTTGACAGGTGGTAGGAAATTTTTTTCAAAATTCTGCACTTGTTGGAGAGAGTGATGAGGGGATGTAAGAGAGAAGTAAAGGAATTGGGTTACAAAACTTTGGTCAGACCATTGCTGGAATATGGTTGTGTAGTATGGGACAATCATTTTGCGTATCAAATATAGGAATTGGAGAGGGTGCAAAAAAGGCTGCTAGATTTGTTTCTGGCAATTATCGCAGAATGAAATTAGTGACGAATATGATAAAGGAGCTGTAATGGGATTCATTGCAAGACAGGAGGGTCATGGGAGTGTACAGGGCGTATACTGGCGATGAGGCATGGAAAGTTTTTGGAGTAGGTATGAAAAGTAATGCATGGAAGGGAAAAAATGACCATGGCCACAAGGTGGAACTCGATTTCAGGCACAAGGGTGTGGGAAGATTCTCTTTTTTAGGCAAGGGTGTCAGGGATTGGAATGAGTTACCAAGAGAAAGAATTAATAATTTACCGAAAACGTTGAAAGAATTTAAAGACAAAATTTGTAGAGGGCAAATTTAGGTGGGTGCAGGATAGGGGGAAGATGGGGGTGTGGGGAGATTGCCACCGGAACATGTGCTCCATTGCAATTTAAAAAAAAAAAAATGGATTAAAAATTTTGTCGTTTATGTGGTGTCAGTTGTGAGACGTCAATGCAAAGATGCCTCCTGCGGGCGCGTTGCTGACGGACAGGCAGTGTACCCCAGTCTCCGCAGGGGCACCGGGACTGGTCAGCTGCCTACAGCGAGGCTAAAACAGCAGTTTTCAGCCAATATGACAAATTGTTCTCACAGCTAGCACCGAAGTTCTTCTCCTTGCCTCCGTGCCAAATCTCCTCCGTTTCACTCTGAAATGTTCGGGCATCCCCGTTTTCTCCTAAAAAGTTGCTTCAGAAAGTCTTGTTGTTTCAAGATTGGTCGACGCAGAAAACAGTTTTTTCAGCATTATTGTTGAATATTGATGCCTGTCACAAAAGCTGCCGTAAGCGGAAGCCGATGTGGTGAAGAACATTCCCCAGATGGTAGCGAGTGTTACTGCGCAGAATAATGACCCACTAGGAAATAATATAATTTCCACAAATATTACGAGTGATTGTCAATTGTACAGAAAGGGATAGCATTCACTGGGACGTCTTTATTCAATGTCTTACCACGGGAAATCTACAAAAACGTAACAGCTTTAAATTCAGAATGAAAGAATTTTTGCCTCAGAACCGGTATTAGATTACTCTGCAAAAGAATTTTCTTCTTGGAATATTCGGTAACCAAAAATGACTGTGAAAATATTTAATGTCTTTCATAAATGAAAGGTGAAGGTAGCAAAGATAGCTCGCTATAATAAAATTAAGGTATAAGTTTTTTAATCGCTTTACATATCCACAAAGTAATTACAGTACCTGGAAATTGTATTCGATTTAGTATGAGATGTACAACAGTGTAAACTGAAAATACTAATAGCTTGTTAAGCATCTAACCGGTAACCAGTAGTTGGTTATAATATTAGTTTGTTATTAATAATTAAATGTACTGTTCTCACATAGAATCAAAAAGAAAATATACAATCTAATCTAATAAGCCTTCAATTGCTACGTGGAAGTATCTTTGTATTTGCCTGTGAAATGTTCAGTTTCATCAATTAACCTAACAAGCAATTTTCTTTTGATGTCTTAGTGGAAAATTGTTCAAAATATTTTGGAAAAGCAGTAAATAAGAGAGAACGGAAGGCATTATTCCAAATATGTAGGAACCCTTAATTGATTAATATTGTCCAACGTTAAGGTCCACATTTGCAGCTGTGACGTATATATGCCGGATTATGAAAATATCACAAAAACTCGAATAGGACAATTAGACAGAGATGTTTTAACGCCACTGAATCATTCCCGTTTCAAAATCCCAAATTTTATCGACCCAGTTTTAAACATTTATAAATGGTGTGTTTCAAACTATAGTCAAACTAGAATTAAATTTCACACAACTAATCCATACAAACGATTGAGACTAAAGATTTATGAGATCTTCACATCAACATTTACTTCAGTGAACTGAAAAACTCCTGGATCACAAAGTGCAAAGACGACTTTTACTAGCTTAACTGCAACAATTCAGAATCCTAATGAAACATCGAATATTAAATACAATGTGTTGGTCCGTGTTATTCTGACCTTATACTTCACTGTAATCAAATCATTCGTGTTATAGCAACTGTTCCGTACGAAATCTCAACCGCTAGTAACTCCTTCATCACCTCAAATGTGACTTTTTTTTCTGACTCCCAACTGGATCTGCAACTAATTCGACCTAGTAGCGACATCAGTGGGGTTTTCCACATTTGTGTTGGTTTTTTTTCAAATGAGCATGGTCTACAATAGTTTGTTGATATGATTTGTTTAGTAAAACGATTGATGAAAATTAATCTCATAATGATCCTAAATAACCTCAATCAAATAACGTATGGTAATACGGTACCTTGCTCATCAACTTTCAAGGCAACAAAATTTTTGAAAGTTAAATGTGACTTAGTTTATGAAGTCGTAGGTGTTCCCAGCGAATCTGTTGCTAGAAGATCTCTCTGATATGTGGCATGATCCAGCCGTATGCCAGAGAGATCATCAAGTGACTTAGTTTGTTGCAGCTGATCATAAAACTCGAACAATATGAAGATCACCTTTTGTCTTAAAGTTGTACAATACGTTTATTGTATAATGGTTAGGAAAAGTATTAAAATTATCAATTATGATCAAAATAGAAGAAAATGCACAATATAATGATTTTTAACTTATGTCTGGATCTAAATGAATAGTATTATTACAGTTCTTAATAGCTTCATTAGAGATTGCAGTCAACAACAATATTGACTGAAAATAAATTGGAAATACCTTATCTGTTCGTTCGTGACTGAAAGTTACCTTTTTACCATTTCCTCTTTGGTTTTAATTTCCTTATTTCTGATATCTAAACTTTCCCGGAAAATTCTCTCTATTCACATTTTATCCGTATGCAACAAAAAGTGTTGCGTTAAGAAAGAGTTAGACTGCTCTAAAGCGCTCCTATAATTACGTTAATGAGGCTATTTGTATTCTTCAGTGGATGAGGAACAAATTAGCTCAATTTGTTAGATAAATCGATTGTTCCTCCATTCCCTGGATTCGCGGCTTCCCTAGCAGAGTGCTCGTTTGCGATGCATATTCATTCCCTCACAAGACGCGATCCGCTGATTTTCACAGTCCTGGTACACCTCGCCTGCGTCTGAATCACTGTGCTCATGATCATTCATTTAGTGAACATTTTTATATCCTTTTTGCTGAAACATCAGCACTTTTCTTTAGTGCTTGAAAATTGCAGTGAAGTTTAACGTATCTGAGTAGGAAAAAATGTGATTCCATTTTCGTAAACACAGCGCATGATTGCAATAGAGGTTTACATAGGCAACGTGTCTTCATGCTGTATGAATTAAATTTTTATTCTTGTTAACCACATATAAGATCAATTACGTTTAAATGGAACACTTATCATGAGAATCAGGAGCCAACGGATGCCTCGTTGAAACTTCTGTACTGAATGGTGCTATACAATTTTAAAAACCGTCATATTTTTTGATAAGTACAAGCTTAATGTAACGGAAGATAATATCATCAATCTCGTATTTGGCGAAGACAGAAGCATTTGACTGCCTTTAGTAATAGGTAAAACGCTGGTTGAGGGCACAGACGATCAGTTGCCACACCTCACGATGGAAATTCAATTGTAATACATTATGATAACTTGTTCAAATGTACAAATTTTATAAACGGCAAACATGTAACAGAAGTTATGAATTTATAGTCTCAGACCCATCAATGATACTGCATTTCTTTTTGTTTCTGTCCTTTTTTTCTCCTTGCAAAAATGAAAACAATTGACTTAATATTTCTGGTTGAATGGTTGAAAATTTTGAAATTAAATTAATCGAAAATATGGTAAATTGTGTGTGTTTTCGTAGCATTCAAGTTTGCACTTAGTTAAAAAAAAAGTGGCAGTTTTTATTATCACTCAGTAACAGTGTTGATTTGTTCACTAGGTCTGCACTGACCTCTGACAATATATATATACACTTACATGTTGGTTTAATACGGTAGTTCCTAGGATCTCTTCGATCTGTTTTCTTGGAAATTTGGATTACCTGCCAATTTTCCATTCAGAAGATACTTTTCTTCTCTTCTAAGGATTTATGGTAAATATTAAACAGAAATGGTTCGATTTCCGCCGCATACTCTGAAAAATACTCTTACATGGATACCATTGTGACCCGGTGCCATTCCTTTACTATCCGTACGTAACGAATCCACCTTTAACGCGACATTTCGACCATGTTATTCATATCATCGCCAGTGAACGAATTGTTAAATTTGGTGTTAACACAACTTTCGTTAACCTTCCGTCTGTCGTGTATTAATGCTGACATACTGATGCCACTAAAACTAACATTTCTTACGTACGTCCAGAATTTATTAAGATTTTAATTTTGGTTTTTAGAAAGCAAATTGAAACGGAAATCATTGAGACAATGCGCATAGCGTTTTAATACGTCCAATTAACTAAATTTTCTGTCATTATTGTACTCCGTCCTTCTTATGTGTTCATGTATCCTCCTATGTTTTTGTGTAATCTTTTAACTCCACGCTTATACCCCAGCGGATCATTATTTCTGTGATTTTCCGTAATCTCCGTGAATACGAGGTGAGGTGGATCTCGTAAGCGTGTATTTGCAGGTACTAGAACATATAGTATGCTAATATGTGAGCACCATAATTAAGCTAGAAGCCCCATTCCGAATATTGTCAAAAATAGGGGTGTATCATTCTTAGACATATACTAGCATGGATAAGAATAAACCTGTAAGTTACCTTTGATGAAGTAAACATAATTAGGTATTCATTTTATATCAAATCAGATACTAAGCTCTTACTTTTCTGCATACGTGATAGCAACTTTAATCCGATGGCTAACGATTGGTAATCTAAAGTATTCCATTCCTCAAGGATGATTTTACTACTTATGTTTGAAAATGTCATTAATTTACTCTAGCTTTTTTGCCCAAGATTTGATGTTCGGGAAAGCATCACAAGTCCTGAACTGTAGCCGGCTACTTCTATCAGCGATATAATTTCACTAGTTTTAGCAGCTCTTTTCTTTTGCTTCGATGATGCATGAATCATTTCTGCAGATAATTGAATTGGTTCGTTATGATATCGCTGTGACCTTTAATATTATTATTTCGCCTCATGACGGTCATAGAGACAGAAAATCACATACGTCTACTGACTAAACAAACACATTCTGACGATCAGTTACTCTGTTGCATTTGTCAAATAGTCTTGATGGATCTGAGAGCCGGAATGTCGTGTTTACTGACTAGATTCATTCGACTAGTTTCCAGAGAAAGTTATATTTAAATATAGCGCCAAGAAATATTTCATTCTTATATCAAATACAGCAATCACAATGCAAGTTTTCACGGATACACCTCATTCAGCACCAGTCTTGCAGTACTGACTATATCGTTAACAGATAATTTATTATTCATTGGATTATATACAGCCTATAAAAGTCGAAGTTTTATTGTAAAAAGACATTACTCAGCTGACAGAAATACATTATATCAATGGTTAATAAATATATATTGTTCAAATGTATTTCTAATATTTCTCAGAAACTATATTATTTAGAATAATATTTTTTAGAAACTACGTATGTAGAGTAAATAATGTAGTTTCTGAGAAATCTATTTAATCAGCAATGAGGTCATCAAGAAACTAAAAGGAAGCTTCTATGAAACCTAAGACTATTCGCACTCGGAGAATGTGATGTCATGTTAGTGCAACCTTAAGTGTTGTTTGTGTTTCATTTCCGTTTAACTAGCTGCATGAGTCGAATATCTGGTTTCATCTTTATCTTCATTACTCTCCCAACAGCAAGTAGGAATAATCATCGAATTGTTTTATGAAGTTCTTCTTTTAATCCAACGGCTTTACTGTTCACTGACATCTGTGCCATTGTAGCCCGGATACGATAGGGTTCAATGCACATGAAGAAATTAGCCCAAGGCTTACAGGAAACTTTTCTAGAATTTTGACCTACCATCTTCTTTTCGAAAAAAAATTACTCATCGTCCCCTTTTCAGAAAGAAAAAACACGCCGACGCCTCTTTTTTTTTAACAATAATGCAACCCATACTGCTCCACTAAGCTAAGTGTCATGTTCGCAGGCCCTAGCAAAGGTATCCTCCCCAGTTTAAACAACGAATGGTTGACAATGATAATCACTTTTTACATCACGTAGGCTCACAAGAAGTTTTTTTATATATATATTCAATCTCTTGCTATATATAAGGTTGAAGAGGGTGAGGAAATAATCGCTTTTTTCAGTTTTAATCGCGTAAAAACAGTCTAGAACTACGTATTTGAAAAGCTGGTTGCAGAAGGTGTATAGGGGATAGACATTTAAGTAGCACGGGAATTATTATTTTACGAGAGTAAGTTTCTTATTTACTTAAAAATAAGGTTAGTGGTAGATGCTGCGCTTCTATTTTCGGCGCAGTTGTCATTCAAGATATCTCGAAGTTTAACAACGTTATGTTGACTCGTACTTGTCGAATTTCCTCACAAATGATCTCCACACTATGTTTGAGACCTAAGTTTCTGTGGGAATGGATTTCGACTGGTGGTTGCAGTAATAAATGATATTGTTGTTCTTTAACTGCTTTTTAACACTAAGGAGCTTTTGTTGAGATCATTCAGAATTTACACCATCTAGAACGAAATGAGTGCACAAGATTCTGGCAGTACCACCTTTTCATTATAGTTCTAAAATCACGACCGTAAGGACAGTCGAAAACTGAGTGTATATTAAGATATATTAGCATATAGCCTACGATCCTGATACGGATCGCCTCTTTAAAATCTTGATGAAAATTTTCTCTATACCACCAAAGCTAAGGGTCTTGAAGGAAGGAAGCTGCAGTTCCCTGTGAACAACCACAGGACCAGTGCAGGCACGTTTAATTAAGAGCAATGAATGTTTAATCGAGGCAAGGTGGGCGAGATAAGGCGGCTCGCAATGAAGGACGCGGTGCTATCTGCCCCCGGCCACGAGTTACGGCCCGTGCCTGCCGACCGCACCTGCGGCGACGACAGTGGCGCGGCCTCGCCGAAACCACTGTGCACACCACCGCCCGTGTGATTTGTGGGGCGGCCTGATACGGGGGAAAGGATCGCCGCCAGACTCAGATTTTTCCTTCCGTTTCTAAATCCTTCTAATCTTGAGTACTTTAGCTTTCACGTGGTCTATATATGTAGATGTGAATTTAATGAAAGTAATTTTGAAGATATCTAGTATATGAAGGATTGGTGTTGTAACATTATCACAGCCCCCTCCAATAATTTTTCGTTATTAATGTTATTACAATTATTATTATAAAACTATTATTTCTCTTTTAGTAATTATAGGTATCTTAAATATTTGTATAAATATCTGTAACTTGTTGTATGTAATGTCACGGTTTCCACAGATAGTAGTTTTTATTGTAATCTTGGTAGCTTTAGTTTATAATCTTTAAGGATTTTTACTGTGGACCGCAACAGCTGGGTGGAATTATTAAGTGTTCGGTGGTCTAATGATAGAGGAGGCTGTGTTGCATCGCTAGATAATCTCGCGTTACGCGAGTTTGTGCCTCACTTGAGGAACCTGTAATAGTTTATGAAATGTGTTTAAAAGATTTTATGGATGTTATACGAGTATATATAAGTGATTCAAGGAGCGGAGTTTATTAAATCCATTGCTTTTTGATCAGAACATTGCATTTTCATTCGTGACTAAGGATTGCAATCCCGCAGTGTTTTCAATCCCGCGGGATCCACGCGGGATTTGCGCCAATACCGCGGGATCCGTGCGGGATTGGTACAAACAGTTTTTTAACGCATACATTTGAAACATAGTCACTTAAAACGTTAATAAAATAAATAATAATTAAATTAATAAATTATTTTTAATGTTAAATGATAAAAATTAACAGTTAACAATATTTTGATTGGCAAAATGACATTAAAACTTTTTAGCATGTCTTAAGCGTATTTCGAGGTTTTGCATATTTGTTTTTTAATCTAAACCAATTTTTAAATAAATAATAAAAATGGAAACTATTGTGTCCTAGGTCATATTATGTGCCTTACAATACATCACATAAGTTTAAAAATATGGTTTGCTTAATGGCAAAGTTACAAGAGTTTTTTTTTTTTTAATTCCAAATAAACGTTCCATAACACAGAGAAAAACATTCCATTTCACAAAGTGAAGTGAATATACCCTGTTAAGTGTAGACTTGGCTCACAACAAGATCTCAACTTTTTGTCTCTGCACAAGCACGAGACTTGGACTTTTTTTCTGCGTGATTCATTATTATATCTTCCGATTCCTTGATTGATGTTACAGTTGATTCAATGTTATTAAAAGATACTATTCACCAACACGTAAACTGTCAAGTATTTCTGATTTACTTGTGTGGCGTAACGACTTTTTTAGAGTGGAAATTATTATTTTTTGTAAGAAAGGAGACTTTCTCTGCGAATGATTGCAGTGAAGTCCTCATAGGTTGTATCCCCGGATTTCATTGCAAACACACGAAATTACACACTTCAGGAAGACGGCGGAGGCAGCCGTCGAAGTATAGTGTTCCTATAAAACAATTCGTCGATACACCACGTGAAAATTTCATTATAACTTTTTTTACCTTTAGTCGAAATAATAACAAGGAGAAGGGGGATTAATCGAAAGCCTGAGCGGCACATGTAAGCAGGTGGCTTTCGTCAAAGAAACGCATTGAGGCAGCGGCCAAAACAACAATAAGTCAAAGCATACACAATTTACTTTTGATAGCTGTTAAATAAATAGGTACGCGATCGTTAAAATTACGATAACATTAGTTTCATATCAACGAATAATCAAATTTTCAGCATCAAATTAGGAAATTGTCACAATTACTTTATCTGCAAATACAGAAAATGGGAATAATGAAACCGTGAATAAAAAGGTGTAACCGTGTAGCTCAGATAACATGTGCGAAACTTAAAAAATAATTATATAGTTAGAAAATCGTACTAAATACGCACCATAACTCAAATTACAGAAATGTGTACTGGAAACAAAAGTAAGTTTTGATGAAGTGTATTGAAAAGTGTATTTATTTACTTACGAATGACGAAGGTTGACAAAAACAAATGCTTGTTCACATGAGTCAAATGCCTACTGCAAGGGTAGAGGCAAACAGTGCAAAATATCCGACAGAGACCGAGTGAGGCTGCGAGTCACGCAAACCGACACGCGTTTCCGCCGGATTTTGCGGATTGCGGATCCGCTTAATTTTGTGCGGGATCCGCCAGACTGTCTAATGATGCGGGATCCCGCGGGATTGCGGGATCCCGCTTTGCTGGATTGCAATCCCTATTCGTGACTTCGTAACTATATCTTCTGTTTGTTCGTGGTTACATAATTAACTATATCAATAAAAAAAATTGTGTAAGGTAACTGCTTGCACGTTTTGAGCGATTACAAGACTGGGTTATATCACCCAAAAAACACTCCTTCATCCCCAGTTAGAGTGAGTATTTTAGTAATCAACGTAGATCTTCGAAGGCTGTCTTATATAATTGGGAAGCTTATATTTTGGCTTACCACTGTCAGGCTAATTAGGTGGAAAGATTATAGTGTGCTACTGTTTTACACAAAGCCTACACTTGAGATACTTATCCAGATTCATGATATTAAATCAGAGAAACATATTTCAATAGAGGTGCAACATGGTTTGAGGCAAACACCAAAAGATTCATTACAAAAGGGATACAGATTAAAATCATAATCTTAAATAACTGTATTTAATTGATCTCAAATTATCAGGACATGAACATTGTAAGACAATTACTAAAAAAAATTTGATTCTTATTTTGTACCAGGCATAAACATCTGCCAATAATTTTTACACTGGAGCATTGTGGATTGGGATGGTGATTCACATGGCAGTAGCTGAGAAAAAATATTTGTCCTGCAAAAAGTGATAATTCATCCTCCCCATCCCAAGGGTAATTCTCCACCGATTTTTTTTCGGTATCCAGAACTAACGACACTGTTTAAAGAGCGCCTTTCCGAACAAAAAGCTATTCGATCGAGTACTTGAGCAAAAAATATTGGGATAGATCATTCCATTTCAGCTATATCGGGGCAGTCATTGTATAAAGTTAATTCAACCAATATTATTTTTTTATGTGACACAAATCCTATTATATTAATTATAAAACTAGTTCCGACACTTTAGTAAAGTTCACCGCAGTACTAGCTACTAAGTGATCAATAAGTAATGCATAAAAAATTAACGTGGTGGAAAGGAAACTTTATAATGTCTAAAGATATTGATAGAGCAAATTCCATACATAAGAACATTATTTATCACGTCATCATCTTTGTTGTATCAACATCACAACCTAAAATAATAAAATTAACACTTGAAAGGCTTGGTAGGAAATTAAGTAGACCAGCAATTCTCTGTGTTTTAATTTTAGTAGTTTTTAGTTCAATTGGTGGGGAATAATAGCCTGATATGCAACGTAATAACCATTGCTGTAAATAATTAAGATGTATTGTTTTCTATGACACATTGCACTACTATATGGTCTACTTTGCTCGAGCAATTAAAACCCTGCATAAACCACAGCGTTGCAACGTCACAGTCGTCTGCTTGTGAATTCTCTATCAGAATTAAATGATGGGAATTATTTCTAATGCAGTCAGAAGACTCTCTTAACTTAAAATCCAATTTTAATTTTCGTCAAATTTAATGTTACTGTTTGAGTATTCTGCTTATTCGGTATTCAACTATTTTAGAGAAGATACTAAACTTTCTCATAGTTGCAAAATGACCAAAAACAGCCTCAGAATCATTCTAGTAACAGTAATTCAGAAGTGAAAGCCACCTTTTAGTTTAACCAACTGGAAATTTTCGGTATCTCTAAAATGTGCATTGATAGTGCACATTTAACCATCGTTACGACTTACTGTCAGCTTGTCTAATAGACCTTAACAAACTGATAGGATTTAGAAACCAATTATTTTATTAGGAACCCATATTGCTATTCAAATACCATTCCACAATGTTCAATCAAATAAATAACCAAGTTTTAGCATGCCAGTTCGCTTACTTCTCTAGAGCTGCCCTTTACTAAACACTTAACAGACTATATAAATTTTCCCTTCAAGCTCCTATATGTGTCATGTCAAACTAAGCTTATTAGCAAATGATATGTCCAGGTCGTGAGACAGTGTATAAATATTAGTTCGTTTTCTTGAGTATTTAGACACCTGTTGATAGTGTTTGTTACTTCGTTTTACACTACCCATAATGTTAAATAATACTTTGTATAGCAGAATAAATTGTCAGTAAAATATCAAATTCTCTTAACAACAAAAAGCGATGACACCAATGTCTATCGTAGTTGCTAATATAGAGGACATTGACTACTTCTAAAGTAAAAGGCAGGCAATCTTGCATTTCTGAGGTTAATCATAGATCACGTAGTCGATATATCAATGCATGTAAGTGCTTTGACGGCTGTAAAGGTGCATGTCTGCTAGATAATGCTAGATAAACTTTCATTCATATTTTGCAGAACCTTAACTAAATACTTTATTTCTCTAGGGATTATTGCTGTAAGTCCTAATGTTGTGCTCTGTAGCTCTAAGAATATTTACGGGAGGTAAAACACGGGAATACTGCTCAACTTCAACAATGGGTGTTTTATTTTTTGATATCGAAATGAAAGCTCTACATCTTAGCAGAAAAAAATAACAAGAGCATTAATAAAGTACGGTGGACCGGCTCTCCGCCACTCCATCCACCCATTGTAGCAGAGAGGCATTCCACCCCGCGGGCCCACCCCCTCGGTCTTAATAGACGGACACAAAACAACGCATTAAAGAAACCCCCTCTTCTCCTTCTAAGGGTAGGTAATTACTTGCTTTCTTTCATTCTTTCCTCTATCCGGCTGGGATATGATTTATGATGGTAATATCGATAGCGGAGGGCATTCAGATGCAATTCAAGAGAAACTTCAAGGAAATGTATAAACAATCAGCTCTACAGACTGAATATCACTGTCCACAAAGGATAAATTGCGTGCAGTGAGGAAGAAGAAAAAGATGTTCACTTTACTGCCTACTTTGTGCTCGAGAGGCAACCGTATAAAGAAAAGTACTCGTTTAAAATACGGACATTGAGCTAACTCTGTGGAAACTACTATCGTAACTGACATAACGAAGTTGAGGAAATATTTTTTGACTTCAACATAAAGACGTTTCAAAATATTGTCTGTATTACATTTACACGTTTAGAAAAAGTAATTCAGCTATTAACATTTTTTACGGAAATGTTCCTCAATTTTGTTACGAATTTGTGAGGTTCATATAACCGATCTAAAACAGTTTGTAACATAGGATAGTAAAAAAATATTATACCACATTAAACCTAAAGCTTACATAGCACATAAACAAACACACACAATACTCAGGCACTGACACATCTGATTGTTTAATTGCTGCAAGCGAATTTCACGTACAAATAAAAGTTACAACAGAAAGTACTTTCGCTTGGGTCTAAGACGTCTAAATGTTTTGAGCGATTGTGATGACATCTCGCTCTCCTGTCTTGATTTGTTAGTCTTCAGTGAGATGCTAGCAGCTAAATCACAGAAAATTGATTATTTAATCGGTATTGTACCAGAATGGAAGATCGTTTAGACAGCTTTGAATAGTTCATTTTTCGCCTAGTCAGAACACTATTTCGAAAAAAATATAAGGTATGCATCATTATTTAAAATTATATAATTCTTTCCCAAATTTTTATATTACTTCCACATAAAATAAGGGACCAATCTACAGATAAATATGAGATTTTTTGCCCACCACTCTAAATTAGACAGTATTTGATTCACATCCGGATTCTGCAGCTGTGATCAGGTACGTCCACCATTTTTTGGCTTGTTCGATGTTTTTTGAGAACTTATTTTTGTCACCATGGTAAACCGGGAAGGAAAAATGTCCAAATCGTAGATTTTTTGTTGGTTTCTTTATGTTCTTTTATGTTTATCGGAAATACGAAAGACTGTTGGACACGAATAATAATATTAAACTCATGAAAAAGAAGGAGCGAAAAAAATCGTTGGATTGATCATTCTATACATCTGAGGAACATCTCAGAAAAAATTAAGAACATCAAGGATGCATACAGAAATAAATTTTGCTGTGAACAAATACTCCACACGCTTCAGGCTATCACCACTTCTCACATAACATTAATTAATTACTAGTTTGATCTTACTTGGAATCACACTTCTTAGCAGTGTATCTTTTTCTTAAGTTGAGAAGAAACCAACTCAAGTAATTCTTCAAAGTTTCCTTCAGTTAGGCGCTGAATATTCCTATAGACTAGTGGATCCTCCGATGCTAGTTTTATCAGAAGAAAAGCATAAGGCTCCAGTATTTCTCTTCGTCTAATCCAGTCGCGGACACTTTGTTTTATTTATTTAAAAATGTTTACCCAACTCAGCAAAAGCTGAACGAATCAATCTTTTCAAAGCTATACGAATTGATTTGTAAGACATTATACTTGTACTACCCACTCTCTGTGTCGCTTTCAAAGGAAGGTTCTCTCGTTTTCTCCTTTCTAAACGGGTTGTTCATGGGAGGAAGCGGACGTGTCGTCATCTGTCTATACACCTTATGTTCTGTGTGATTAGTGAATTTTTATTTGTGAAGTGTGGGCTAGATGATTGCATAAAACCGCCTAAAATACACAAATAGGATGGTCGGTACTAGGGGTGTACACTTAGAAAGTACATCGATGTTTTTATTCGATGTAAAACATCGGAACCCTGCATCGATGTTTTCGATGCATCGCTTAAAAACATCGATGTTATTTTCAAAATCGAATACCTTTATATTTTTCTTAGCTCAACAAATACAAACCAACAATATTCGTCGGCAAATGTCGTTTCATTTATCTCCTACCTTTTCCTTTAAAATCGCCAAGAGAAAATGTGATAATAGTTTGATATTAACTGTTTCCAGTTAAACGCAGATAGCTCATTGGCTTTCGTTTGGTCCGTGTGAACACAGAGTAACACTATACCAGCAGTGTAGTGCTGTAGCTGTAATTATGTGTTTAATTTAATGTTTTTTTTTATTTATGGCTTTACGCTTCGTCGACGTCGAGGTCATTAGAGGCGGGAAATGACGGGGGGCAAGGAATGGGAAGCAATTCGGCCAAGGCCTTTTGAATTTTTTACCTGGATTGGTTTGGGGAAGCCATGGAAAACCAAAACTGGATGCCCGGACGGGGATTCGAACCCACGTCCTCACGAATGCGAGGCCAGAAGGTTATAGCTTTGTGAATTAAACAGAGACTACAAATTAACAGAAATATTTTGTTACGATACCGGGCCATTACAATAAAAAACCAGACATTAAATACTAAAATCTAAGTATGCCTAAAAATATTAATTTTAAGTCTTTAACCACTTAACACCAAAGGTGTTTAGGCAAACTTTGCAGGAACAAAAGTTTTCCTTTAATTCTGTTCCTTTGCTGACTATTTGAGCAGACTTCGAAAATAAACGTTCGGATGTAACAGAAGTCCTGGCAATAGTCAATAAGATGTTGCCCCAACCCGGTTTATATCTAAATATTGATTAGTATCACATAACACATAGTTGTTTTTACGGTAATAATGTCTTATTTCGATTCGCAGCAAACATCAGGAGTGAACGTAAGAAACTGATTTTATTCATTCACTCATATAGACAGGATAGCCAACCGCAAGAGAAATTCATTTTCACCGTTATGTCCCGCTAATTGCTCATAGATGTCACCACCTGTTAATGACAGTTACTTTAAATTGAAATAAACTTCAATAAACTTGTTAATCTTAACATTTATTTCTATTATTTTTGTCATTATTAGCCAGAATTACCTTTTTTATTTACTCGATGTTTTTATTTAAAAAATCGATGCATCGAATAGAAAATATCTTTGTCAAAACACCGAATCAAACCGATGTATCGTATGGTAGACATCGAATGGATACATGCATCGATGTTTAGTGAATATCCCTAGTCGGTACTCGGGGCCTGATATTTGGATCTGGGCCCGTTTTACCTCCCCGATCCAGTAAGGTGGCGCTTTAACGCAGCGGGTTGAAATCCCTACGTATTAACATTTTGTTGTGATCTATGAGTCCGATATAGCACATCCTTCCTCACTCTTGTTGTTATCTTGTTAATTATTTCAATTAAAGCTATGGCAAAAACATTAAAATTTTAACTTCAATTGATATAATATTTATCTTGTCTTAATTGAAGACTACTCTCTAGTGTGACTCAAAGTGCTGAAGTACCACACACTGGATCAGGGTGATACTTCGGGGCAGCATCAAATTCTGTTCCTCATATAGCGGTTGATCTGATTGTGGTTATTAAGTTTTTTTATTACTAGTTATACGTCTTTCCGACGTTGAGGTTATTAAAGTTGAGAAAGGATTGAGGACAAGGAATGGGAAGGAATTCAGCCATGAACTTTTAAAGGAACCATTCTGGCATTCACCTGGAGTGATTTGGGAAACCATGGAAAACCCAAATCTGAATGACCGGATGGTGATTCACACCTGAATCTTCCCGAATGCTGGTCCAGGGAGTTACTGCTTACCCACCCCGCTCGGTGGTTATTCGGTGGTTTTCCGTACTCACCAAGATGTATGCAGAGACGGTTCCCAATCTGCGCCCCATAAACTACACATTACACAAACAAAATTACACTTAACGCACACAGAACATAGTTACACGTTTCACAGACAGATGGCAACACAACACTCCTCCTTGGAACGCGTCAGGGTCGGCGACAAGCCAGCCAAATACCAACAAATCACATCCTGAAAAAGCAGACAGCGCGACAAGTTGAAAGAAAAAGAACAAGAAGGCATTAGTATCAATGGATACAAATACGTCAGATACCAAGTATATCTTATCTTTATGACCCCTGTTTTAATTTTACGTTTTCCCATCTCTCTATTAATATACATGCATAGGGCACTAAAATATAGGTTCGGTATTTTGACAAATTGATTCGGGAGAAAAGTTAGTATTGTATAATATGTCCAACACATTCTTGATCTCTGTCACTTGAGGAAGCAGCTTCATTGCTGAAAGCTGTATAGGTTGCATATTCTACGTTTATGCGCAGAATATACATACAATGTTCATACGCAGTAGTTGGCCATTCTCAGTGGAACAGTCCACTTACTCTCTATGAGGCCATTCGCGGTTGCAGAACAGGCTCACAGCCCTTGTTCGGGGCTATTTACTTTTTATGAACGTTCATCAACGGGTTGTGCTGGGTCTCTCTTTCGTCCATAAAGCAGCTCTTAATGTCACTCTCTGCTGCACAACCAAGTAACTAGATAGCCGTGAATCCAAAGGCTAACGTACTAATATACAGTTTTGCACTTATTGTTCACCGCAGTATAGCTACAGAAACAGCGGTCCAGAAACTGTAACAAACGGAATTACAGTTTATTGTACCATAAAAGATTAGAAGTGTAATGGTGGCCACATACTGCAATGGATTTTAAGCTCCTCTGTGGTCAGAGCAGTTTTTTTATTCGAATAGATTTCTGCTTGGAATTTAAATGTAATAAGTGATAACCTAAATATATATCCACCAAAAAATAATATTAAAATGAGAGCAATTTTCATTGTTGCGTAGTGATATTGTTATCATTTGTAGTTTGAAACATTTTAACTAAAAGGATCAAATCTATATATTAATTGTCTAAATAGTGTACAAATATAAATTATTTTTATGGTAAGGAAACTTCTATCACTCACAGTTCCAATTTTTCCATATACGAAAAACGCAAATCCTTCGATCATTCATTTAATTTAGCATTTAATAAATAACAAGAATGTGAACTTAAGCAGCTGCTGCAGATCACTTTCGAAAGAAATTGAATGGACTCATCATGATTTATATCAACTGCATAAATTTAGAACGCACCCTTAATTTACGAGTGTGTTTACACTCAATAACAATTTGGCTCTATTACTAAACCTTAGCGTTAAATGACCAATGAGAAAAATAGCATTGTAATTTCGAAAAGAAGAGAGTTGGTTTATATTTTCAGAGAAAAGTAGGTTTAATTTTAAATTTATACCAATGGAATAACTACACTCTACAGGATGTTTTTGCAGAATAATATTCTTATTTTAATCAGGTAGTTTTGATTTTGAAATTGAAAAAAATCGTCTGCATCTACACCGTTATTGACTTAAATAACAGCACGGGCTTTCTGTTGACCAGGAAGTGTACTACTTCATGCAGATATAATAATTTCTGAACCATCGGTTTATAAACAGGAATAACAATTCTAAATTATTTTTAATTATTCGTAGGAAATCACATTACATATTTCTGAACCATTAATCTGGGTTTACAATTTATCTGACTTTATTAAAACTCGAAAGTTACGAATATTAAAACTTGAATAGTAGTTTACTGGCATGGTTCCACTTAACAAAATATCATTTATTTTATTATAGTCTGAGCAATTGACATTTTACAGGGTACGTTACAGGGCTGCTGCACTGATTGTAAAAATTTTCGATCACGAAAGAATAATTACCATTGAGCCCTATGCAAAGCGGATAGCGAGATCAAACTACCCTCTGTATGAAGAATAACTTTGCATTTGGTCTTCCTGTTTCGGCGGCGGCTGCTGGCAGCTTCAACTGCCAAGAAGTATTGAAGAGCTGGCCGCCCAGGTACATCATCCGCTTACTATACTGCTGAGACGGTGTGATGATGCGTAGCTGAAGTTCAGTAGAAGGCACAACAGCAAACAGTACAGTACATTCCCAGAAGTTCTTCTCCGCTGAAGATATCTCCGTTGCACTCTCAACCCAGTGTGTCAAAATTCTTCAGCCTATCCAATTACAGTACTCAAAGCTGTCACCTAATGATAGGCTTAACAAAAATTAAAATAATTAAAATTTAATAATATTGTTGGTAAGAACTCTTAAATGGCCGAACTCCCTCTGTCGTTTGTTACACACACCAAAATACGAGATTAATAAGTTGATTGATAAGTTTAACTAAAAATTCTTGGTCACAATTCGCTGCGTCGGTAAATGTGTAATAAACTTATTTATAAATTCCGCCTATACAACCTTCTTGCAAGTTACTAAGCCTAAAAACCAAATTAGCCATGAAATGCTCTAGGCAGCAGGTTCTATAAATCTGGCCGGGATGGGAAGAAGCACATCTAGTTCCCCCCCCCCCCCCCCCCAATTTTGCATGATAGTCTACAGTGGTTACATAAAGCCAGTTACCTAAGATTCCTGCCTTCCTTTTCCCTCGGTTGCTTCTTCGCCAACCTTATCCATAATTGTTTAAATTCCTCCTTTCCTTCCAATTTTCCTTCGAAATTAGTATAATTAGTAGCCCATCTCCAGTAATAATATTCTTCAAGAAAGTTTCTTTTGGTTCCCTCTTGACTGCTGTTAATCGCTTGTTTGGTAGTTTCAAATGTTCTCTACTGCCTTACTCTTTTCTAACTTCGTTCACTTCTCTTCTTATCAAACTGTTTATCCTCTCCACCTGCTTATTATAGCATATATATGCCCTACAGTTCATCAAAAGTAGCTTCATAACCGGTATGGCTTAATTTCATCGCTACCCTTCGCCCCCTTTTTTCACCCTTTCATCAACTAAAAACTAGGAACTGTCAATGTATCTTTTTGGGTAGCTATTTTTATTATATCACAAAGTGACTAACCTAAAGAGACTAGCACTGTCCTAGCCCTATCATAACTAAAAATAATACCCCTTTCAGATTGATCCAAAAAAGAGATACTATCAATTCTGTTTAATTGTATGCCATTACTAGTGAAACTACCCTTACCAATGGTGTCCATAAGCACAAACCCTATTACAGACCTCAAGCAATTCCCATGCAGAGCCTCCATTTCAACGTTGAACTACCAAACACCTGGATTAAAATGAGGTGGACCCTGCTGACTCAGGACATGCACTGGTTCCACCCTTGTATGATGTGCATCGTCCAGCACAGGTCACTCTTCATGCTACAGTTCATATTTCTAATCATCATTATCTTTATAACGCTTATACAATGGCGGGATCGTTCGGTACGTTTCATTCCAGAGGCTGTGCTTATTTTTAATGCAATATTCCATCTAGTACTACATTGCTAGGCCTGTTCCCATCTGTCTGGTGATAAGTGTGTTTTTGATTGTGACAAGAGTAGTTTGTGAGACGAAGTTTAGGGACCATTCCAGCATTCTCCTAGGTGAATGTGAAAACCACCTAAAATCCAGCAATCAGGACGACCGGTACGCAGATCCCGGGATTTGAACCATGGCGCGTTGTCCCGGATCTAGTGTGGTGGCCGTTATAACGAGCGCAGCTACACTGGCGTGTACGGTTAATATTACTATAAACAATATTACTCGCAATACCCACCATTAGTGTCATATACTCTTAAGGAAAATCTTAATGGGAACACTTGTAACATTGATATCTTGTGCCTAACTAATCCTGCAGATGTTGGTCTGCAGCCCCTCAATTACTTACCACCTAACATAAGAAAGTTATTTACTGTTGGTTTAAATTCATGCCTCTATACCTACTCTCACATCTACATGATGTTACTGCGTACCAGACTCTGGTAACAGGAAAAACATGTCTCCCAGGAATTCCCAAAGTTTATGATGTCTTTGCCCTTTTTAGCCTTTAATTATCCGCGAACTGTTCCCAGATCCGAACAGTCATTTTCTCCCTACAAGCTCTAATCACCACCTTTCCAATAATTTTCTGATCATTTTGCTTTGCTTTCAGATCGTCTCTTCCATCCTACATTCAAAGCAGACACGGGCGAGCCTGATTTACAATGCGTTTTCCTCAGTTTCTACACTTCTCCCCAATGGATACCGGATTTTGCCACCTAATTAAAGAACTACAAACTATAGCTTCAACAAGTGCATCTATTTCTTATTACAATTAATTAATCTGTGATACTGTCGGAGAAGAGCAAATTTATGATTTTAATATCAACATTTACACAAATCCTTCAGCAGTATTAACTATTTATGACTACTATTACTCCGCGATTCACTAAACATCGGTGGTGGAGGATGCATTTCACCTGCCCTAATATGTAATCACTTATGCATAGGAAGGGATAAACAGACTATTGGAGAAGGCACCCGTTGGCAATTTAGAGCAACCATGTCGGCATTAACGTGGAGAGATCTAGGTAAACTACTGAAAACCCGTTTCGGGATGGTTGGAGCGGTATCGCGATTTGCGAGACATACTCGCTCGACAGATCCTTCCTATTCCAATACCTAATCGCTTGTGGAAAGAATGAGTACTGTAAAGAATTTGTTCTGGCCCTTATTTATCTTGTCTTATTTCCTCGGTCATTCCTAGATATGAATGTTGCTGGTATTAAATTGTGTTTGCTATCATCCTGAAATAGATCTGCCATGAACTTTTCAATTTGTTTCTGAAGAGAACAACGCCTACTGCATTCCAGATCTTCCCACAACATCGCTCTTACGCTCCAGCTATAAGTACACACTTTATCATTATTCTTGGCCGCCGCTGAAAAATTCTATCACTCTTATCTTGCACAATCCTACATCAATGTTATCCCAGGAAACAGTAACTGACAATCCAGTATTGCGTTACTGTTTCTTAGGATGACATTGATGTAGGATTGTTCAAGATAATAGTGAAAGAATTTTTAGTGGCGGCCAAGAATAATGATAAACTGTGTTCATATTATAAATGGGTCGGCTCTTCTTATACCTTCTCCGATTAATCAATTAACCCCTACAGACGCAGGCTCAACACTAGCTGTATCGGGCAATGAACAAAACTACCTTATCTTTATTTGCCTGTGAAGCATGACATTTTACCTCCAATATGGTTCTACGTTAGCCTACCCAACCGAAGCATTGGAATGATTCATGTATTTGCTACATATAGATATCGTTAGAATAGGCTATTTGAAAATCTGAAAAACACTCTCGTAATTACTGATATTTGCATAGATTATAGGATTTAAAAGCAATTTGTATTAATGTAACTAAAAAATATTTAATGATTTATCCATAAAACCTCGATATCTCTCTCTTTTTTTTTTTGCTTACATCATGTGATCGAAAACAGTATGGATTGGCTGAATCTATAATGAAGTCACACGTCTGCGAATACATCTCTCATTGATTATTTATAATAGATATTTTTGGTTTGCAGAGCTACAAGAGAATCCTATGGAGATGCTGACATTGGTAACGTGCAATTGCTTCGTGAATCTGGCCTTTGCACACTCAAATGCAGGATCTGTCCTGAACATAAAGTGAAGCCTAGTTCTTACAATGTGACTATGGTAATTGATGAAGATTAAGGTGAAATTTTGAGCTGCCAGTGTTTGGACTGTGCGGCTGCCGCTGGTGGCTGTAAACACGCCGTAGCTTTTTTTAATGTGGACACGTCGCCGGAGTGAGGAACCTTCTCGTGCTGAGGTCAAATGTTACTGGAAGAAGCTAACAGTCTCCAGAGTTGGGACCACAACAGCTGTACAAGAAAAAAGTTGCACGTTCCAATACAAGCACTGAGCTTCTTTCTTAGTTCCTTCAGGAGGCAAAGAAGAGAAAAGTGTCAAACTGTGAACTTTTAACATATCTAAATGATTTTAAATACAGTAGTGTCCAGCAGTTTTAATTTCATAATTTCCATATTCAACAGAGTGATTTTAACATATTGATTGAAATATTAGTTAAAAAAACACAATGGATGTAATAGAAAATTCTACTAAAAGCTAGTATAAGTATCCTTTGTGGTATGAGCTAAGATGTACTCGTATTACAGCAAACAAAGAACTTGAAGCAAGTCGCTGCCAAATAGCAGATGGCTCATTAATAACTTCGATCATGGGTACTAATACATCAGACACATCTGCTATGAAAAGAGGCGGAAGAAAATTAGAATCTTTAGTCATAAAAACTGTACAAAACAAGCTTAAAAAGATAATTAAGCCCTGTGGCTCGTTCCTATCTCATCAGTATCCCATTTTTTGCAGAAGATGGAATTTGTTCCAATGCTGTCATTGAAGTCAAATGCCCAACTAGTGAGACTGATGATTGCAATTACATTAAAAATGGAATGATCACTCAAAAGTATCTGGCTCAAGTGCAGCTTCAAATTTGGGTAACAAATTTCAAGAAAGGATATTTTTGTGTTGCACATCCTGACTTTGAAATTTCAAAAAAGGCTGACATAGTTTTAATAGAATTTAATCATGAATATGTTACTAATTTATTTATAACTTTTGCATCATTCTGGAAAGCAAATATATATCCATACTGATTCGTAGCACTTGTTAATTGCCTAGACGAAATCACTACTCTGGTAATACCTTTTGTATACGTACATTTCTTTCATAGTGTAATCTTTGTTTCCATTAATCTTCCGTGTTCAGTAATGGATGCTTCATTAAAATTGACTGCTGACCTCTAGTGTTTTATTTACTGATTTAAATACAATAAACAATATAGTCATATGTCATAAAATATAAAGTGGGGAATACAGGGATGGATTAACCACTATTTTATAAGTGAGTTTGTAAATTAATAATTGAACATGCTGTAGCAATTATATCACCAAACATTCTCAAAAATTCTTATTTATTGTAGAATGTTGCTTCAACATATGGAATTCTCTAATTCGTCTTATGTATCCTTAAGCTAGTAATAATATTAGTTTGCCGCACCTCACATTTACATAATTTTGATCCTGATGCTACAGTAGGTGGCCTTAACAATTTAATTCCTTTTGCATGCAATATCTGTTCAACATATCTAAAGCTCGTGTCAGCCATAAGTACAAAACCTGATTCTAAACCATCTAAAATGTTGCAATTTTGTAATATAGTGACATCACTTACCCTGCCTCCAAAACTATATGAAACGTAATCACTAAACCACTAGAAGTGCATGATATCAAATATTTCATAATATTACTTTTTATAGTCTGAAAACGTCAGTGCTTTTAAAAGGGCTATGATTGGCTTTTGTACATCTATTTCAAAGCAATCTATTAAACAACTTACATTGTAATAATTGTGCGAAATGAAACTGACAAAGTCTTTTTGATAGAATGTTTATCTACATTCACAATAAATGAACGTAGTACACTAGCAATAAGTGGCATATTTTTTAAGATCATTTTACTGCCATATGATAATGGAAAACCAAAATTATCTTCAAATTCTGAAAAACAGTTGTTAAATCTAATTTTATCAAACACAATAATATATGCTCATGTGGTATATGATTGTGCTTATGGATTAGATGGATTATGAAATAACATTCCTTTAGACCCCAATATATATCATAGTCTTTTTAAGTATAAGGCAAAAAGTATGCTGAAAACATTTCATTTTACCTATATCTTCATTTACGTGTGTAATATCTGTATACTATTCAGACTCCTTTGAAGAGGAAGTAACCGTAAATGTTGAATCTTGTTGTTTTGGATCCCCTGTATATGAAGAGATATCACTGTCCAATCTTTCCTCATCAATGAAACCAATTCTCTTCTTAATATTAGTAATACCAGTTGTAGATGGTTTTATATAACAACGGCTGGATTGACCTTGAACGGGGAAGTGTACCTGGATATGGTAGAATGTTTATAAGGAATAACAGAAGTATCTTTTGTAAAAGTCTTTGTCTGCACAGCCTTGCTTCTAAAATTTACTTTTGGTTTAAAATAAAATTGGACTGATTTCTCAGCAGTGATAACAGGTTCTGATTATGCTTCTTTGTTCCATGTTTTCAGTGATTCTGAAAGTATAAAATACATTGGTTTATGAATAAATCACATTAAAAAGTGCTAAAAAATAAACCTGTGATTTAGCAAAGTAGAAATTTCTTATAAGAGTAAATTCAGAATTCTTATTGCTTCCTTCCTTAATTTCAATGTCTACGTACCTGTTGTTATATGAGCTGCACTAATGACAACTTCATGTACTGTTGGAATTGCTGAATGTCTTCATACTCTTGAAAAAGTTCGAATTTTTACACTTTGACAAATGCAGGTCAAGAAGGGCTACAATCACTCATTCTTTCCATACGGTTTTGTTGGCAGAGATATTTAGAAGACAATACTCATCTACCATAATTATTCTCTGGTTGAATCCCATTTTGTACTTACAATAGTTTGCCCTGTCTTTCTCTATCCGTAATAAGATAGGAAGTTATTAACAAACATAAGTAGATGCATTTTCTGTAATATGTCATTGAAAATGTAGTACACCAAATTGACCACCTGTTTCTGGATTCCCTTTAGGTAAAACAACACAGATTTTTAACCTAAAAAACAATGGTAAAATAGGTCATTCTAAGTAATTTTATAGTTAATCTAAATATTACGTTTATAATATAAGTTACTAATTGTAAATGTTTACTTAGCCTACATTAAAGTGGTCTTCATAGAAAAAAAAGCTGAATTATCTGCTATATCATCATTTCTGCGAGCAAGTTGTAAACACTTTTTCGAAATTTTGCATCTTTTGGAACACACATAAAAAGGTTCTTCGGTGTCTTTATTGACGTATTTGTGTGCTCTGGCACTGTACACCATTTGAAATTTATTTTCTTTTAAGAAATATGTTCTTAAAAAATAACACAAACAGAAGAATGCTAACTACTCAACATAAGACTTTGACTTAGATGTTTAATTACAGACGTGTGACGTCACTGAAGGCAATACGATGCCATACCGCTCAAGATAGCGTGTTACCGGCATATTTAAATGGGGTAATTTTGAAGAAATACGTAATGGAATTAAAAGAAACCACCTTTTTCGCTATAATCAACATTTATAATTTGAGATGGTTTACAGAAACTAGTCAAACAGCCTATTATATTACCATGATTGCTATTAGTGGTTTCGAATACATTTGTTTTTATAAAAAATAAAATAACATCTATATTTCTCTGACCATAACTTGATCAAGGAATGCGCTACTTACTTTTATGTGTACCATTTTTTCAAATAAAATAATAATAATTTTAACTTACATCTACAGACCCGTCTAGAACAATACCAAAATTGTGGAATTACAGGTAGGGCTACAGAGAGTCCAAAGGAAGATTGAGCTGCATGACAGTTTCAGTTTGGCACAATCCACCTAACGTCGTGGCTACCTAAACAAAAAACCAATCCTACACGTTCAGTTGTAACTCAAATCACAGGTCGTCCTGAGTAGTTCGCATGAATGAAGCAAAGCGTTCCCAGAAATGAATGTGAGTTAAAGGACCGCACAAAACCTCGTGAAACTGGGATTTGAAATGGAACGTCCAGGTACATAGTTGGGAACCTAAACACCAAGTGCAAGATGTCAAACGAGAATACAACCATTTAAGAAAGGTATGCTCCAGCTCCAACATCTGTTTCACTTAAAATCCCATTGACGTTAGGTATATCAGAAGATACAGTAATGTGAGAGTTTGAGACATTGTAATGTGATTCCATTATGGATTTTACTTGTTCTTATTACACCTTAACACACGCTTCCTGGCGCATCTCGTCCCGTTGGTGCCGGCATTAGCACAGTGGACCACACATGTGAATGCGGGCAGAGGGAACGGTGGGCGTTTAACTGACCGAGCCAGCTCCAACAATGGGAACCGTGATTGCAGCGACCAGCGTGGCTGGCGGACCAGCCGCCTGGGATTTGCGATAGCGGGCACACAAAACGGGGCCCGTCGGCTCTTCGTGTTTTTCAGAGAGCGCAGACAGGAAAAACAAGGGCCACGGCCGCTGGCGGAGCCAGCACCGCAACAACAGCGGTGCCAGCAGCAACAACGACAACACTGCCGCCAGAGGACAGTGACAAACGACGCGTCGTCCCACCCATACGTGTTCAATACAGCAAACAGATAGAGATAACAATGGACCGCCTGTCGACCTATTGTTATCACCGGCCCGGGGCTTAACAGCGCCCATTGTAGGACGCGCACAGCACAGATGCCGCCTTTACTGAGAGGCCACGAATTTTCCTCTACTTCATACTAGTTGCCGTTTGCCGTTTTAAGTGAGCCAGAACACCGTAATCAGCAACTTGTGTGCATGATCGGCAAAACTGTATTCTAAACGGCCGTAACCTTTACGTCTCCCAAAACCCTCGAGCGTTAAAATGTGATGCACGAAGAGGCTCAGGAGACCAGTAAAGAGGTAACTTCCGAACTAAATGAATTCAATATCAATTCCCGTGAGACTACCTATGTGCGATCCATCTAATAAGCTACTGGTTCCTAAACTGATGGGTGCACCCCTCTTCCCCTCTATCTCTCCCCCCCCCCACCCTCCCCCCAAGAAGGTGCGAAAACACATTAGGGAGGGTGGGGGAGGGGGGGGGAGCGAGGTAGCTTCGCCACCTAAGACGTTTTGGGTCATTATTACAAAGTGTGTCGCAGCAAAAGCTGCGATTATATTCACCTGTTTCAAGCATTATTTCATTGTACGAAATAGATTTTTCAGCTGTTTCTGCAATAAAAACAAATTATGGAAGCAAACTAGATGTTTCCAATGATTTAGGCTGTGCACTTCCCAATATCCAATCAAGAATAGGTAATCATGCAAAAATAAATGCAAGCTCATTATTACCACTGATTTTTTTGGCAGTTTTAATCTTGTATTTTTTAAATTTAAAATTTGTATGTTTATTAGCAATAAAATATAATATCTCCGATTTCAAAGGATTATTATTATTTTTTTTTTTTAAATAATGAAATTGTGGTGGTGACCTCTAACCTATATATTGCTTAATGGTTGTTGTATCATTGTTTGTGAAACGTGTTTATTTATGACTGAAATAGGATCTTATCTCCATTCAACAATACGATTATTTAAAGACGATTAAAAATATTATCAGTGCTGCCATTAGGTCAGTGGCAGGATTTGATTTCCCACAATTCGCTACTGCTTGAATCCAGAAGTACAGTGCCTCAACACAGCTAACTAAACTGCTTGGTCTCTACGAAGAAGCACAATATCACAAAGCATTGTCGGTTGAGGTCTTAAAATGTGATGATTACTGTAAGTAAATAATCAGTTTTCGATTGCCAAAATTCTAATCGACAGGTTCCCTACAGTCTTTTACTATAGCCCCCTTTTCAAAAAAAAAAAAAAAAAAAAAAAAAAAATAATAATAATAATAATTACTCACTGCCCCTTTTTCAAAGATTTTCAGAAACAATTAAAAACAACGACTCCCCTTCTTCAAATAATACAACTCATAGCCACCAACTTTTTGGCTCATAGAACAGTTTTCGAAATAGTGATTAGATGGAGCCCCGCTTAGATGAAGTTTACAATCTTATATACATAAAAATCTTTCGTCTCGATGGTTGTCCAAGATAAACTCCGAAACTACTTAATCGAGTTTGATTAAACTTGGCTTACTGTGTGTAATTTGGTCCAACTTAAAAGATAGGATAGTTTTTAATCTATTATTGACCTCAATATTTATTGTTGCGAATTAAATGTTCATTAAATGTTTGTCATAGGACAATAGTTTGTAATTATTTGTAAGTTCCATAAGTTTATAACAAATGGCGGTGTGTTAATTTATCGGCACAACACATCGCTATCTAGGCTGGGTAACCATCCATTAGATGTCATTGTGTTTCGATTTCTTTATGCCACAGTCTATTCCAGACCATATGTGTTTATGTTTACGACATAACCGAGTTACGTATGCGTTCTTTACGACCTGTCAATGTGCGATTTCGTGACATTTTCCTGTAATAAAAATAACTAATAATAATAATGCAGTCTAATAAAGATATATCACATACACGGCAATTCTATCATTACCGTAGTACCACAATCTGTAATTTATATATATATATATATATAGCTTAATTCTCGAGATACTGTATCTCAAAAGTGTGGAGGTTAGGGTGAGATCCGCCTGAACCAGAAAAAAATCACCAAAACCACTATATTAACACGGTGGAAATTCACTATAGGTGTTTTATTTTCTTCCTATTGGTTGTTGTTGCGTGAAATACAGCCTGGAACAGAAGAAATGTCACCAAAGGCACAAGAAAGTACACCTCCAGTTGATTTTTGGCATGCTATATGTCGAAGTATTATCGAGATACATAAAAATTCATCATCGAATTGCTGCGTAGAATCCCCACATACACACATTTCTTAACAATAATACAGAAGAATTTTTAATGAAAAAAAAATTTTATCTCCCTTTCTGGAGTTCAGTTTCTCTCAATATTTCAGTTTGTGAGAACGTTATTTTCGATTAAAATTTGAAGCGCACCTGTTAGGAGTACATTCCTTTTATATTTTGTTTTATTTTCATTAAACATTGAGTCGTAAGTCATTATAATTTTACAGATATTTAAATAAGTTGTTAATTGTGGGTGCGGAGTTTTTTTTATAATTACAAAACTGTCGCATCTAAATTTACACAAATCACAGATGTATTTACATAGAAAATTCAACAACGAAAGATCATATTTAATCCAAAAAATTAAATTAATACCTCTATTTCTGGAGCGTAAGTTCTCATGTCAACATCGAAATCCCAAACTACACTTTTAGTGGACAATTTATTTGATTATCTTACAGATGGTTGCACTTCAAGTTCAGTTGTAAATTATTGCATAAATACCAACAGCGTTTTCAAACTGCGTCCCTTTCAACGGACACACTAAAAACAAAACTACATTAACACATTACCAATATCTTGCGCGTTAATTCATTCACTAATTCTTGACAATAACTGTGTCAAACGACGTGACGCGGTCATGTGACTGTGTCTCGTGACGCAACCACGTGACGTGGTCACGTGACCACAAAAATAATTATTGATGACACATCTACAATTGACTTTGAATCATTATGTTCAATTGCACGTCTTTAGGTGCAGCAGTTTTTTCAAAAAGTGTACCACAAAGTCTCCTGGTATAAGGGTTCGCTTCGCTTGCCCTAATAAACATTCATATTTTTCAGTGAGTTCGGTCTGAATTTCTTGGCTGTAGACTTGCGTTTGTGCTGAGCATTTGGCATCCCGCGCTGAAGCGTCCAGCAGTAATCAGCCAACATTGCTCCACTGCATCGGCCCAGAAAGCGTGACTCCATCACCAAGATGTACTGATGAAATCGTTCACCATGTTCGTCGCTGACAGAACTTAGGTTCTCGGTAAATAAATCGAGATGTGAGTCGAGGGGATGAATTTTAAGGGACATGTAGCAACCCAGCAGATTGTACGCACTAATGCACTTCTGCACAACGTTCACGTAGTTTGGAGATTTATAATTTCCAAGGAAATTGGCAACAATTAATTTGAATGCCTTCCATGCATTTCTTTCAGTATCACCCAGTAAGTTTTGGAAGTGGCTGTCAGCAATGATCTTTCTTATTTGTGGACCTATGAACACACCTTCTTTCACTTTTGCATAACTCAACTCCGGAAAGGTGTTGCACAGATACCGAAAAGAATCTGAGCTGTTATCTAGTGCATTCACGAAGTTCTTCATGAGCCCCAGCTTTATATGAAGTGGAGGCATGATAACTTTGTCACGGTCAACCAATGACACACGAACGACGTTTTTACTTCCTGGCTGTTTCCTATCTTTTCTGTCCCACTCGCAGATAAAGCAGCAGTATTTTTTGTACCCAGTCTGCATTCCCATGAGAATAGTGATTAATTTTAAATAACCACAGATATGCCAGTTGTAGTCACGATAGCGTATTTTGTTAAGAAGTAGCGACATGGTTTCATACGTCTCTTTCAGGTGGGTAGAATAACCAACTGGTACTGATTCACATCTGTTACCGTTGTGTAATAATACTGCCTTTAAACTTGTCTTTGACGAATCAATGAATAGGCGCCATTTTTCAATGCTCACATTAGACCTTGGACGCCTGTGAAGTAACAAAAACTGTCACTCATTGCAAAGAACTGCACAAGTTATTTGTGTCCGTGCCGAAAGTGGGTAGTCGTTGCACCTGGTGCAAGCAAATTAAATTCTTTAAGTTCAGCTTGGCCTTTTGTTAGTGCCAAGTCCGGTACAAGGTCACAAAGTTCAGCATCATTCATCAGATGAATATATAGTCCAGGATGGTAGTCAGAGTCTACGTCATTGCTAGGAGATGATGGAGAACTCTCTTCTTGCGTTCCTTCACCGACTCTGTATTGTGTAGGCGCTGTTGGTATTGGACAAGTGACCGGATCATGTGTAATTGAGTTTGGAACTGAGGGAACGTCTTGATACTTTACACTTGCACTGGTTTTGTAGGAGAATGCGGTGACGTTTGCTAAACAGAAAGGTTGCTTGACTCGCGCCGAATACCAGATGGTTGTTCTACTTCTCCTTCCATAGCCAACCGTGGAAGTTGCATGCGCATCTCAAACAGATGTACTGCGGTGCCCACTACGGTGGTTTTTCCACAGCGCCCCCCCCCCCTCCCACCCTCTCCAAATTTGCCTTGGTCCAGAAACGCCCACAGGTGTGCGGTACTGTCCCTGTCGGGAACCACTGGTCTAACCGGATAGTCTAAATTCATTTTTATATTATATAATGATCATTTATAAACGGTATTGCAGAAGATTTAGGTTTGCAAGAATATAAAAATACTGGGATAAAAATATTCTGTGTTCAGCTAGCATGGAACACAGAAGTTGTAAATCGCCGTAGATCATGAAATCCTTGTTTTTGCTTGCCCCCATTCCTCTTCCGAATTTATTGATGTCGATGTAGACGTGGCGTAACGCTCGGATCAATAAATGGTAGCTTTGACTCGGAGTAACATGACCACAATTACTTTCTTCTTCTTTAATGATACCGCAACCAAGAGATTTCTGCCTCCCTCGCAATATCCTTAACCAATCTAAGGAGAACAGAAAAATATTTCTAGTTTCACGTTTTTATCTTTTCCTTCAGCAAGAGGCCTAGAAAAAATCCGTTAAAAGGTCTTTATTTTTTAACGCAATTACGAAGATATAAACTGACATCTCACTCTGTTGACAATTTTTAAGTATATCGGAAGAAATTCAGTATATTTGCCAGTACTTAAATTTTATCTTAAGGAACAGTCATCCATCCTCCCCTCCCCTTTCCCCTTGCCCTACTGCGTCGGTTACGTAGTCAACCACGGCATTCGACGAAAAGAAGAATCACAATGCCACAGGCAAGATGAAAGCCATGTGCGCAGAATAAACAGAGAGCAGGCACTCCCCTCAGGGGTGCCAACTGCTCGAGGCGCGCCGATGTGGAAGGGTTCAGTTTTTTGTGTCGCCGGCTGAGCCATTCCGCCAATATTTATGTAGATGTGGCGGCGGGGTAGCTCCCTGTGCCACAGCCAATGACTTGGCTCACAGTAGCCAGGGGCGCTGTGTCAGTGTCATGGCCGGACGCAAACCCACATTTGGGTAGACCCCGTATAAAATTAGAAGTCACGTAGGAGAGGATATTCGAAAAACGTATTGATAAACCGAAAGCTGAGATATGAAGATGGGTAAGCGTTTGCCTTTCGACAGGATTACAGAAGTTTTAAATGTTATTTAGTACCTCTTAAGTCTGGTGCGTTTATGATCACTGTGTTCAAGTTTACATGAAAAATGGAAAGCGTATGATGCCAATAGTTTCCAGCGACAACGAATATAAACTTTGAGCCTAAAGGCACTGATTACCTAAACGATTTAACACACGATTTTGGGCTGCAGTTGATTAAATGTCATTATTAACATTCAGTTAAAGGATATCTTATTGCTTACATTAATGACTTTAGGACTTGTCGACATCGAGATCATTAGAGGCGGCAAAAGTCTGAGGGCAAGGAAGAAAAAGAAATTCGGATATGGGCCTTCGAAGGTAGTATCCTGGAATTCACCTGCAGTGATTTCGAGATAACATGGAAAACCGAAATCTGGCTGCAGGACGGGGAATTGAACTAGCGTCCTCCGGAATGTGAGGCCAGAAGTTACTGCTCACCCACCACGCTTTGTTGTGTCTTATTAACATCTTCATTTACGATTTCTTTTTTGCCGATCTACGGACGAACACTTACTTCTACTGAGGTTTAACTGTCAATAGTGGTTGAGTGTTGACATTCGTGAGGACGGGGAAGAGATAAACATGGCAACCTAATTTATCGGTAAGGGAGTTAGGGATTGGAATAAATTCCAAGCGAATTACTGAATAATTTACCAAAAACATTAAATGAATTAAAATTTGTAAAGTGCAAAATTAGACGGGTTGAGAAATTACACTCACAGAATTGAAGATAAAAATAGGGAAGATAAATATTAACAACAAAAATGTGAGCGAGTATATAAAAGAACCCGCTACCTGAGGATGCACTCCATCGCAATTACGTTAAATTAAAGAGTTGGATCTACTTTTCAGAAAATCCAGATATTCCATGGGTTTTTACAAATTACTCCAGGTGAATGCCGCGTTAGTTCCATCAAAATGCCATGACCTAACTTAATCCCTTCCTTTGTCCATTCAATTCCTCCTTTTAATAACAGGATGATCGGTAAGTTCTAACCAAAAACATGTATCCTACGTGAATAAAAACCGCTGTCTTCAGAGTTGTGTATGTTATTTATTTACCGAAATACTAAGAGTCTTGAGTGAGGTTAACTGAAATGCTTTATTGTGTTTGCAAACTTCAGCTTATACCAAATAACTTTAATAATTTGTTTAGATCCCTGGTTGGTTGCATTTATCTGTAGCTCTGACAACAGTATAGGAAAACCTGTGCAATCCCACTGTTACAATCAAATCTCTGATATTATGTCAACAAAAGGTAGTAATTAATGAACGTCAATTTGTGAAACGTTGAATCACTCTTCATATCCTGCAACAACAGTCAAACATTTCATCAGTATTTACTAGATAATACATTACATTTAGTTAGAAAGAATGGAATCAATATACCTTGAACGAAGACACTGAAAATATTCGATGAACACGAAAAACCATAAAAAGGTACTCAAGGGAAAATACGTATGTTATCATGTCTATTCTTATCGGTATACACGAAGCTAACAATTATCAAATTATCTAATTAACAAAACAGCATATTGTATATAATTAAAGCATTAAAACTGTAGAATCTGGGTAGTTTATTATGTTGGAATGAATGTCCTGTGATCCATCTATGGCTTACATTAACAATGAAAATGGTTTTTTTTCGGATTTTTTAATGAAAATTTTGCTATATATTTACTTTGAGAATGAAAAGAATCTATTACTATTACTATTTCTCCGCGATTCACTAAAAGTGTGTGGCGGAGGGTGCATTGCACCTATCCGGGAAGGTAATGGTTTGGAAGGGATATGGCAAGAGGCGCCCATGGGCTATTGTGAGGAACCATCCCAGAATTCGCATGGAGCGATCTGGGGAAACCATGGAAAACCCAGATCAGGATGGCCGGAGTACTTTATCGAAAGCTACTTCTGTCGGATTTTATGTTTAGTCGCCCGGTAAATCCTTTCTATTCCACTCCCTAATAGCTCGTGGAAAAAATGAGTACAGAAATGAATCGGTTCTGGCCCTGATTTCTCTTATCTTATTTTCGCGGTCATTCCGGGATATGAATGTTGCTGGTAGCAATATTTGTTTACTGTGATTCCGAAATACGTCAGTCGAGAATTTTTTAATTAGCTTCTGTCGAGAGCAACGCCTTCGGTGCTCTAGGTCTTCCCAACCTAACACCTTCAACATCGCATTTACGATTTCCCTCCAACTATATATACCTATCACGAATCTGGCGGCTCTTCTTTGGACCATCTCTGATGCCTCCATTAATCCCTTTTGATGCGGACCCCATACAGAGCAACAATATTCTAAGTGAGGCCGCACTAGTGACTTGTATGCAATCGATTTAACGTCCGGAGTGCATTGTTTTAAATTACGACCTAGAAATCGAAGCATACGATTTGCTTTCCCTATTACATTCTCGATATGCTCATTCCATGACAAATTATTACGAATTGTTACCCCAAGGTATTTAGCGGAATCTACCGTTCTAAGGACAGTGCCATTAATAGTATATTCAGAGCTAAATGGTGTCACCTTTTTACTTACATGCATTACTTGGCACTTTTTAGCGTTTAACTCCAACTGCCAATCTTTACACCACGCAATTATTTTCATAATATCGTCTTGTAACAAAGCTCAGTCGTCCTGGGTTGTGATTTCACGATAAATAATAGCATCATCGGCAAATAATCTTTTCATCCCCCTTATAAAATCATCCTTATTTTTGTCCTGGTAACATCATTCGAGGAATAAACATCTGAAAAAGGGAATGTTGGGAGAGTGGGGGTATATTTAATTTGTGTATTCGACTGGGCACACAGAGGTGAGTCCCTGTCTCTGTAGCAGCTTTCGGCTAGCGCTGCCCTGTCCTTATGCTGGTGGCAGTTTGGCGCTGCTCAGATGGAAGACGCACTGCGCCTATAAATAAATTTGGACGCAATTTCTAGCGCCGCCGTCGCTGGCGGGTCTTTCATTTTTTGCCAGTTAGGCGGGCGCAGTGCGCCTTGCGCGTGTGATCGGTTTTCAATAAGCGTCCCTTCGCCGTCGCTAATAGGATCGCTCACACGCAGCGGCGCGGACGGCGCCTCGCCTGCATGACTCACCACAAACAGCCGACAAGTGCTCCGCCGCGACGTTGGCCCAGGGCAGTTACAGAGAAGGCGCCGTCACTGTAAAGTAGACCTATGCTCAACTGAACATCTCCCTCACAACTTCGAAGATCTAGTAATTCGAATGCTGGGTAAGGTATGATTCAGATTGTTTTTAAAGTAAGAACGAAGAATAAGTGATGTACAGATGGGGGACAAAATAATACGAACACCTGTGAAAAAGTATGACGTATTTCATACCTGCAGTACAGCCACGCCACCTGCAACACAAGTCTGCCACCTAGTGAGCGTGAAGATGAAGCTATCAGTCTCTCAACAGCAGTCACCTGCGTTGCATGCGTCTATCGAACTGTCTGTGATAAGTTGAAATGTCAGACCTGTCAGAATTCCTAAGAGGGATGATTGTCGGAGCGCGTTTAAGTGGAGCATTGATTACGGAAACATCAAACCTTTTGGGGTTTGCAAGGAGTAAGGTATCAGCCGCTATGACAACGTACACGAAAGAGGATAAGACGGCGTCTTCAAAGCACAACAGTGGCCGAAAGTCAAAGCTTACTGATAGGGATAGACGGGTCTTGAAGCGCATAGTAGCCAGAAAGCACAAGCAATCGTTATCCGAGATAACATCCGAAATGAACAGTTTCAACAAAAACTGTCAAAAGGGAACTTCATGCTGCGAACATTTATGTGAGAGTGGCATTTCGTAAACCCTTGGTGACAGCAACTAATGCTTTCAAGCGACGCCAGTGGTGCAGAGATCACAAAGGATGGCCCCAACAGCAGTGACAACAGGTAATATGGTCAGATGAATCGTCATTCACCCTATTTCATACGACCGGACACGTTTATGTCTAGAGAACGCCCAGAGAAGCGTTTAATCCTGAATGCCTCTTGCCGACTTTGAAGCATGGGGGTTGCTCCATTACGGCTTAATATACCTTTCAATATTGTCCATGATCTTTATGCATCTATCCCACGACGCATTAAATCTGTACTTCAGTCAAAAGGTGGTCCGGTCCAACCCCCTATGAATAAAGATTTTCTATTATTTCACAGGTGTTCGTATTATTTTGTCCTATCCCTGTAATTGCTTCTTTGTGCATCTGTGATGGACTTCATAGTATTGTATCAGTATGATCAGTGCAACGTTTGTTCTGTGGGAAGCATCATCATTTTTAGTTGAGTCAAGGAACGGCTTTTATGGTATTGGTTGATCGTAAACCGAAATCCAACGGCATTTAGGCGTCCTAGCATAACATCTATAACAAAGGCACTCATGAATCACATTTTTAGTTAATGAATTTATCTAAGCCATTAACACTTGACAGATTAACAGACAGGACCGGCCAGTGTGGCTCAGTAAGCTGAGGCGCCGCACACTTGACCGGGTACCGCCCGTCCTGACTGCTGTTTTTAGACGGTTTGTCGCAGTCATATAGAAGACATCAGAGTAGTCCCCAATCTCCTCCTTATAAACTACACACTTCACAAACAAAAAATACACTTTTCGCCGACAGACGACAACACAAGAATTTCTTCCAATAGACTAATTGCGCCGGGCCTAACAGCAGCGGTTAGATTTCGGGCAGGAACTAGTCTTCTTCCCCCCACCCTCCCCTCCTAATGATCCATGTGATCGTTCGTGGCCCAGTCAGAGAGAGAGAGAAGGGGGAAGTATCATAACGAAATCAGATAAGACAAGTCAGCAGGTTCCACATTATTACACTGAAGTAAAAATATTGAGCACTATTGGTGTTTACATGTTATAACTTCATTTCAATCAGTAGCATTCTTATGTTCTTTGCCAGCCTGTGGAAGTTCCAGAAACTTTTTTCACTCTAAGTATGCGTCTAATAGCATATGCTTCTGGATCTACTTAGCCCAGGCGGACGTGTGATAATAACCTTGAATTGGACGTTACTGATGTTTGGAATACATCGTCGTGATGTCTGGAGGCTCTAACCAGACCGCAGGGAGTTGGGTTAGAAATCATTGGAATATTAAAGTCGGTTGTAAATAGTTCTGGGAATATATTAGATCCGGCTATTTTAGCTTAGCTGGGTATTGATAGCAGGATTAAGAGTAGTAACATTTGATTTGAAGCATAAGAAAAATCGAAGGACTCAAGGGACTGACCGAAATACTAAACGATCTTAAAATAAAATTTCGTTAAAGATTAAAGCATATGAATAAGGAAACGGGACTGTAACATTTATAATAAACATTCGAGATATTCAAAAGTAGAAGAAGAATATGCTTCATCCCAATTAAATCAGAGTAAAAATTAATATTTTACGGGATGAAATTTATGAATGTGTTACGTAGTTATTTAGTTAAAATAATTTTTTCCTTTTTACCCGCCAAGAAGTGTACTATTTGCGCAATTACACTCTTAGATCACATGACTTTAAAAGTCGAAACTTATTTTTCTATGTTAAAAATACTAAAATATGAAAATTGTACACATTGTAATGAAACAAAATAATCTTCAGTTGACTTAACGACATGGAAACAAAATTTCGATTTGGAGTGCATTTCTCCTTTGTCGTGGTTTTTAGAATGTAACACGGAAGTGCTTTCGCCGAAGGAGACCTACCTATCGTGGGCGAGTGGTAATGCTCTGGAGTCGCTTTCGCGAGGATGTGAGTTCGAATGCCTGACCGGACATCCAGATTTCGGTTTTCCACGATTTCTCCAAATCACTCCACATGAATGCCAAGATAGTTACTTCAAAATGCAACGTCGAATTCCTTCCCGCTCCTTGCTCCCAGTCCTTTTCACCTCTAACGACTTCGAAGTCGACAAGGTGCAAAACCGTGAAAAGGAGACCTGCAGTTTAACGCGAAATTAGAGCCACGAAGAATCCAGAACGTTTGAGGGCAGCCATCGTAAGTCCAGTGTTTAAAAATGAGAATGTTAATAACCCTCAAAATTATAGGCCGATTTCGTTAACCTCAATATTTTGCAGGATTTTAGAATACATCATCTATTCAAATGTCGTGCAGTTTTTGGATGCAGGTCAGCATTTAATCCCAAATCAACATGGATTCAGAAATGGCCGATACTGCGAAAGACAACATACACTTTTAACTCACGACTTGTGCCGTATTATAGATGAGCAATCCCAGGTTGACTTTGTTCTATTAGATTTTCAAAAAGCTTTCGACACTGTGCCTCACTCTAGGTACTTAGGAAACTACGTGGCTATGGCGTATCTAGACAAATATGCGACTGGGTTGCAAACTTTCTGAAGGGCAGAACACAGTGTGTAGTTTCCGACGGTGAGCGTTCATCACTTACCGAAGTGAGGTCCGGGGTTCCCCAAGGAAGCGTGATAGGGCCTCTGTTGTTTCTCATATACTTTCATGATTTGTGGGACATAACAAGGGGGAAGCAAAAATTATTTGCCGAAGAAGGAATTATTTATCGTGAAATCAAAACGCAAGACGACTGTGCTTTGTTACAAGAAAATATTATGAAAATAATTGCGTGGTGTAAAGGCCGGCAGTTGGAGTTATACGCTAAAAAGTGCCAGGTCATGTGTGTAAGTAAAAAAGTGACACCATTTAGCTACCGAGCATGGTGGGTGAACGGTTAACGTTCTGGCCTCTCATTCGAGAGGACGCCGGTTCGAATCCCCGTCCGGGCATCCTAATCTGTGCTTTCCATGGTTTCCCCAAATCATTCCAGGCGAATTTCGGGTCCTTCAAAAAGACCATGGCCGAATTCCTTCCAGTTTCTTGTCCCCAGTCCCATCCCGCTTCCAATGACCTTAGCCGTCGACGAGGCGTAAAACAATTAAAAAAAACATTTAGCTCTGAAAATATAACTAATGGTACTGTTCACAGAACGGTAGATTCCGCTAAATACCTAGGGGTAACTACGTAATAATTTGTTGTGGAATGAGCATATAGAGATGGTAATTAGGAAAGAAAATCGTATGCTCCGATTTCTAGGTCGTAATTTAAAACAATTCATCCCGGAAGTTAAATCGATTGCATACAAGTCAATAGTACATCCTCACTTAGAATATTGGTTGGAACACCGAAAGCGTTGTTCTCAACAGAAGCTAACTGAAAAATTCACTACTGACTTATTTCGGAATAACAGCAAACAAATATTACTACCAGCAACATTCATATCTAGGAATGACCGCGAAATTGAGATAAGAGAAATCAGGGTCAGAACCATATCATTTCTGTATTCATTTTTTCCACGAGCTATTAGGGAATGAAATAGAAAGGGTTTACGGGGCGAGTAAACTTAAAATTCAACAGGAGTAGCTCTCGATAAATCACTCCGGCAATCCTGATCTGGGTTTTCCATGGTTCTCCAGATCACTCCGGGCGAATACTGGGATGGTTCCTCACAATAGCCCATGGGCGTCTCCTGCCATATCCCGTATACCCCCTTCCCAACCATTACCCTTTCGGATAGGTGCAATGCAACCTCCGCCACACACTTTTAGTGAATCGCGGAGTAATAATAAAAATAAAAAGCATCGCTTTCTCAGGAATGACTGAAATTTTAATCGTAGACTTTTGGACATCGATGTATACTTCTCAACAGTGAGAGCTAAACATTTAATCATACGATCTAATACATGAATTATGTCGCAAATACCTGCTATGATCTGTTAGAGTAGATGAGTGAATAACGCCTTTGTGTTTCCAGTCGACACTGTGTTTTGATTTATACAGAAATTGGATTTCTAGGATTCTGCTTAGTGTCTTACACATTTAAAAAATGTGTAATCCAAAAAATAACAAAAATCTAACCATTCGCATAGCATAAAGCAATTCATCATTTCTGCTACGCTACAATAAATTTGTCTTTAATACATTAAGTGATTAAACGGCTTCTCTTAGGAAAATGATTATAGTCGACCCAGCAGTATACCCTCACGAAGAACTGACAAAAGACTACATTTTAGTGTTCAATTTGCTTCTCGCACAAGATTGTTTTTCCGTGTTACATCTTGTCTGTTTATACAATTGAATTTTTTGGTTCGACTTATGGCTGAATAGTATAACTCAAGTAACTTTGCTATACCAAATTGAGTAAACAGGTTAATTATTTTTCAGAGGAACACATTGATTTGCCATGCTGCTCCAAAACATTCATTCATTGTAATTGGAGATTAGGTAGGAGTAGCCAAAACAGTCCGAAACATAATAGTCACGTTGAAGGGCTTTTCTGTAGTAAATCGAAACGAATGCTTGGTGTGATTAATAGTTAAATGTTATAATCACCATTTTGTTTTTTCATTCACTTAAGAAACAAACAGTAGATGGCAGGATTTAAAAAAATCAAATTAAAAAAAAAGATAAATTCACAGATATATGTTTATTACTGTGGTACTTGAATTAACGTGGTGTAAAAAAAATATTGTTGCTGTTGACCTGTTATTAGTTGGAACATCGAATGTAATGTGTTAGTTGACAATGTGTTCTAGAAAGTGAAAAATGAATTTTTTCAAATTTGACTATAAATTATGTTTATATATCTCATTTTTTTTACTATTGGTTTAACGACTCGTCGACGTCGAGGTCATTAGAGTTGGGATTGGACTGGGAACAAGGAACGGGAAGGAATTCAGCCATGGCATTTTTGTAGGAAAAATTCAGGCATTCGCCTGGAGTGATTTGGGGAAACTATGGAAAACCCAAATCTGGATGCCCAGATGGGGATTCGAACCGCCGTCTTCCCGAATGCGAGGCTAGAATGTTAACCGCTCACCCACCACGCTCAGTTTGATAATCTCCAACAACCGGTTAGGTGACTTGGTACCAGTACGACGTTGACAGTGTATTTATGATCGGTCTTCCTTACCCGCTATAAAGAGGCTTCGTCGATTCAGTGGAGAGAATGATCGTCATTTTTGTTAACACTGCTATTGTTTTACAGGTACATCCACGCTTGTTTAAGAAAGTTAAAAACACTCGACATAGGACGGCTAAATCGAGCCCTTGCAGTGGAAGAAATTTTTACTGTTCAGGTCTAGGCCAACATGCTAGGGGAGTGGTTGTGCACGATTAAAACTTACTACAGTATGTATTCGAAAAACCTGTTCCAAATACCAAACCTCTCCGTGGTGGTAAGAAGTGAGCGTGTGCGATACTGTTGATGGTTATTAGTCCTTGGGATGGAGACGTTATACCCCATCTTGCTACTCACAGAGTCCGCTACCCTAAACACATCATCAGTATCCACATATTCATTGATAACAATAATATTGCCAGTTGGGAAGGTAGGAGCAAAAGGCCCTAGTAAAATTTCCGCGAAAATTTGCTATAAATGCATAATACCTCCTCCATGGTAGTCGCCTATTCCCATATAAACACGCATTTTGGGTATATTATAAGGATAGAGTAAAACCTTTCATCGCAGATATTTTGTATTCTGATTTACATGTCTCGAATTATTATATCAGCTGCCTCCAGATAGGTAAAAACTGTTGGTTGGAAGAGTCAGAAAGGATGTTCGCCCGCAGAGTAAGAGTGTTGGCATTTCTATCGAAGCCACTTCTACAATTTCATATGGAATCATAATAATAGTAAATCACATCATATTTCTTGTACACTAAGCAAGCTTTGACAAAGAAGAAGGCAATGTTAACTGTCCGTAATAATTTCAAATCCGACAGAGTTTTTAGCTGCTGATCTTTAATTTCTGAAGCACGTTAACAATTCAGAATACTTGCATGAGAAATAATTATTAGACTATGAAATCACCCGGAAATTTTTATTTAACTTTCTTTGTTTTACGCTGAGGTATGTATGTTGATGTTTTGTTATTTAGTAATTGCAGTGTGTCAGACATATCTTGGTAGACTGTGGTAATGCTGGAGCTTTGCGCGTGCCAGATGGCAGGGTGGCGAGGGGACGGGGGTGGGTGCGAGTCCCCCAATCACGGCTGGAGGCGCCGCCACCTCGCCGCCCGGCGCTCTTATCTAATCCAATGATAAATCGCTAATCTGCCGGGGGACCCTTCTCTAATCTGGGCCCGCGTCCCGTCACGGACCTTGAATTATGCACGCCCCACACAGGCCCGGCTGACATTAGTATTCCGCTCCTTGCTCGCAGACGCACGCGCGTCCGCTTGGCGCCGCTTCTCTTCTTTTTTTACTGTGCTTGTGCTCAGCATTTCGGCGAACTGCTAGACTCATTTACTAAATGGAGCAGCGAGGAAGCTATTAAATTCCTTAATGGTAAACGGGGTGTCCATTCATGCATAAATTTTTAAAACATCAACTAATCATATTAGTAAAATAATTAAGAAATTCGCAAATTATCCCTGAAGAACCAATCTTTGAACTGCTACATAAGTTTATTGGCTTTATTATTAGCAACTTTTGCCAACCTTAAAAAAAAAGTTTGACAACTTTTATTCTGCCATTAGATAATATTTTGAAACATTTGTGTTAGATACAAAATAAAACAATAATTTTTGGTATTTTACAATTTCAGTTTTTACATAGATACCTTTATTTTTCAAATATAATTGGTGTAGTTGCTGGTACTCTTGAGACCTGAGATTTCTTTCCATTGTTTCAGAATTTTTTTCACTGATATCGTTATTTTTCAAATTGTATTTGCTGGTACTCTTGAGATTTCAGTTTTTTAATCATGTTACAGAAACATTTTAACTAAGCACTGTCACACATTTGACAATTACCATAGGATCCATCGCGCTGGATTTCATTATTTGTAAAATGACAATTATTTTGATAATTTTTGTTGATGTTCAGTTGTTTCTCTACTCTCCCAATAATGAAATTTTGACTTTGTCAATATTAAAACAACTCTCATTACTAGCTTCGATATTTTTAAGTATAATGGATAAGAGTGAATTTTATAGTCGAAAGACCTAAATTAGGACTGCAATTTTTGACCTGAATGTAGTCAACTTTCTTATGAATTCAGAGAATTCATATGAATCTGCAATGGAAAACGAAACACATCTCGTGGCTGCTCCAAGGTTGTTCATTCCCCTTGACGTCTTCAAAATAGAGAAGAAGTGTTGTCTGAGATTACGTCTTGAAGCGTTTTGAACTATGAGAAATGGTTGAATTTATCTTTAGGAAATTATAAATGTGGTTGTATTAAATATGTCACTACTAAGTTATTCTTCATTTCATCAATCACTGGGCAATACAAAAGAAAACATATGACTACAACTTGAACTGAAAGTAAACCGACACATTGACTTTCCAAAGTAGCAATTTTTCTGTCTCAGTACTTGAAATGCGCTATAATAATTAAGATAGATGCCAAAGAGAATTAAGAACAACTATATTCGTCACTTCCAAGAATATTTTATATCAAGGTATCTACTTCAAGAACTGAAGCTTCCAGTGGCCTGCATAAGGAATAACAAAAATAAAATATAATTATAGTGGAACTGTGAGTGGTATTAGAGAGACTATTTGTAGAAAAGAGAAGTACCCATAATCTTCTTGCCTTTGGTTTTAAAATGAGATTTTAGCAGCACCCTAACAGCCAATAAACCGACTCGCAAAAAAATAAAATAAAACTACCCCTGTTTGCCTTTATTTAAGACTGCCCTGTTTACAGTGCAGCCGGCCATTCCGCCGTTCTTCAATGCGTGCGCCGCCAAATTAAGTGCCCCGTCAGAGCCCTCGTCCCCCTGCCCCCTCTTAAAATCTCGTCGGCACAACTGTGCCGCAGTTGCCCCGACAATGCGCGGCGCTACTTGCTATCCCATTGAGTCACCGACGACTCTCTAATAGAAGCATTTAAATTGCAGGGTGTGGGCCCCTCGGAGCGCTATCCTGTTACGCGGGCCACATGTCCATGTCCACCGACCACGGCTGTGTTCCCCGCGGCGAGGCCGAACACTGACCTACCGACAACAGTGGACCAGTAACTGAGGCTGGGGCTGGCCACTTACGGGGTAATTCGTTTAATTTTTCAAGTAGGACTGTGTTTTCCTCAAAACAATACAGAACCAGTAGTAAATTTATACTCTGAAACATGACATTCAAATGCTCAAATGATATCCTCATATTCAATACTACCGTATAAAAGAATCCAGTGCACTTTCTTATGTATGCCAAACAACATTTAGGTGTCAGATAAGAAAACTATTCAGGTCACAAGTGTTTTTGGACAGTCCACCAAAGTATCATTAAATGTGAGCATAAAAACTATACGTAAATTTTTCCGTACGCCTTCGTCGATATGGATCAAGACTGTTGGCGAACCAGTGAAACTGATTGTAAGTGAAATAGTTACTACAACCCAATTTATTAATATTTTGGCTTTCTTCCATTCGTATGATTGCTGTTTGTTATAGTAAATTCAGGGTCAATTGATTCAATTACTCGCAGACCAAATAAGTAATAAACCTTTAAATTTAAGTATAATCTATGTCGAGCGACTAACATTATTATCACTAACGAATACCGGAAACAATGACTATGTTGTGATATGATCAGCCTCAAAGCTGATAACAGTGAGAAATTTTTTAATTATTTTTATACGTATTTTTATAATTATAGACCCGAATACTATCATTGCAAAACAAAACGTGTATCTATCTACCAATTTCCTCTCAACAATTCCCATTACTTTAAATCTCCTCTGAGTTTCAATAAAATTATCAGTCCAAGATGTTGTAATTCATATATAATGTTCTAACTACTGCATCATAATTTTCTATGGAAATTGTGGGACACCACAGTGATTTAAAACACCCACGTCCCAAACCGGAGACGAACTGGTAGCCCTATATATATATTTGACATATTGTACCGGTAGTTTGATACCAACTGAGAAATCTGTACAGACACGTTTCTAGCTGTGGCGATACGTGATAAATATTAGCGGTGGTGTTGCTTTTAAAATAAGGCTTTTCATGATCACTGTTAAATAAAAAAATATTTAAATTATATCCAGAACGAAACAAATAATAAGTTCAAGGGAAATTCAAACAAATTACATGAAATCTTAAAATGTGTTACATTTTCAACTCTTTGAGCATAAATGTTTAGAAGTTCATGTAGCATGTATAAATTAATACATTAATTTAAAAACCAAATTCATTCTTCGTGCTCTACTTTCTGCAAATACAACTATAATTTTGTTCATCGTCGTTGATTAACGTTTTTCTTACTGAAAGAACAGCCAGTGCATTTAATCTTTCTTGCTTTATCGTGTTCCGTAGAAAGGTTGTTATTATTTTCAGTATTTTAGCTCAGATGTAGTAATGGGATAGCCAAGAACATTTTTATCAACTTGGTAATTTCTCTAAGAACTTTTTAGTGATCACAACATTAATAATTTTGTAAATATGAAATAAAGTATAACAAGGTTGCTGATGGTTTAACCGTCTAGTGCAGCTAAATAATAACTTTGATGTACTCTTCTCGGGACACTACATCAATTCTCAAAGCCGAGAAACACTTCGTTCTTACGAAATAAAAACTTTGTTTTCGGGTACTGTTTCAATTATTTATTCAATCATCCTCGGTGCCCAATAACAAGTTATGTATATGTTGTTATAGTATGCTTACATGCATAATAATAATTATTATCGTTATTAAATGTTATAAATGTTACACTCCACTTACATTTTTATATTTCTTTTATTTCTTTTTATTTCATCTTCAGTGTTTCGTCTTTCTTATTATTTATGTTTCAAAAAAGCACTGTAGTATCCTTTTAACCCCAAAAACTTGTTTCATATTTGAAATCACACTATTGTTTCACTTGATGTGTTTGTTGCTGTTTATGATGATGTATTCAGAGATATTTATTTCTTTCAGAAGTTAATTATCTTGTTTTTTGTGGCTTAAATTGTATTTACGTTATAGCGTTGTGTCTGATTGTGGAATTGGTGTTCTGAATAGCGTCTTCTTCTTGAAGTGAATGTATTAATTGATTACATTTTCCCTTTCACATAGTGGCTGATATTCTGCGTTCTTCTGAAGTTATGGGATGCAACATGTCCTTGAAAATTCACTTCTTGGACTCTCACTTACACTTCGAAAAATCTTGGGGCTGTCAGTGATGGGCACAGTGACTGTTTTCATCAGCAAATTTCTGCAATGGAAAAGAGGTACCAAGTCAAGTAGAATTCTAACATGCTGGCTGACTTCTGTTGCACCAAGAAGAAAGGTGTTACAGATGCAAAATATGCCTAAAACCACTATCTACCAGGTTCTAGGCAAATCAAAATGAATAGTATATCATTTAGAGTTAGATAGTTAGTTAGTGATTTTATTACGAACTATTAAAAAGTCAAATGAATATCACAAAAACTCCTGACTGATGGTTAAAAACTAAAATGGTATTTGAATTCAGGATTAATTCCACTAAAATACTACTCATGTTTTTGTTCTTGTGGAAGAAAAAAGTTCATTTTTGTAGACCATACTTATTATTATTATTTGTGAACGAGGGGATAAACACGATCATTCAGTTTAAGTGATTAGTTATACATGTCAATTATAATCAGAGGATTAGAGAGGAAAACTCTTTGTAATGATTAGTATCGATAATTTTGAGTGAAAGTATTGGATACGCTGCAGTTCTACAGTACCCCCTGCCAGCGAAACCTGGCACCTATTGTCAAGACTTGTTTAGTATTTCCTTATGGATTTCATCCTATTGTAGAAAGGAAATCAAATGGTACGGTTCCTTTCCAAAAGAAAAATTCTATTCGAAAGGTTATTATGACACTTTGGGATGAATGCAAACTGTTCCAACAATCTTTGGAAACACAATGGAAGAAGAATTAAAAGTATTTCGTGATACAGAATAGACAACCATGACCATAAACCAACAGCTGATTTTCAGGCATAAGAGAGTGGCAAAAGATGAATTATCAAAAGGTTTGCTGAAAAATTATCTAAACACTGAAAGCATTTACAGTGAAAATTGAGAGGTTTTGGTGTGTGGTGAGTGTAAATAGTATGAATAAACACCACTCACCTTAGTTATTTTGTAATATTTTACAATCAATACGTTTTGTGAGTGTTTTATGAATAGTATTTGCTGTAATAGAAACAAGAATAGCAGTACAGAGACGGGCATCGTTCCTCAAATTTGAACAAGATATTCCAAAAGATACAAGAGTCAGCCAAAAGTATTTCGTCATAAACAAGTGTGTCCTGCTGTCCACAACACCACGGCTGTTGGATCCTAAGCATCCAAGTGGTTTTCAATTTATATATATGAAAAAACAATGTGTGTATGTAAGCGAATGAAACAATTTTTATATGAAAAATCAGTTACCATGCCATACGTCTCTGGTTCGATGTCCACTTTGGAATTTCGAATTGACATTTACGCTCTACAATAAGCAGAACTGAATTTGGAACATTGTTTGGCGCACCTAAAGCTGGAAGGAAGTCACTTGGGCTTCCGGTTTGATATCCAGTGGTGACATTTCGGTGTAACATCGACATCAACATCATAAAACACACAAAGCTGTATTTGTCCACCATTATCTGGACATTTCACTTAAATGACTAGGAATCATTAGAAGGTCAGGTACGCGCAACATAACAGTGGTTGGGGTCAGCGTGCTGGACGTCAACCTTCCTATTTTCCTATTTAGCAATCGGATGATAAAAACTTAGAAGCAACTTTCCGGCATGCTCATAAGTTCCATTCAGACTCTCATAATAATGAAGTTATCATCAGTGTTAGCACCTTGTGTTTGTTTAATAATGAGCCACCACAGAAATACATCATATCCATTCGCCATTACGAAGAGATTGCTTTCAAAAATATTCAGATATCTAACGACGCATGTTCGAATTTTGCATCTGTATATTTAAATACATTAAAAATGCAAACCATCTGATGATGAACATCTTGTTCGAAACCGGTAATGGTTTAATAAACATAATAACAACAAATTGTGACTGGTTGCTGCTTTCAATATCAACCTAAATTTGATATAACAGTATGGAAAAAATAATATTAATTAAATACTTCTTCTCCAGCTGCTTCACGAAAGGTATTAATCTTAGCTCGACTACAAGCGTTTGTCTAATGCTGGATCCTCCCTTTAGAACGCTTCTGTTATTTGTAAATTAATACGACCTTCAACTGAACCAATTAACTCGTAATAAAAATAGCATTCAGTCAGCAATCTCAAATGTAGATCGAAAGTATTAATGTTTTTAGAAAACTAGACGTTTTTACTACAAGTGAAACAGATTACAGTAAAAGTAATGGAAATTAAAAGAAGAACTTTACATAGTTCCATAACATTCTAAACACTGATTTCGATATTTCTTAATTTCAAAAGTATTGTTAAAAATCGTACCCATAATTTGTTGTATATATTTGCTGACTTCGTGCTTGGAACATCATTTAATGAAATCTTATATTTAATCTACTTATGTACGAACTGTAAAGCGTAAAATGTATTTCCTTGAACACGACTTTCGCAATTGCTTTAGTAACTTTCCTTCTTCATTTTTGCCTAAGTAGCTGCAAGTCTACCTCATAAATAAAAGAAAGAAAACTAAAAGCCCAAAACGAACAACAAGTTTCAAATACTCGGGCCGAAGCTATACGAATGCTTAAATGCCGTAATTTTTCATCATAAAACATTTATCATCTGTATGATGAGCATCTTGTTCGAAACCGGTAATGTTTGAATAAACATAATAACAACAAATTGTGACTGGCTGCTGCTTTCAATATCAACACAAATTTGGATCTAAAAATGATTGTTCCTTGAACGCTTGACATGAGATAAACAGAGGTTCTACTACAGGTAGCTGGTAGATTTTTAAAACAAAGATGAAGTACAATACCTAAGCAATAAGAAACTCGAAAATAATGTATCTAAAAAAAAAAAAACTGTACAGTAAAATCGAATGATATTACTGATCAATAACCAGCGATAGAAATTTGACACCTTATGATATTGGTCCTTCCTTTTCCAGAGTTGCTGAGTGGAGATTCAACCCGGATCACTTGTAAATGAAAAACTGAAATATTTTTTAAATATCTCTAAAGCGAAATGTTGTTGGAATTCGCACCGAAATCTTTTAGCGTTGTTGTTTATTTTTTGTGTTATACTGTAAGCAATTACTGTACTCAACAATTCAGTAGTTAAACGTACACAGATGTTAAGAGAAAAGAAAACTTTTATTTCGTACCACGTTAGGCAAATGTATGAAAAAAAATAACGTCATGAAAGCAATTTATCCCTACGCGCGACAATTCTCAGTGAAACGTGACACTCGGCCCACGCTCTACAACAAAACGGAAATTAAACAAATGCCCCCGAGGCGGCGCATTTCACATTCCGGCACAGCGGCTCCGTGTTAGCATAACGCATTTGTTACGGAAATTCTGGCACGGCCATAATGGGGCAGTTGTTTACACAGAGTTGTCCCAAGTTAGGGCATACATCTGGGCGGCCCGGCAGGCACGGCGGGTAGCCTCTCCAGCTGCTGCAGGCGCTAGGACCAGAACCATTAAGCAAATCTTCTGTCAGCTTCTTATATCTTGCACCAGCAACCAACTTCCAGTGTACGCTAGGCAAGGCGGTAAAATAGACAACGGTTTCTAGTGGGGCGGGGGAACTATTTAGACCAAACGATCCGGCAGCGAAAGGACGATCAAAGGTTTACCTAAAGGATTCTGGCACATTGGTTTTTAAAATGTTAAAATCGACCTGTTTTGTAAGTACAATCAACCATAACTCATTTCCAAATGATTCGACGGTTGACTGTACCAATAAGTATTTTTCATAAACTAGGATTAATAAGTTTAAATATAGAACATTTTCAGCGAACGTTTTAGGAACAAAAAGATAATCTACATTTTTTTTTTTTTTTGAAATACTGGAAAATAATGCTTATGTATGAATAACTGAAGACGAAAATAGTTGGAGAAATTTATTTCAGGTATATACATTTGACATGTTTTTCTCATATGCTGCGGAAATGTAATGCATCGATATTGCTTACCAATAATCCCTGATTTACGTGCCAGAATATTTTAAATATTATCGTAACGAATTACTTGATCAAATTGTTTTGCTGACTAGTTTAATGGCCAGTATAGAGACACAGACATCATCATCTTTAGCTTTGCCAGATTTCTTACTGTGTTGATAAATGAAGTGATATTGTTACCATGAAACTTTAATTTTTTTTTTTTTTTTTTTTTTTTTTTTTTTTTTTTTTTTTTTTTTTTTTTTTTTTTTTTTTACGAAACTATATTAAAATATATCAATAATGAGGTATTCTTTTTCTGAGTTGTACACTTTGCAAGATACGAGAGTAACCAGGAGTTTTAGAAATGTTTCCTTAAATTGTGTGTCAGCACATAGATGTGCATGCTTCATGTTCTCAGTTTCAATATAACTTACCTACTATCGATTTTATCAGAAAATTAACGTTGAAAACAGCATTATAAACAGTTCAATGTCGGCTCATGTTTCCAATGATTGATGGACGAAGAAATTTGTAGCTTCGGTGGTGTCATGTATCACCGATCTAAGAAGATAGTGCATTTTAATCGAGCAATTCTGGTGGATATTTTGCAAATATATCGGTAATCCGTAGCCTCCAACCGAAAAAAAAAAAAAAAAAAAAAAAAAAAAAAAAAAATCCGCTTCTTTCTCTAAAGAATTTACAAAAAAGTGATTTGTGTTTCATTTTTGGACTGTTTATTGACTGAATCGAATCGACGGTATATTATTACTTTACCGTGGTTATAAAACGATTTTATCTTATAGCGAGATGTTGAAACTATTTGCGAGAACTTTAGAATACAATTAATATGTGCCTGCTTGTTTAATGTTCCTGATACATTTTATTTTTAGACGGCTCAACGTATAATATTTTATGTTTGTGCAAAGTATTTATGATTTTACATATTTATTTTAAATTTTTGCATTTTTTGCATATGTTAAATCAGTGAAGTACTTCAGTTGTGTATTGAGGAATACGGGAGTAACGCTCTATGTTTTATACAAAGAGAAAAAAGCGCCAATTTGCGGAAAAATGATTATAATCAAAGTACACATATATTTATAGGTTTTCTTTTTGTAACGTTTTTTGGTTAGTAAGATGAGTTTAGTTGATATTCTTAGATTTTTACTACTCTTCGACGCTAATGACATAATAGCTGGAAGAGGAGGGGAGACAAAAAATTGGAAGGAATTTCCGCATGACATTTTTGAAGAATCAACTGTGGAGATTACGGTAAATCGTGAAAAACTGAAATCAGGATGGCTTGACAGAGTATAAACCCATGTCCTCCATAATGCCCGGCCCGAATGCTAAATTGAATTCGAAGTATGTATTCGAAACTTAAACTATAGTTAAAGATCACATTCACCGGCATATAAAATTTCTCAGAATGAGTTGCCTTCGAGTATTATTGCTACAAGTATTTAAGAAAATTCGGATTCATAGCAAACATTATAAAATTATTGATTCCTTGTATGTAAAAACTTATCTTTAATATTATTTTCAGAGTAAGATAACAACAACAAAATTATTCCACTCTTAAGTGCAAACTTACAAGAATTTTTTTTTTTTTTTTTTTTTTTTTTTTTGGATAGACGAATGTACGTGGATGAAAATACAGTGTAATAAGTGGCATGAAAAGTTATCGTTCCTATGCCCTAAAGGTAACTTGAAAATCAGAAAACGTGTTAGTTGGCAGGCATTGATATAATATTACTGTAAATTTAAATTAAATAATTGTCATGTAAATTGCTGCTTTGCTGTATTGACGCGGAAGCTTCAGCGCTCACCGAAACGGGAAGAATTTCGTTACGTTTGCGTCAGTCGGAATGATCGCCGAATCCCGGATTAACACTGTAGTGAGTGGAGCGTATTTTCATGCGTCGTGTTCCAGTTGTCCTGGGCAATGAGTGCACGTTATGCACTGCAGCAGCTAACGCTTGTCCTACAGAATAGATGTCTGAAACGCGTCGCCAGTGTATCACAGCCATCGATCTGTTTCTAAATGGAACCAACAGAGCAGCCGCGTTACATCAGCGTGCGCGATCACCACAGTCCAGCACTTATGGCGCATCACGTACCAGCGATTCCGAGTTGATATCTCGTAGCGAACGGACGTGTTTATCGAGCGCTCAAGATAGAACAACAACCTTGGCTAACGTGTGACGGACTTGATTCAGGAAACTTGGTACAGGAAACTTGGTACAGGAAACTACGCGTGGCAATAACCTACATCTAACTGCCCTCCTAGCTGTTAGGGAAATTTGTGTCTCAGGGACTATCCACTGGGTAGTATCCCGCGGGCGCTGAGGTTTAGGGTTGCTCTTGTTGCCGGGAATCCTAACGGTGACAACGAGGCACAAGAGCAACACCCCCACCATAGGCATGTCAGGGGTAAGGAGAGAAGAACAACCCGACGACGAAGAACAAAACAGTGAGGTGATGGAGGAAGAGAACGACCAGGATACTCAACTGACAACACAAGAACAGAACGAACAGTCCAATAGACAAGCATTTATATTTACTGGAAAACAGTTTAGTATAGGACAAGAAGGCGAAGTTCCGCAAGAAGGATTCAACTTTACAACAGTGTACGACAGAAGACGACGAGCACAAAATAAACAAAGAGAGGTACAGGAAATCCGACAAAACTCTCGAGAGAAGATGAAGTTGGACAACAGATTTGCAGTTCTATCAGACCACTCCGAAGAAAGCGATGGAGACCAAGAGGAGCACATGGATGATGCGTCACAATCAGGACAAGAAGAAGAAACAGAAGAACAAGGACCCCCACTTCCAAGGATACCACCAATTGTAACCTACCAAATAGGGAACTTCCTAGCACTAAACCAGAAGATAAAAAGCTTCATTACAGGAGAACTCAAAGTGATCTTCCGCGGAGACAGCCTAAAGTACCATCTTGAGACCATGGAAGATTATGAAATGGTGAGAAGTTTCTTCTTGAGAGAGAAAATAAACTTCTACACTCACCAGACCCCAGTTGACAAAAAGCTAAAGGTGGTAATCAAGGGGCTACCACCAACAACTCCAGAGGACATCATCAAAACTGAACTTATTAATTATGGTTTCGACGTACAAATGGTACACCAATTTAAAAAGAGAGATCCAGATACAAGGGACCTAATTCCACTTTCTACCTATTGTGTAACCCTAAATCCCGGAGAAAAGTCCGAGGAAATATACAACATGAGAGGAATACTATACACTAGAGTAAGTGTGGAGAGTTACAAATCCAGATTGGGACCAAGTCAGTGCCATCGATGTCAGAGACTGGGGCACACCGCAAATTATTGTCAAATGCCCAGTCGATGTGTAAAATGCGCGGGACGGCACGCTACAAAAAATTGCAAAATGAGCCATCAGGAGAAGGCAAAATGTGTAAATTGTGAGGGGGATCACCCAGCCTCGTGGAAGGGATGCCAGGCATACCAGGCCCTTTTGAGACCAATCAAAGCGAAGGTCCAAAATGAGGACAAATCAAAGGACACTAGAAAGACAAGAAATCAGGAGAAGGAAAAATTTATCCGTGACAGCGACACAAAGCAGTCAGAAGACAAAAACAAAGGGAACGTGGAACCAGGAAGAAGCTATGCAGATAAGGTGAAAACAAACCAACAAAAAGAAAATTTGCAGAAACACCGAGAAGAGAAAGGAAGAGGCAGAGGAAATCAAAGACAAAAAGAAAACACCTTTATGGAGGATCTCAGTGAAATGGAAGACATCCTTGGAAGCATGAGTTTTAAAAAGGCAATCTCCATCTTTATGACAACACTAAAAGAAATAAAAGAAGCCACAAGTGTCTGGGGCAAAATCATCGCAATAATCAAAGGATTAAGCGAAATGATAGATTAATGGCTAATAAGAAGGGGAAACTACTTGATACCAATGTATATATTTTCAACGCAAATGGTTTAAAAAGCAAGAAACAAGAAATCATTGACTTTTTAAAACGGAAGAAAGTGGACATGATGCTTATAACGGAAACACATCTAAAACCCACAGACAATTTCCGAATACCAAACATGAAAATTTACAGAAAGGACAGAGAGAGACAAAGGGGAGGGGGCACGGCAATCCTGATAAAATCAACCCTCACGCACCAACCAAAAACTTTGCCGGAACTTGAGAACATGGAAGCCAGTGCAGTGAGCATCAATGCAATAGATGGAGAAGTAACATTTATCGCCGCATACGTAAGCCCTCGGAAACAACTTACAGAGAATGACTTAAATAGTGCCATGTCAATATCTGAGAGGGTCATACTGGGTGGCGATCTAAATGCTAAACATCCGGCTTGGAATAGTAGAGTCACAAACGGAAAGGGTCAAAGATTAATAGAAATATCTGAAAGACTAAATCTAACAGTTATGGGCCCCGAGGAACCGACTTACATTCCTACCTCCGCAAGACAACAACCAGATGTACTGGATATAGTGATAGCAAAGAATATAAGACGAACTATAAATCTGGAAACCATAAATGACCTATCATCGGACCACAATCCAGTTTTGCTACAAATCAGGAAGTGGGCAAGCAGTCAAGAAAACCCGAAAATCCTTAAACAGACGGACTGGGATAGATTCACTAATTTAATTCAACAAAATATCTGTCCCACCATGGAATTAAATAATAAGCTGCAGATAGATAAAGCAATAAATACTCTAACAAAAATTATTAAAGAAGCAGAAAAACATGCCTCAGTCGTAACGGTAATGGAGACAAAAATGGAAGAACAAGGGTCAGCACTTATAGAAGAACTGAAGTACCTTAAGAACCAACACCGGAAGCGCTGGCAGAGATTTAGGGACCCAGCGGACAAAAGGGAAATGAACAGGTTCGCCAGGGAGATTAGGAAACGATTACAGGAAAGAAGAACCGAACAATGGGAGGACAAAATGTCCCGACTAACCCTCCAACACCGTGACGCATGGAGCCTAGTGCGAGCACTTAAAGAACCAAAACCAGGCAACCAAGCTATCATGGGTCCGAATGGAGCGGTCTTTGACTCAATGAGCCAGGCAGAAATTTTAGCAGACCATTTTGAAGCACAACATGCAACACCAGAAGTACAACTAACTATGGCCCAACAACGGGAAGAGGAAGAAACCAAGCAAATTGCCGAAAACATCAGGAAGTGTGAGGATCCAGTAAACCCTGAGCTAACGAGCCCAACAGAGATAAAAACAATCATCAGGCGACTTAGCAGCAACAAAGCACCAGGAGATGACAAAATCTCAAATATGCACCTTAAAAAACTGCCAAGAAAAGCAATAGTGTTAATAACAAGAATAATAAATAGCTGTATGCTACACTGCTACTTCCCAAAAAACTGGAAAACGGCCAAAATCATAGCCATCCCCAAAACAGGGAAAGCAAATACAGACCCAACCAATTATAGACCAATCAGCCTGCTCAGCAGTCTATCAAAAATCTATGAAAGGGTACTAAAAACAAGAATTACTCGACAACTTGAAGAAAATCATACAATACGACTGGAACAATTTGGATTTAAAGATAAATTATCGGCAACGCTACAACTATACAGAATGGCCGAATTGATAAGCAAAGGTTTCAACACTTCCAAGTCAACAGCGGTGGTCTTCCTGGATATCCAGAAAGCATATGATAAAGTTTGGCACGATATGCTGTTAGGAAGCTACAACAAGAGACACAGATAGATCAGTGCTACATACGAATAATAGCAGACTACCTTACAAATCGAACCTTCTACGTGTCAGTAAAAGGACAGAGATCGACAAAACGACTAATGACAGCGGGAGTACCACAGGGATCAGTCATATCACCACCATGTTTTAAAGTCTACGTTAACAAATTCCCTGCAATTCCGGGAATCACCTTAGCTCAGTTCGCTGATGATACAGCTGCTATGTGTTCAGGACGTCAATTCAATGCAATAATTAATAAGATGCAGAGACAACTGCAAGAAGTAGAGAAATGGTGCATAACAAATAAAGTGTGCATCAACGCCAACAAGAGCGCGGCCGTGTTCTTCACAAAAAGACGAAGGAAACCGGACACACAATTACAACTCGCAGGACATGGAATCCCCTGGAAAGAAAAGCACAAATACCTAGGAGTGATATTAGATTCAAAACTCTTGTACAACCACCATATCAAGGATAAGTGCCAAAAAACCCTAGGAATTCTAATGAACCTATATCCGATTCTGTACAGTAAGGAACTGTCATTAGAAACAAAAATACGCCTATACAAAACCATAATTAGACCAACCATGCTCTACGGATGTGAAGTATGGGGGACGGCAAGTAACGTCCACATTCAGAAACTACAAATAATACAGAATAGAAGCCTACGTATAATACTAAAAGCAAATAGATATACACGAATAGACGACCTCCACGATTGGACAAACATACCAAGGATTCATACGGCTATTTTCCAACAAACTGAAAGATTCCACGAAAACATGACCAGAACAAGGCAGTCAGTAGAAAACTTAAGAGACGTTGGGAACTACAAACCAAAGAGATGGCACAAGTATAAAGTCCCCCTAAGTATACTTTACCAACCAGAATAATACAATAAAATAAAAATATACCTAACCACAGATCCTGTCCTGTACATACAACAAGGAGGTTTTCCCCCTGATAAGGGTTTTACCCTCCAAAGTGCACACCACAAAAAGAGAAAACAGATACAATTTGACACAAAGAAGCAGAGCTACCAAAGGTAGCGGGGCTTGCAGAAAGACACAATGTGACAAAAAAAAAAAAAAAAAAAAAAAAAAAAAAAACGTACCAGCGAATTACTGCGACAGGTTTCGAAAGCCGCGAGATCACACAATGCTCTCGCGTAGCTTTGTGTCTGATAAGGACTGCAATAAAATTACGTATCCACATCCCTCGACGGTGCAGCTGAGATGAATGGTCACGAGTCACTGCTTGTTTAGGCCAGTCCAAGCGTCGGTACAGAGATCCAGGGAGCGAGTGCTCTCGGCACCATTATTGTTGATCATAGGGAATATTTAGTTTCCATGATATCTCGTAGTGAACCACCTGGCCATGCAATCAACGTTTAGCTACAAAATATTCGTCAGATACAATAAACACAATACATTATTTGTTTCGGGATGTAACATTACCCTATGAGCTTACTGCGAATATTGTCGAGCTCTAGATCTGACACTACAAGATGTAAATATATATATATATTTATTTATATATATATCACTCTTGTTTTATGCTTCACATCATCGATGTTATCAGAGGCAGATAAGGAATGGGAGCATGGAACGGGAAGGAATTTGGCGAAAGCCGTCTTGAATGAACCAGTCCAGCATTCACCTTGTGACATATCTGGGGTTTTAAAACATGCATTTAAGACCTTATTCTGTGTTTTTATAGTAAGTTTTCATTAATTGCGAGTGTTGTGTAATGTCAGAATCCACCTGTAGGGGAAAAGAAGGTTATGACACGATCGTTCGCGGGAGGAAAGTACTTCTTGACGTTGCATCAAAAACCCCCATTGGCTTGACGGAGACTATATATACAAATGGGACCACAATACCTGGGTTTTTCATCATTCGTCGTCGACGGAAAACGTTCGGTTGAGAGCAAAGTTCTATTCTGTTGGAGCGTTTGAGATTAGTTCTGCGTCTGGTTATTTGCCTAAACCGTCTTAGTTGGTTTATTTAGTTATATGGGCAGTACGTTCGTTGATGTTTTGTGTTGTTATTATTCACCGAAAGTGAGGATTTTAGTATGATTACTTTAGGTAGGTTTTTTTTTGTCGTGGTTAGCATGTGCTAAGTCTATTTAAGTGTGACCAGTAGTGAGTCAATTTATACTAGCAATGAAATACCAGTGTAATTAATTATGATATTTAATTTAATTATATTTAAGTCATTATTGGAAAGAATAGTCATATCTGGATCAGAAACCAGGACAATCAACCAAAATCATATTAAGAAGTTGAAAGCATGAGAAATTGATTTCTGGAGAAGATCAGCAAGAATATCAATAAAAGAAAAAGTAAGGAATACCAAAATAATAAGGCTAATAGAAGTGAAAGAAGAAATTTATGAAGTTATAGAACGAAAAAGATCGGAATGGTATGACCATGTAAGAAGGATGGAAGACACTAGGATACTAAAACCTGTACAGGAATGGGAAGTTAAAGGATGGAGGAAAAGAGGAAGGCCTATGTTTACCTGGATGAAACTGTACAAACAGCAATGAGAAGGTTTGATACAGAAGAGGAAGATACACATAGATCGAAATATCTGGAGAAATATTTTTAGAGGATGAAGTCAAGTTCGCCGACCCCGGCAGCGTAGGGGTAGCGTGCTTGCTCCTCGTTGCAGGGGTCGCCGGTTCGAGTCCGGCCTAGGGCATGGGTGGTTTTAATTAAGTCTTGTGTTCGTCTTGTGTCGTCCTTACAAATTAAAGAAAATAATCATACTTATAAGAAATCTGAACATTGTAAGAGAAAGAAACACATTGAGCTGGCTGAATGGCTAACACGGCCAAATGCCATTATTTAAAAAAAAAAAAAAAAAAAAAAGTCAAGTTCTGCGTTCCGACTTCGAGAGGAGGGGTGGGTTAAAGTTTTCTTAAAATTAAATGTAAATAGTAATTTTTCTATTTGTTCTAAAGTATGCGTATTTAAAATTAAGTTAAGATCTGTGTGTGTCTTAAAGAAGTTTGGAAAACGTGCGAGACCGAAATCGAGCTTGACTCTTATTGAATGCTTGTTGCTAATTTTTAATTTTGTATTGGATAACATGAATAATAAGATGTTTGACGTTATCAAAGGGATGTTACAGCGTCTGTGTGTAATGATGTAATTGATAAGTTCTGAATACGTTTACCTAGTGATTGCCATTTGATAGCGTACTGACTGTTTTTTTTTTTTAATCCTAATATTATAATGGAATCATTTATAATTTATGTATTTTTAAATTACAGCACTATCGTCATAAACTGTTTGGGGTTCCCACAAGTAATGACCTTATTGGACTAATAATGCCTAGAAAGTTTATGAATAAGAGTTACGATAACTTTTTTGAACCTGGCGTGGTAGGTGAGCTCTGGCCTCACATTCGAGAGGACGCGGATTTGAATCCCCGTCGGGCCATCCAGTTTTGGGTTTTCCATAGCTTCCCAAAAAAACTCCAGGCAAGTGCCGGGATGGTTCCTACAAAAGGCCGTGGCCGAATTCCTTCCCGTTCCTAGCCTTCGACGCCCTTCCCGCCTCTGATGACCTTAGTGTCGACAAGGGGTAAAGCCAGAAGCAAAAAAAAAAAAACTTTTTTTTGTAAATTTTCTACTCGCCATCAAAGTTTTAACTTCCTATCCATATTTACAGTAATTTGCTTTATAAAAATTAACTGAAGCCATAAAGTTCTTACAGAAGTAATCGTACAGTTTCTTTTAATGTCACATTCATTCTTTAACATGCACTCATATATATAAATTAGGGCAAGTCCAATCCTCTGCTTGAGAATGATAGTGGTGACCAACATGAATAAGGATTTTTCTATTCAGTTTTTTTTTTCACTGTCCCTGTCCGCAGCATCAAAGAAATCTTGTGCAGCTGTTAAGGAGGGGCTCGTTTAGATCGCTTCCCCAAACTGCACATCTGCTGCCAAACAAGTGCGTAACAACCATTATGGTTGCCTGTGATCAATAGATGCTAGTTAGGTAACAAAGTGGCGGCGGGGTGTACTGCCAAACAATGCCGAGGAGGGTCACAGAGTGATGGAAACATCGTGGCGTATGTCCCCCGCCACACCTGACACTTCCTCTTTTGCGTAGAACAATCACCGCTTCTCATTAGTTTTGCTTGCGGCAATGGATCTTCCATTAAGGAAACGTAATCCTGCGAACGTTATGCGTTACTCGCTGCGCTGTGTGTCGGCTCTACCGTGGAGCTGCCAGCCAACACCCCTCTCCATCCCCCCAGTAATCTGATTACCCCATTCTTCCCCCAAAACGAACGGCCACCTCGTAAATTCCATCGCTGGTCTCTCCACTCCTTTCCCGCCCCCCAGGATTACGCTCCACTGACCGCGCGATTCTTACTCGCACAGTGCTGGACTGCAACTCAAACCTGTTCCAGCTAAACAGAAACTCCGGAGATGTGGCTGCCGCAGGGCAATCGCTTTGTCGGAAATATTCTCTTCCGACATGTTTCTGCAGACTCGTACTGGAATTAACGCTGCTTTCTTTTCCACGCCATTCATTCGAAAAGTTTAAAACAACGAGACGTTTCGCCAGACAAAGCAAAATTTCAATGGAACAAAGCACCTGTATTACAAAGAGGACTGAATCGATGTATAACACTTTACCTTGTAGTACTAATACTAAATTCGTTAATATCTTGTAACTGTTAGTACGCATAATAGCGCATTTCAATAATGTGAAAGACTTACCACTTATTTTAACATGAAAACGACATATGAAATCATTACGCAAGTGCTTAAGTGTATACGTAGTTTTTTTTATTAGAAAAAGAAATAATTCTACAATTTGTTTTAATTAATAATGATGTCCTTCAAAATTATGAATTCAGCAAGCCATCGAATATCATCATTTATGTAGTAATTATCATTCTTTTTAACCATTGAGAAGTATTTCGCCTGCCTCCCTTTCATCTATCCAAATTATTTTAAATCAATTGTAAAACTACAGAGTGGTGTATTTGACGAAGTAACAAAACATTCTATCCCTCTTTCGACAAATTAAAATTCCTGTTTTATCGTCTTTGAGCTGATATTTGGGAAAGACTTTGGCATTGGAAATGAACCACAAATAACATTCTGAATCTAATATAGCATCAATACGAGTTTGATGAAATTTCTGCTGCAGTACTGTTAGCTATCTTTTTTGAAGGATTCGTAGTATGATTTAAATATTACCATGGACGCCATTTCAACTAGAGTAAGTGTGTATCAGTAAAACGCACAAGATCAGAGGAACCTCGTACATGTAGGCCTACTGACTTCAAATTCTCTGATCATCCCACCAAGCAATAAATAAGGAGACCTGTATTGTTTTGTAAAATTTAACTTTTCGTGAAGAAAACCCAATAAAATATCAGCAAAAAGTATCATTAAGCTTCCTTTACTATTTTTTAAGGAAGCAATGTTATGCCATGAATCTGGATGGCCAGACGGGGATTCGAGCGCACGTCCTTGGGAATGCGAGGCCAGATCATTGTGAAGTAAAAAACGTTCTACGCATTAACTATTATTGATAATGTTATCATCAAAAATGAAAATACCTTCACAGACAGCTTTTAATCATACAGAGATTTTCCAAATAATAATAATAATATAGCGGAGCAATACAACCTCGTGGTTGGCTCGTGTGATTAGTCTTTCAGTTTAATTATTTGGGAATTCATGATTATCATTGCTCAGAATGTAAATATCATTCGCAAAGCTAGCAGCAAATGTTCGTCTTCTCAGTCACAACTTCAACAGCTGGGGGTATGATATCCGAAAGCTAAAGGTTATTAGCTAGGTATGCAATATTGCCGTCGGTAGATAACGTTTTAATGACTATTATAACGTGTTCATTAAGAATTAAGTTCACTCCATGGTGATCTCTTAATTTCACGACTGAGCAAGTCAGCCCGACCCTCTTTCTACCAGTTTTGTCATCGTGAGGAATCTTAGGTAACTATTGGTTCAGTCAAGTTGCACACAAAAGATTTCAGATGTATGAATATTAAAACAAGTAACTGAAAGTTCGGTGCATTCTCTAAAAAATTTAATGTAATTATATCTGAAATATACTTTTCGGAAGCTACTAGCAGCGGACAAGTTCCTTATGTCATGGTTGATACTGGCTGTGAAACACTCTAACAGAAAAGAAAGGAAAATACGGGATGAGATCACGAAGTACCAGGTGATAACCAGGGGCGGAACTTCTTCCTCGGCTGATGGACGCAGGCCTTTATTAGATCAGAGAGGGCGGAGCAGTGTTGTGGAGAGCGCAGGCAATCAGCCAGCACATGTTTTCACTGCGACCCTGCCGGCCGGTGTTTGCTTTCTCAGAAGAAGCGGTGGAGGGGTAGTGCACGGCCAGGCACCTGCCACAAGTCGCGTCCACACTGTGCGAGGAGAGCCACGATCACACCTCTGCAATAAACTTGTTGCCCCATTGCGAACATCGAGTAAGGCGAAATCATTTCAAATCTGGAAACATAGTAGTAATAAATGAACGAATAGTACTTGTAATAATCTCATCAGTGGGTGGTACTATTTTTATACTTATTATGCGCACTGTACTGTGCCAGCTGGAAAACTACTCGATATTCTTCTATCAACTTTGATGTTATTAAGGGGATACGGAATCGCCTATCCCCGCAATGTTAAATTATGCCTACTATAGGGAACATTTTCTCATAAACTGCTGGAGCTAGGGAAATAAAAAATGTGCACTGATATGTTGTAACAATACTGAAATAATAGTTTTGTATCAAAATATTTACTTGCAGAGATATTTTATATTTAACTTAAAGTAAATTTTTTCCATCACTTTTCACTAGATTATCACCTCTAAATCTTTTATAAATCAAGTAATTAAAAAATAATTGTTTCAGTATGTAAAAGCAACCCATGTGACTATGTCATAAAAATTTCAGACTTCTAGTTTCACCAGTACTTGAGATAATGTTCGTAGAAGAAGAAAAAAGTAAACTTACGGGAAACAGAGAAAAAAGATTAAAACATTCCTGATCCATAGTTAATACCCCCTGCACAGTATTCATAATCATCTTCTTCTTTTGGCACCCCTCTGCATCTGTCTTGCTTTTTTCACTAATGTCTTGATTATATTGCACGATCTAGCGTGATATTTGAATACATGTCACATGAATATACTGCCAAAACGTTTATGGTCAGCCATGAGAGAAATGCATAACAAAATCGCAATACCCGATCTCACAAATCAATAAAAATAAAATAGTTATAGTTCTAGTGGAGCCATGTATGATACGTCATTTTAAAGAGGAAACTTGGCGGAATATAATAATCCAATAAAACGAAAATCGATTTTTTTTCACCCAAAATCCGATTCCGTATCCCCTTAAACAGTGAGCCCTGCACATGACATATCCCAATGGGTTACCAGAACACAAAAAAATGGGTTCACAAAAGGTACTGAATTTATTTAGCAAACCGAATGGTCTTAGTTATGACATATAATTTAACGCATATACAGTCTTTCAGATTGTTAGTTCAGTAGGCTCTTTCACACAAGTCCCTTGATAATTGGAGAAATTTCTCAAGGGTATTTTACGGGCTCTTTGGCATGTTTTTCAAACTGTCGCTCTGTTAGTGGCACATTACCATGTCCTCGCAATGCTGTCGACAATGCCGGTGACGGGAAGCGCACCTCAAACCCACAGAGGATGGCGTTGGTCTGGCCAGTCCGTCTGCTCACTTCGACACTCAAACCAGCAGTAAGTTCTACCTCCACTGACAGCTTCGGGGCAGCGTTCCATGCAACAGATCAAGAATATATCCGAGTGGTGTGTACCTATTTTGCATAGGCTGTCTGGGAGTTGCTATCGGCGAGGAGTCCTCGGAAAGCTGCGTTGCTTGTAACTTCTCACAATACTTCCCAATGCTTTTGTCATAGCGGTTGGACCTTCCCACAGCTCCCATTCATATTGGCGACAACCCGGCAGGTGGGTTGACGAATAGCCTACAACGGCGGCATTTCGCCGAAAACCCACCTTCCTTGGATCGTCCCACGCTAGCTAGCTTGGGGAATGCGACTCATTGCATACTGGATTAAACTAAGTAGAGGAAAAAAGTATACATACATACAAATTTAAGACTGTAGGACATATAATACACCAGTGAAATGTGAAGGTATTATTACGATGAAGCGTTGACACGATTTTCTACTGATGTAGAATGTCACTCTACGTTCTGACTTGTTTGCAACATAAATAAATCAATCGGATGTTTCATAAGACATGCTTTTGCTTCATAACTCTTCCCCCAGTCATTTCCATGCTTCAGATTAGTCACGTAAAACGACCACATAGTTTATTTTAATTAAATAATTAACCATGCTCTTTATATGAGATATTTTACGTAGTACCCAAAGGGAAAACTTCAATCTAGATGATGCTAATGTATGACTAACATGAGAAAAATGCGTTGCTGTCCAGATTTGTGAGAGTAGAAGTATACCAACACACATGCACCATTTCTGCCACAAGTATGAAATATTTTTGAACGTTATAGGATGCAGTTCGGAATGGTTTGAGTAGTCAAGCTTAATCCTGAGAAAAGTTAGTCTGTTTATTTTTGAAGAGCTTTCAGACAAGTTTTTGATGCGTATCATTTCTAGAAAAATATTTCATAGCTGTTGTAGAAGTTATCTATTTTAAAACGATGGTGTTAAAGCTTGTTAGAAATGAGTTCATTTGGCTTTGTTCCTCTTGTCATCTGTTGAAAACCAAGATAGCTTTTTCCATGTCTTTGTCGCGACCACGGTGCGTGTAGACAGAGCCCGCTGTAGGGGGGGGGGGGGGGCAAACCGGGCATTTGCCCGGGGTGGTAAAATTTAGGGGCGCCATTTCGGCTGTAAGTGTGGGAAAAATATTAATGATATTAATGTGTTAAATACCCAATTAATAAAAAAAATCCACTAACCGATTTTTTCGTTCGTTAAAAACTTACAGTTCATAGCTATTTGGGTGCGCTCCTAGAGACTTCGAAGAGACGGGGCGCGGACCTCAAAGGGGCGCGCCATTGCCCAGCCGCCTCTGTGTGAATTGCGCCATAGGAGCAACTTCAAAATGCGCCGCGTCCACGCCATGTCTCAGCCCGAAGTCCGCGCCACGTCTCTTCTGTGTGAATTGGGCCTTTGCACGCGAGTAGAACGCTGTTTCGACTTTTGTTGTCTCATCTTGCTTATTATTGCTAATTATAAAAGTGGTTTCATTACATAACAGCATTAGTCTTACTATTACGTTATTAGTGATAAGTGGAAGTTCATAAAATTTACTTCAGGATTTCATAATTTCTACGACACAAGCGCACAATGACATAAGCGCACAATGACATAAGCGCACAATGACATAAGCGCACAACGACAAAAGCGCACAACAGAAGCGCGGTAGGTGGGGGCTGTTACACCTGACCTCGGCTACCTGCACTGATTCCGACGTTATACTGCCCACAAGTTACTAGACACGCAATTGCAGTTAGCCTCTAATACATGGAATCGATAGTGCTTGGCGGGAGATGCTGAGTATTTATTTTATTGAATTGATGAGCCAAATCAATATGGATCTTAGTTATTGGAAATGGAATAATTTGCATAATAATTTCTTCTCGTAATCCGAGCCTCACAGATTTGTTGTATAAATTAGATACAGGCATTGAAAGTGTTATGATTGGGTTAAATTACATACGCTAGCTTTGATCGCTTGTGAAAATACTGTAGTTTAGTGGGTGTGGGACAGTACTTAGGCCTGTACAATCATTAATAAATAAATAATATTACCAGCTGCTGATTACCAATTAGTTACTTCACATACCATTAATATATTCAATTTCGAATGTTAGCTGCTAATATATAATAATCCATGATGCCTATTATATATACGAATGCGGTTTCCAGATACTCTAATTGCTGCATTTATAAACCGTTTCAATAAAAAGAAATTCATTAACTATTTTAGTGAATGTGAATAACTTTGTCAGTTGGTTTAATAAGTGCATTGCGCGACAATCACTTCACAACATCTTTTTTTTTGTGAACTTGGAACGTATTCCGTTTAAGCCTATAGAAATTGCCATTCTGTATTTCCAGCAAATTTACTGATCGTATCCCACGCGAATAAGCTTTGACTGTGTAGTAACACTAGACTTTCTTTATGTTCACAGGGTATGGAAAATATTTTGTGTTGTGCATAAATATTTTTTTATATCGACTGAGAATAATTTATCTTAGTTATGGTTTTAGCTTATTTAGAACAAGGATAAATATTTACTTTTTATATTATTTTATAGTGTACATTGAGTTACGTGTGTGCCTTTTCCAAAATGTCTGATGGTCAAAGAAAACTATCTGGTTACCAGTACAAAAAAAGAAGGTTGGGAAAGGAAGCGGAAAAGCAGAATCAATCTGGCGCGTTAAAAAATATACTGTATTCACGGTTACCAAAACAAATCTTAGAATCCAATATCAGGTCGGGATACAAAAGAAGTACAGGATCGTCAGAGAATAATAGCAAACAAATGAACGAAGTTTCTAAACCAATTGGAACTGACACCAACGTGAGACTCACAGAAGGCGTTCTAAAACTTTGTGGCCAAGAATTTTACGAGACGCCGTTAGAAGCTTTCTAGTAAGGCAAGGTCCACCTAAACTATTGCATTATTACAAATTTCCTTCCAATGACACAGGTCGACATTTTAGCGGAAAATGTTATGTACGAATATTAAGCAACGGAGAGCAAATATTGCGAGATTAGCTACTATCTTTCACAAAACTGCGTTTACTGCTTCTGTTGCAAAATTTTCGGCTGTTTAGTTAGTTCTCTCACAAAGGAGGATTTTAAAAATTAGAAACACCTCGATGAAACTTTAAAACAGCATGAAATTTCGAAAAATAATATTCAGGCACAAAAATCATGGCTAGAAATGAACGAAAGATTAAATTGTTGTAAAACTGTAGATGCTGCCACTCAGAGAGTTATTAATGCCAAAATAAATCATTGGAATGAGGTGCTTCTAAGAATCGTTGCAATTACCAAAATGCTTGGTAAAAGTTGTCTAGTTTTTCAAGGTACAAGCGACAAGTTGTTTGAACATAATAACGGTAATTTCTTAAAAATATGGAGTTACTGTCTGATTACGATCCCATTATGGAAGAGCACGTCCGTTGAGTGCTCCAAAAAGTAGAGACTAAAGCTCAATATCTTGGGAAAAATATACAAACCGGAATAGTAGATCTGCTGCATCAAAGTGTAAAGTCTCATGCTATTAATGAAATAAAAAAATTCAAATATTTTTCCATAATTTTAAACTGTATTCCTGACTTTAGTAAGATACAGCAAATTACTCTTGTAATCCGATATGTTTAAGCCAATAAATTTAATCCTGATGTTGAAATTAAAATTAATGAAAGCTTTTATGGCTTCTTACCAGTCGAAAGATCCACAGGAAGACAAATGTCTGATATTATAGTTGGGGAACTTAATGACTTGGGTTTAAATTTGCAGGATATCAGAGGGCAGGGACTGACAACGGATCCAATATGAGGGGCAATAAAGCAGGAGTGCAATCTAGAATTAAACAATACAATTCGCGAGCATTCATTGTTCCGTGTAGTAGCCATTCTCTCATTCTTGTTATTAATGGCAAAAGCATCCTTGGAAGCCACTAATTTCTTCAACATGGTCCAAAACATATATTTATTCTTTTCGGCACCTACTTTTCGATGGGCAATACTTTTAAAGCATGTTCAGGGTTCAACTTTAAAACATGGAGTGACACTAGATGGGAGAATAGGATAGAGGCATTAAACACTTTAAAATTTAATTTGGAAGATGTATACGACGCCTTTCAAAGCATTTACGAAAACCAAGAAATTGATAATTTAATGATTTAACCATTTTGGCAATTGAATATGAAATTGCTGATGAAGTAAATTTAAAGACGTAATAAAAAATTCGCAAACTGAAAGTAAGAAAAAAAGTTTTTTTTGTGATTTTAGCGTATTTGATGTAATCTCGTTTTATTTTCAAAATAATGGCATTTAGATTGTTTGTATGATAATATCCATCCGTAATAGCATTTAAAAATGTAAAAATATGGTTAATTTGTGGCTATGTACAGATATTTCATAATTAATTTCTCTATTTGTACCGCTAGATCAAAATTCAATAAGTTTATTTATGAATATATGATTTTATTAAAATTAAAATTAAATATTTTTTCGATTAAAAACTATTTTTTTAAAAAAATATATAATTCTACATAATCTTAAGGGGCGGAAATTTGTCCGTGGCGCCAAACCGCTAGAGCGGGCCCTGGTGGAGGTTTTTTTCGCTCAAAATCTGTTTGAAGAGAAATATTTTGTAGGTAGTACATAAATTACACTAGAACGAAGAAATCAATCAATATATATTATAAAGGTAAGTGTACAATGTGCGTACCGATAAAACTCAAAAAACGAGTCCTGATACGACCAACGGAGTTATATCGTGTGGTAATGCTCTATCCCTTATGCATGAAGAAGGTTCCAGTTTTTACCTGAAGGGCGTGTAGTTGAAGATATAAGGGCTGGAAGTTTCGCCCCCTAGAAATTCCTAGCACATTCAAGTGTATTCGTTTTTTTTTTTAACTGCTTTACGTCTCTCAACAGCGAGGTCGTTAGAGACGGGAAAGGATGGGGGCAAGGAATGGGAAGGAATTCGGCCATGGCCTTTATAAGGAAGCATCCCGGCATTTGCCTGGAGTGATTTGGGAAACCATGGAAAACCCAAATCTGGATGCCCGGACGGGGATTCGAACCGCCGTCCTCCCGAATGCGAGGCCAGAACGCTTTCCGTTACACCACCACGCTCGGTAAGAGTATTTGAGAGCATCCCACAATATTCCAGAATATTTTGGTATGTTCCCGCACGTTCCAAAACATACATATTTTAAAGTTTATTCTTTTATTCTAACTACCACACAATTTCAAATCAATTCCCTGTGCGATACCGGATATCCCAAATAGATCATTGTGGAACGTTCCACAACACTCTCCAATGTTGCTGAATGTTCTGGAATATTGTGGACCATTTGAAGCCTTTTTTTTTGTATGGGTTGGACTAACCATTTGTGAGATTATATAAAGCAAGATCCGTCGTGGGTTCGAATTTCTTATCAGTGACGAAAGGAAAAACCGAAAAAGAAGTGAAAATTCCAAAGTAGTGCACTGTTTACATAAAAACAAACAGAGAATAAGGTTCACGTTTTTACCTGAATGGCATGCTGCTCAAGATATAAGGGCTGAACTGTGAAGTGTGAGTATTCAAAGTGATACAGTGCCTGGATATAAATCGAAAATAAAGTGGGAAAAGTGTATAAAGTGTTTTTAGTGTAGTTGTTAGTAAAAAGTTTATTTAATTTATATTTTATACAATGACCAAACTTAAAAGAGGAGGAGATCTTGCCAGTTCCGAAGCAAAACGGCTATAGCAAAAATTACACAGTTGAAGAACGCGAGGCACTTTTATGTTCCCAACGAACGTGAATGAGCACCGTGAGAAGCAGAGAAACCGAAGTGCAATGAAATGAACGAATTAAAGAATCAAGAATTGCTTATAATAAAAGACTGTGAACGCAAGCCACCCATGGAAATATCACCCTAAGAGAAGCGCGGACGAGAACAAGTTAACAGTACAACCTAACAAATAAATAATTCCATTACGACCAGACAAAAGAATATAACAAACAAAAACACGTTGTAATCGTAAAAATGGATAATATCTGCTAATTTTGCAACGCGAAAAAATTCAGCGGAGAAACATTAGGATTCTGTTGCATAATGGAAAATTCGATTACCACCACTGGAAGCAACACCGCAGGAATTTCTACATTACATGACTGGGGAATCTTCAAAATCGAAACACTTTCTTCAAAGTATAAAAGCGTACAACGCCTGCTTCTAAATTACCTCTTTCGGTGTCACTTGGATCAATAGTAACGGAGATGAAATTGACTATGCTTTTTCCATCCAAGCACAAATGTATCACAAAATGGGATCATTACTATCACTACCCAAAGAAGACCATATATCCCCAGAATACCACTGATCTCTATTGAATTTAAATGACTGCAATTTCCATTCAAATTATCAATAGTTTTTGCAATTAACAAAGCGCAAGGACAAATTTTAAAACATTGTGGCATCAACCTCAACGACTCCTGCTTCTCTCACGGTCAACTATACGTAGCTTGCTCTCGAGTAGAAAATTTGAAAAATTTGCACATATATACCCCAGATAACAAAATGTAAAATGTTGTAGGTAGAATATGTCTTCAATAAATTTCAATTTACCTCTTATCTTTTAAAGTTTATCCTTTTATTCCAACTACTACACAATCTCATATCACCTCCCTGAGCGAAGCCGGGTACCCCACTTAGTAGTTAAATAAAACAAACAGAGGCCAGAAAAGGCATTAAAAGATAGAAGTGCCAAAAATTAGTAAAATTTATTAAACTAAAATATTGTCACTGCATGCCCACTACAATACATAGAAATATTCACGCTTCAGTACATTTTTATAATTTATACCGAGTGATGATTCAACTTAATCTATTGCTTTACGTAAATAAAAATTTCTAAATTATTTCCACTCGGTTCGAAAAATACTTTTATTCACTATGTTTATGTTGATTTGCTTTCATTGATTGCTAAATTATTTAATTTATTACCAAAATATATGGAATTAGAACATATGTTTTTAACTGTTATAAATTAGTATTTCAACTGTTGAAAAAATGAGGTTTAAATAATGTGCTCACAACTTTTAGATTACATAAGTGTAAATAAGACACGTAGAAATCATAGTGGTATAAAATCGACTCAAGTAATGTTTTCAGCAATAGAATTCAGAAACCTCCCATCACCAAACGAGTCTTTCTAGAAATGAAATATGCAGAAAGCCGTAAACTGAAGAACAAAAAAAGTGTTTTTCAGATATCAAGTAAAACTCACTAGAAGGAACTTCTCAAAGAAAGCATCTCCAGTGTTTAATATCTGGCGAGGGCCTTTCAGCAGCAGAAAATGTGTAATTTCTACCTTGATTTATCGGGTCGCAGTTCGTAACTTTAGTCTGCGGGTAAGAAGAAATGAAATTACTGGAGTGGCGGGTCTGCGCTCAAGTTTGTTATTGCTTCCGGGGGCCAAGCCAAGCCTCAGCTGGGGTCAGTAGTTTATTGCCGGCTCACGGGAGAGCTGACAGCGGGCCGTTCGACCGCTCGCCGTGATGTGACGTGAAACTGCCAACCGACGAAGATTGCAGTGTAGTTTACTGTTCGGAACGAAACACCTTTGTCATACAAATATTGTCCGTGTCACTTTACAACTGTAATAATTAATTATATACTGTATAATGTACAGGGCAGTGGGTTGATAATAAATTATTTAAAGTAGATGACATGTGCGAAAATTTCGCGAATGCGATGAATGGTAAGGTTGAGGGTTTTTAATATGAAGAAAAAAGAACCACCTCATTTGTATCAATTGTTTATTTGTATATTGTAATTGGTACATATCAAAAGTCGACGCCAATGAAGCAGTTTATTAATATCTTGTGATATGTGCTGCTGCTATATAGTGGCTTGGCTCTGAACTGTCTCATTTGCACGACTTTCATAGTTATTACCTTTGTCCTTCAAGGGTCAAATTATAAAAAATTTCATTCTTAATTTATAATGCTACCTGAGTGGAGAACTTAATCTTTTAAATCATACCTCATTTATCGATTTCGGTTAGGTATCAAAGGAGATAAATGGATCGTAACAAAAAAAGAAAAAAAAAAACACATTTTAGAAATAATTATAGTTTTACCCTTTATGGGTAAAATTCCGAAAAATTCCCTTCGTAAGATATGATTTACCAAAGCAGAGACATTAATATTTAAAACGATACCGCATTTATCTATTTCTGTTAGATATTGAGGAAGATAAATAACTCCTGGTCAAAAAAAATACGTTATGGAAATAATGACGCTTCGGTACTTTGAGGATCGAAATTCGGAAAAATCCTTTCTTAATACATGATTTCATTAAAGTTCTTAAACTTTAAAATGATACTTCTTGTTTCAATTTTGGTTTGGAATACACGGAGATAAATGGTTCGAGGTACAAAAAACAGCATTATAGAAATTTTGTCGCGTTAAGTGTCGAATTTGGTAAAATTACTTTCTTAAAATATTATGTGACCAAAGCGTATACCTTATTCTTTAAAATGACACCTCAATTATCGATTTCGGTTAGGTATGAAGGGAGATAGATAATGGCTTGAGACAAAAAAAAAAGCCCTTACAGAAATAATATATATGATTATTACTTTGAAGCCATAATTTAAACTATAGTTTTGATTTTAAAAGTGTAATTCGCCAGGAAGGGAAGAGAAATTAAAATTGATGAGTTATGAGGGTATTTGATGTTATTTCAGTGATTACTTTCTCTATGAACTTTCTTCGAGCTATTAAGTTCCGTTCCCGGTAGAACATGTATAGGACAAGGTGAAACGTCAACTAAGTCTCGGTGCCAGTGTCCAGCATATTAAAGACCATTCACAACAGTTGTGGGCCATATTGCCTCTGGAGAGAATACAACCCACTCAGTGCATACATCCAGGACAGAGAGGCTTCTTATGATATCTCTGAAATCTGTAATCATTGTAATAGCGTCACATACTCTCTCAACACGTAAAGTTTCACTTCGTTTCCCATTCATCTTTTGGCTTCTTCAGTTCAGGTGGTGTGTTAATAATAAGGATTTTTTCAAATAAATAAATAAATAATATTATTTTTCAATTGTTGAGCGTTAGTTTACAGATCAGAATTTAGGTATGAGCATAAACGAACTTATCTTCAGTCATTTACGGGTAAATATCTGCTTTGTGTGTAACTGTCATCAGTCAGAGGCTGTGGATGGGTAGTTATCCGCAATAACTTCAGCTGTCAACGTGAAGTGGTGACTAACCGTCCATGACGTGATCTGGTGATCTTGACATCACTGAAGCGTTAAGACTGGATGGCTGTATACAGAGGAGAATGCGTTAGACCCCCAGCACCTAGGAGACTGTGCTTAAGATTCGTCTGGAGTTGGAAGCCAACCAATCAAACCAGTATGATCCTATCAGCTGCCAGTCTCTTGCGGATTCTTTGTGTAGTCGTTTGCGGTTCTTGATTTGTTCTTCTGCAAGCAAACTCTATTCTGCTGTAATGCCATATAAATGAGAATGTACTGCTACGAGCTTGCGTCTTGTAACATTTTGTGCAATCATTTGTAGAAGATTATCACATTTCGCAGCGGACTGCTCCATCCACTAACCAATCGGGGACATCGAATTAAACAACTAATTTGGCTGCCTCTGATGGCACAAGGGAGAGAGTTTACATACGCAGTTGTTGAATATGTGTTAAAAATGATCGATACAGTCAACCTCTGGGCCCCTCTGAAAGGAGTATTCTTTCTCACTGTTTTTGACACAACAAAGAGGAATACTTAAATCAGGCGTATCAAACTAAGTGTTAAATGGGTCACATTTGAGTTGAGACAGCTAATTGAAGGCATTGTCTTTTTTTTTTTTAGTGTTAACTCACTTGCCTCGCAGCTGCATCATTCGTGTTTATTTGCGCTTTGTGCTGTGATACACTATTTACAAATTAAAAACTTAGAATCTGAATTGAGAAAAGCATAACATTTTCTGTGAAAGATGCTGGAATATCCAATTTAAATTAGAAATAGTAAAAAAAAATTCCCTTAAATGACCATCTCACAGTATCTATTGTGGGGGCTGGAAGAATGCTTGTTGAGGACCGCATTTTTGACGTTCCTTATAAATAATTTGTTACTTGCAGATTTTGTGTCTAAAAACATGGTCTTCAGGTTCAAAGAAAAGTGGTTAATGCTTCAACGAATAATGTATACGACCCTTATGATATCAAAACGTACAGGCACTCATGTAATAAAGAAATTTTGACCGTATTCTATTATTATCAGCAAACAATAATACACCACCATTTCACCTCTCCATCATGGCAGAGTGTAGCAGTTCTTGATCTCTAAGCGTTGTTTGCGAGAATTGTATGTACTCTGTCTTCCGAAATCGGATCTTCGTTGTTTTTTTTTTTTCCTGTTAACATGTAGTAACTATAGTTTCCCGTCGATTTCTTTATGATGGACAATTTCGCAGTGTGGGCGTTGAGGGCAGTGGTAACTGCACAACATACCTACTATACGTCCTCGGAATCGGATCTCCATTGAAACATCTTCCGTTGGATGATCGCATTCCGTAGAGCCCAGCAACCACTGCACTCCCACCATTACGTCCACAGTGGAGTCAACTCCTAAACGCTAGGCAACTGACTGACTCATAATTCTGTGCAGACCACAAATAAAACAAGGCTTCTGGTCAAGGATAAATCGCTTACGACTTAGAAACAAAAGCTATATATTTTCCCTGGGTCATTAAAAAAGAGTTATCGTCTCTTTGATGTTGTTGCTAGACAAAGGTTTAGTTTCCTCGAGTATAAGCAATGAGTATCAAAAGGACTTGCAACATTTCAAAAATTATTGGGCCGTGGTTGTCAACAGAATATTTTTCAGATTTATATAGAGGTGGTACTGATATTTGAAGTAATTCCAGTTATCTTATTGCATTAGACAGACTTGCCATCAGATTAGCTGCAGTTAATCTACAGTTTAGAATAAGCATATTTACTTCACATAAATTAATCATAGATCGATTTGCAGAATAAATGTGTTGGAACTTCCATTGACGATGGAGAACAAATCCTTTTCCTACTTGTTATCCGAGTCGTCAGTCAGATAGCTACGTTTGGTATCGTAAATTTTTCTATTAGTTTATTAGTTGTGAAAACTTCATGTACCAGAAACTCAAAACTAATTGTGGTTTGCATACCAAAGGCAATATGTGAATCATTGCTATTCCAGCTCAGCCACATTAAAATTGAATTAAAAATGGTACGTACCATATCTCCTACACAAGTTTTAAGCTTGTTGGATCTACGACAGGTCCTAACTGCGTACTAAAATTTTGTTTCTCTTGTGACTGTTACTGCAAAATTGTGTCTGTTTCTGGTGGTGATTTGATGATTCTCAGGCGTCAGCTTGATTATGACAAAATTATGTGAACTGTTTTTACGATGTAATTACGACAGTTCGAATGGAAAATTGAATGATATATTGCCGGGTGTGTAGCCTATGCAATCAAAGACAAAAACTTATTAACCAGATGAAAACATATATGGACCTAAAACCAACCTCGGATCCAATAAACTCAGAAACGAAAACACTTTAAAAGACTCGTAATTTGCAAGCGTTCTCATATATGTTGTCTAAACAATACTTCATAAATTAAAAAAAAATAATAATTTTGAAAGAGAGGATACGTTGAAGTGTATTTGTTAATGTTTGGTGTAATCTCAGGAATGGAAGTGGCTGGATGAAAGCTCGCAACCGTGTTTCATTTCAACAGATTGTGAAGTTCGGGTTGACCAAATTTACGCATTTACTCCGTCTCCGTGCAGTACCAAGATATTATTTCTGGAAAAATTTGGAGTATTAAATATAAAGAAACAAGATGAAAAACGTAATCAAATGAGACATTCACAGTGTTTGCTTAATCTATAATACTCAGCACGCACAGAGATTTTCGATTCGTTGTGCTACGATACTTTAAAACACATATGGAACTGTTAGTGACGTAAATGATTGGTACGAGAAGTGAAATACGGAAAATCAATTTTATTGCAAATAATGCTTGTCTCAAGAAGTAAACCGTCAACATCTCTTTAACAGTGTACTGAAATAAAACTTTTACATAGGAAATTACAATGCAATAACACATTGAAAATATTATGAAGAGATTGTTTCCGCCCAGCCATTTAGTGAAGAGTATGCAAAATTTGTTATGTAAACGTTAGATGATTGGTGGTTGAATAGATTGATTCTTCCTAATCCTCTTAATGAACTTTGCTGCCATCATTTAGCTGGTAAACACGTGGCTGTTGAAGTTGGCAGGTTTCACCAAAATTTTTACCAACTTGTAGTAACACACTACACACGCATTAAATTATGACAATTTTACTATAATAAGCCAATACGGTTATTCTTGATAGGAAACTATTTATTTTTATTAACATTCAATAGCAGTATATATTTTCGTAACTTTATACTCAATTCATTCATCGATCCTACAATAATAACAGTTAATTTCTTTATCTTAGCTTCTCTCTGCAATAATCCGACACAAAACTCTCTGGTCACATGGCCAACCCACGCTGTCGCACCCAGCTCATACATCATCAAAATTTATAAAAAAACATTCGTCTCAGACTACACGAACGGTAATGTGCACATACCAAATAACGAATTTCAGTGTAGACACGTGCAATGACGGCTTCCCCATATGGTCGGCGGCTTAGCTAAGTACCGGTCAGGATCATAGCAGGCACAGTGCGGCTGTCAAGATCCCTTGTGGGTCCCGCAGGACTTCAGCTGCTCCACGGTTCCCCAAGGTTGTGGCCACAGCACTAATGCATATGTATGCCGTAGGAAGCTGATAGAGGGAGAGAGTGCAGTTCTGGCCCATTGGCCTAGTGCCGCCTGGGAGCATTATTAAAGGCAATCGCAGCCAACACCCCGATGAATACAGGCAATTCGACGACAAAACCCCTGTATCGGCAATATATCACACGCGGCGCCGATATTTCGGAACGGCGCTATATGGGGTGGAAGGAAGCCAACATGCGCGATGAGGGGCCGAATAATAGAAGTGATTGATTGCTCCAAACTAGCACCGCCACGCAGTAAAATATCTGCAACATTCTCATCTTGGAGCTTCGCAGGTCTACAGACGTTCCAAAATCGGCGCTACAGACTCGCAGGAGGTCAACCAAAGACACATTCGTGGTATCATCGCGAATCTGCAGTAAAGTATGCGGAACGTGGACGCAAAAGTTCGTTATGCATGTGTGCAATGGGCGATGCATGTGTAGTCCCACTTTCACTTACGAGTGTGGTGAAATACTTCGTCCACCAACCAATTTGAGTCGGAATGACAGGAAAGATAAGATTAGAGAAATAAGGTGCCGCACTCATTCTTATATGAATTCTTTTTCCCTCGTACCATTCGAGATTGTAATGCACAGCAAAGAGATTAGTTTTTGTGCTGAGCACCTTCTTCCACCACAATTTTGTGAATTGCAGAGTATATATGTAGATGTAGATGCAGTTAGATGAATTTGTATAAGTATGAAATTTATAAATAACGTATAATGGGTTCTCTCTCTTTTCATGTGAACAAATGTTACAAAACCTGCTTAACAGTTCTGCGAGTCTTAATACATCACCGACATTGGCGGTGTTTATGTACGCTCGAGGAGGAGGTTGGAACGTTCATCGCTGCAAAGGTGACAAGAAGTGAGTCAATAGAGCAATGACGAGTGTATCAGAGAGTGTCTGGCGAGGATATCCCTCTCCGTCGACACGCTGCTGACAGAGGTGGTTCTGTTTGCAGGAGAGTCCAGCTGCGCAGGATGTTGCCTCCGCCGCCGGAATGTACACGGCTCTCGTGTTGACCGCCAATATTAGTTGATCCGAGAGTAAATGTTTGTCTGCGCTCAAACCTCTATTTACGACGACTCGACAAATAGTTCCAAGGCGCATTACGGTTAACAAATTACGACGGCCGTCTCTGTTAACGACTTTATTCTTCTCGGGCAGCCATCGAGCCGGGCCGGAAGCCCCTACTTACGTCAGGTCCAGTTTGTTTCCCGCGGAGCTTTGGCTGTTGGCTCGTCGGCTGTTCCAATATCGGATCCGGACCGCTCCAGGATTACAGGGATTAATTTCCGAGCGAGGCTCTGTGTGTGTGTGTGTTGCCATTCCCTCTGTGAAGTCTCCGAGTGGTCCCTCGAGAAAGGCGAGTGGTACACCAAGCGAACGAGTCACATACACACACACACCAGATGATTCCTAGAGTTGCTACATCAACATGGTTTCATAGACAAAGTTATTGCTTGTATTTGTGATGAGCTGTATCAGGAGCCATGGACTGTAAACGTGAAATGTTTCTCTAAGCGAACACGGATGTGGGATGCCAAAAGCATTTCTCTTACTGAGCGACTTATCTTCCATTATAACTAAATCTCAGATTTTTCTCAGTATCTGGAAAATCGTGTAGCAAAGCTGCACACCATAATTTTTCGCTCTCTCTTGAAAATAGCAGAAATTTCAGTATATGGAAAATAATCGAAGAAAACGTGTTTCATTTCTAGTATGATTTGGCTGTTTGTGAAATAAATTGTATGAGAATTTCTTCTCTCATTAGGGAACGAGACAAATGTGGTTGTCTATATGCATTCTGTTCAGTACACGGGAAAAAAAAACCGTTAAACGATTTTGTGTTTAAGAGTAGAAACTCACTGTAACAAAAATAAATTGACCATATTCCAACGTAAATACGCTGGCATTTACTTGCAATACTACTGAGAACGGTAATCTGGATGTCAGGGCCACGATATTCTTAGCTCCGCGACTCAACCGCAACTCCAATATGATGTGTGTTATTTCACTATCGAATTTCTAAAAATCTATTGGCTAAAACACTAAATTAAACCAAGAATTTAGGACTGTTACTTTTTTTTTTTACTTTTTAACAAATATCGTGAAATTACAGTCCGGAATATACTGACTGCACAGGATCTTACAGAAAGTGATTAATCACAAAACGATTTTCATTTCCTTTTTATAGTCGTTGCTCGTTGGTATCATTGATATAGGCGTTAGGAACAGCAAAGAACTGGATACTTAGTAGACAGTTTCAGCTTCTAAATTAAAAAAATTGGAGCATGAAACTTCTGTAGGTTTTAATTTTTAAATTCGTAAAAAAACTACAATATCCTACATTTAAAATTGTGTAACTGACGCTATTGAGAAAGCTTTTAACATCTTTGACTTCTAATTTTTAATTTACTGAGTACACTGTTTTGTGTTGTATTAATTGTTCATGAAATAATATTTTTGTTTTATTTGTTTCTAAATCTGAGCGTAAATTTCATCATGACATTGCAAATAAGTTTTAATTCCGTATTATGGTACGATACTTTTATTTATAGTTAAATAATACTAAAAACGTCTGCGAAAAAGGAGTTTTTTCACGGACAAATTGTAACATTATTGACTTGCAACTAAGGAATATCAGCAATCATCATATTAATGCACTATTAAAGCCTGGTTACAGCTTTTTTACTGGCTCCGCAATCCATCCCTATCGAAGTCGCCTTAACTTAAGCCGGTAATCCTGCGGGTATAGGGGACCTACAGTTTTCCCTAAACCACGGATGCGCACTGGCGTGTTTCACTTTACACAGGCACCTGTGCCAAAGGTGATGGTCAGTTTAAGGTTCTTTGAAAACTCCAGCTTAGACTGGATTCGTAACGGGGAACTACCGATATCCAGTCTAACGCCTTAATCATCAACTCACCTACCATATGCACCTGGCCAAACCCTGTTTCAAATATTATTTTTTTGGCCATGTTTATTTTAACTTAGTATCTCCCTGATTTGCACGTACCATTGTCGCTTCAGAAATCAAATCCATCCATTATTTTTATTTATGAGGCAACCGTGCACGCTACCTTATCCATGTGTAATTTCAGATTTATGCTGGTAATTCACAAATTAACGAGCATCGAAATATTTCATGAATTGGAAAAACAATACCAATGTGTTTCTTTCTGTATTTGATTGTGAATTAATATCCCAGAAAATCAAACACGTTGATATGAAATTTCGATACATCGAAGGAGTTTGTGTGTGTGTGTGTGTGTGTGTAAATTGCAGACAGAAGTGTATATCGGGAAGATGTCCAAAGTGCACGTGCGTGTGTGTACAGGTAAATAATAATCCCACAAAAACAATTCTTGTAAAAACAGGCAAAGTCTGGTGTTCGTGCAGTGACAAAAAGTTATGAGATCTTCCTCTGAGCCAAGTCTACACTTTTCAGTGTATATTCACTTCACTTTATGAAACAGAATGGTTTCTCTCGGTATCATAGATCGTTTATTTAGGATAAAAAAATCTGATGACTTGGCCATTATGCATGCCATGTTTTAGTTAACGTACACAAACTTATAAATACGTAAAGGCCAAGATTTTCATCGCTCTTTTTCGAATTTGACAAGTATATATATTATGCCCTTAATTTAAGTTCAAATTATGACATGCATAATGGCCAAGTCATCAGATTTTTTTATCCTAAATAAACGATCTATGATACCGAGAGAAACCATTATGTTTCATAAAGTGAAGTGAATATACACTGAAAAGTGTAGACTTGGCTCAGAGGAAGATCTCATAACTTTTTGTCACTGCACGAACACGAGACTTGGCCTATTTTTTACAAGAATTGTTTTTGTGGGATCTCATTTCTTTTTGTAAGTTTATCTCATCCTGAATCGCCGCTCAAATGTAATAATTCCACTTGAAAATCGGTTAATAGGAACATTTCAGATTTTAAGACATAAATATACGTTTACCAACAATGCCCCAATCTCTGAAAAAAATTGATGTGACCAGTAGCCGAGCAATGCAGATTGCCGCTGGATTAACTACCACCATAAATAAATTACTAGTAACTTCCAAACTAAGCATAAGACCAAAGTAAAATTTAAGATGTCACTTAAAATTGCTTATCTCTTTGCATTAACAAAATTCTCAGCCATGTAGCTTCATCGGGAGAAAAGCAATTAAGCCGCAAATATGTGCCAGAATTTTTCATATTTGGGATTGTAATTAAATAAATACGGGAGAAAACTTTTCTCATGATATTGGTGTGAAATCATATATGTGTACCAAATTACTTGTTTCTGGGATGGCTGGAGGTACAGTGGGATTTTGATATCGGGGTGTCGTGGTCAAAATAAAATTTTGAATTTCAATAACTTCCAGAATAAGAAAGGCAAATAAGTAACATTTAACACATTAGTTGAACTTAGTAAGCTCACTCTACAATTGAAATCTGAAGTGTATAAAGTTATTAGGGTAGGAAGCGATTTCACGTTAGGGGTAGGTAAGGGGGTAGATATATGGAAATTTACGAGTTTGTTGGTATGTGAGTAAAATTTTATCTGTGTAGCAAATTTCAGCTTTCCACGGCTACGGGAAGTGCCTTAGAGTTTTGATGAACATCAGTCAGTCAGTGAGTAAGTGAGTGACAAAATCGCTGTAGTTTGCATCCTAACAACAACCGAACTAAGACCAGTATCGAAATAAAATTTAGTACGCGTTTGCTAAGATTGCTGATATCTATGTACATAACAGAAATTTGAGGCATGTAGAATAAATACGACCGAAGAAATTGAGGTTCAAAAATGGCCCGAATCGCTTCGAGAAAAGGGTAGGCAGTGCCGCCGTTGACTCGACTTGTCGGGTGCACTGCCGTGCACTCAAATTATGAATGCGGAAGTAGGTCTCTGTCTTTTTGTTACGTTTTGACGACTTAGTGGCTATACCAATAATGATGGAATTTGACAAGGAAATACTGTGTATCTGTAGGAAGGATACAGGAAATATTTTTTTCGGTATGAATAACAGTTGTATCCACGAAATTTTTAGAACTTATCGAATGGTGACGTGTGTTAGTTTGTAATGATACATCGGTTGCTCAAGCTGTGCTCATGCTAAAGAAAGAAGAAAAGACCAAGCTGAATTAAAGCTGCCATTAGTTAAACACCCCCCCCCCCACACACACACACACACATCCCCGAACCCCCGCACCTTCTTTTGTTTTTCTGTTTTTAAATATGTTGGAAATTAATTCTCTTCATGAGACAGGTTCGACGGTTTGAGCATACTGATTCATCCAGAACAAAGCAATTAACCTGCAAATATGTACCGGAACGTTTCACGTTTGGGTTTCCATTGAATAAATATAAGGAAAATCAGCAATATCATTACCAACAATTCCCCAATCTCTGCAAACAATTAATGTGCGTCGTAGCCTAGCAATGAGCATTGTCGCTGGTTTAACTACCACCTCAAATAAATAACAAGTAACTTCCAAACTAACCATAGGAACAAAGTAAAATTTAAAGCTTTTGTTAAACTTGTTTGCCTCTATATAGTATAGAAATGTCAGGTTTATAGCTTAATCCGGAGCAAAGTAATTAAGCCGCAAATATGTGCCAGAATTTTTCATGTTTGGGATTATAATTAAACTAGCTGATACCCGCGACTTCGTACGCGTGGATTAAGAATTTCTTTGCCAGAACTGAATATAGAAAGTTTTTGGTAACGAAGGATTGGTCCCAAACAACACCGAGTCGGCATAATATGACAGGAAAGCCATCACTATATCATTATACCGTCGAACCTATCTCTTGAAGAGAATCAATTCCCAACATATTAAAAAAAAAAAAAAAACGAAGGTGTTGGGATGAGGGGGGGGGGGTGTTAACTAAGGGCAGCTTTATTTCAGATTGGTCTTTTCTTCCTTCTTCTGCATGAGCATCCGATTCTTGGGTTCTAATAACTTTAGCTGTTCGTCAAAAAAGAAGACAAAATAAACTGGTGTCAGAAACATTTAAGCAGACGCAAAGTAATAGGACAGAGAAAATCTACATCTATACTAAATAATACGTTTTTTTCTCTAAACGAAATTTATTAACAAATTATTCACTAAGATAATGCGCGAGAAGCACACCTTGAGCAACCGACCTAACATTACAGACTAACACACACATCCGTCTCTCCGTCACCATTCCATAAGTTCTCAAAATTTCGTGACTACAACTGTTAATCATACCGAAAAAAAATGTTCTGTACCCTTCCTACAGATTTTTTGTTAATTCCGTCAATACCGGTATAGGCATTTAGTCGTCATAACGTAACAAAAAGATAGAGACTTACTTCCGCATTTATAGTATTATTACTGCAAATCACAACACACTGACTGCGAATCACCCCTGAGCGGTCAATATAACGTAAAAAAGTGTACACCTACAGCATTGCAAGACTACTTACGATTTTCCTCGCATTGCACCCCTAAATTGTGATATCTACAGTTTAACATTCAATCCGAATAACCGACGGTCCAGGCGTGACTCTTACGTTTTTATAATTAATATTATCAGCAATTGAGGAAAAAATGATCCACAACATCCAGATACAGTTCAGTACTATTAATAAATAAATTACGCCATAGCAATTGACTTTTTTGTACTTATTGGCCTCCCATACGCATTTCACTTCTTTTGCAGAAGCTTCTTCAGCGGGTTTTTTCTGTTAATTACGTACAAAAGTTGTAAGCAGGTTATGTTGTGTTCGGTTCAGTGGGATGAATTATTATCTAGCTTATAATCTACTTACATTTTGTAATACTGGTTGCTAAATTTGAAGTAGTTCTATTACACCCAAAATGATGGCCTACCCATGGGGTCACCAATATCAGGAATAATTCCAGACATATTTATGAACCTTGTAAAAAATAAAATATTTGAAAACACTGTAAAAAAACAAAGGATATAACATTATCTATTGGTACCGTTTTGTTGATGACATTATTTGCCTAGTCAATGAACCAGAAGAGAGGATACAAGAATTACATACTGACATCAACACAATACACAAAAACATCAAATTCACAATGGAGAAAGAAACAAATGGTAAACTAAACTTCCTTGACATAACCATAACGAGACACAAAGAACAACACTCATTTCAGATGTACAGAAACTCAGCACCACAGACATGATAAAAACTGGCTCAAACCATCCACAAACTCATAAAGAAGCTGCAATAAGGCACAGGCTCCATAGACTGAACAAAATCCCACTTAATAAGAAAACTACACACTAGAACTAAACATAATCATTTATATAGCCAACAAAAATGGACACAAGGAATGCAGGGGACACCAACTAAACAACAAAATTATAAGACAGATAATAGAAAACTTCACACAATACAACCCCATGATCACACCACAATAGATCAACTCCAGATAATACACCACATACACTACAAAATAGAAAGACGTGGCATGTGATGACATACATCAACAAAGACACATACAAAATTGCAAATATAAAAACAGGGACTAAAAACAGCATTCAGAACAGACAACACCGTACATAAAAACATTAAAAACAACACACAATCCAATAAATAACACAACTCAGGAATATACAGGCTAACATGCAATGAATGCGAAGCACAGTACATAGGACAAACATGCACAAAATTCGAAACCAGATACAAGGAACATATAAGAGCTCTAAAATATAACAACCATTGAACATTTGCAGAACACTGCCAAGAACACAACCACCACACAACAAATATTGACTCAGATATGCAAATACTCACCATAAACAACAACAAACCACAAATAATAACATTCCAAGAAAACTATCACATACAAAAAGCACTAACAGAAGGAAAACGAATAATAAATGAATACAAAAACCTCACACACCCAACACTATACAAAACACTGAAGCTAAAATAAAATAGAAACATCCACACAGAAAAACAACAGTAAATAAGGACATACAAAACCACAACTATTGAAATCATTTATATTTAAAAAAAAAAAAAAAAAACGCCAAATAATGGAAGACTGAAAAAACAAAAACAACGCCGCATAACTACACAAACTCGATGCTTAGTAAACAAAACAGAACGACCATTCGCAAGTAAAAACACATAGTGCAGTGCAATAAAGTGTAGTGTTGTGAATCCGAAATAATGAAGACACTTCTCACCAAAAATGCAAAAACACTGATGCTGAGAATGGAGCTAAAAGAAATGCAATAGACCCCAAAATGTAAGTAGATTATAAGCTAGATAATAATTCATCCCACTGAACCGAACACAACATAATCTGCTTACAACTTTTGTACGTAATTAACAGAAAAAACCCGCTGAAGATGCTTCTGTAAAAGAAGTGAAACGCGTACGGGAGACCAATAAATACAAAAAAGTCAATTGCTTTGTCGTAATTTATTTATTAATATTATCAGCAATTGAGTAAAATGATCCACAACATCCAGACAGTTCAGTGCTATTCATAATTCTTCGCTGCAAGCAATATTTTAAGTGGTCATAACAGGCAGATTGCTTTATTTGTGTACGAAAGGCCAGTCTACAATATACCCAACTGAGACGGAAAATTAATCTTGTAGAGTTTGTATGATATAATCACTCCGTCAATACATTTATAGTCTAGTGTGGCCATTTGTTAGACAGTACTTGAAAAATTTGATTATTATGAGAGTATAAGAGAAATATACGTATATATATAAAGGTGAAAAGAACTACTATCTTTTTTTTAAAAATTTATTTTATTTGTGATTACTATTGGTTTCTTATTATTATTATACAGGGTGTTACAAAAAGGTACTGGCCAAACTTTCAGGAAACATTCCTCACACACAAACAAAGAAAATATGTTATGTGAACATGTGTACAGAAACGCTTACTTTCCATGTTAGAGCTCATTTTATTACTTCCCTTCAAATCACATTAAACATGGAATGGAAACACACAGCAACAGAACGTACCAGCGTGACTTCAAACACTTTGTTACAGGAAATGTTCAAAATGTCCTCCGTTAGCGAGGATACATGCATCCACCCTCCGTCGCATGGAATCCCTGATGCGCTGATGCAGCCCTGGAGAATGGCGTTTTGTATCACAGCCGTTCACAATACGAGCACGAAGAGTCTCTACATTTGGTACCGGGGTTGCGTAGACAAGGGCTTTCAAATGCCCCCATAAATGGAAGTCAAGAGGGTTGAGGTCAGGAGAGCGTGGGGGCCATGGAATTGGTCCGGTACATTACAGTACATACTAACGAAACTAAAATGAGCTCTAACATGGAAAGTAAGCGTTTCCGGACACATGTCCACATAACATATTTTCTTTGTTTGTGTGTGAGGAATGTTTCCTGAAAGTTTGGCCGTACCTTTTTGTAACACCCTGTATATAAATCCAGTTAGTTTTATTAAATAGTATAGAATAGTTGTAACCAGATACACAAGGGGTATTTTTCAAGTAAGGACCGGTCAGTAACAAAATTTGAACAACGAATCACATTTGTATTATTTATTAGATATCACATTCTTCAACATTCAAGTACTTTTTACAGTTTTTCACATAGCCGCCATTATAATTCACCCATTTGTCATAGCGTGATGTCAGTTTTTATAGATCCTCACCATAGAAGTTTACTACACTGCAGTTTTCATTTCCCTTCGGAATCCAGAGCACAATACCCCGCAATCCAAGTTTTCTGATACAATTTTTTGGAAAATGTAATGATAGCTCGGAATTTTTGAAACAAATGATTCCACTAGTTTCCTTGTATGCTGCACTTACAGTATAGCCCGTGATTGGAGACAACTGGTGCGAGCATGGTTCATTGCACTTGTTCTCCAGACACTCCGTGAATAATCTCACAAACTTACTAACTCATCGCATTGAGCCGAATAAATTTCCACCGGCGTCAATTTTCGTTATTTCAACCACCAGGTGTCTCTCATCGTCTTAAACATTCCTATCACTAACCACCAAAAACACACTGTTGGCACGGCACAAAGGATGCCGCAAACCAACTGCACATGCCCGAAATTTTTTCAAGTGAGATGTTAAAAGATAGTTTGCGACTGGTCCTCGTATCACTATCTAAACTGCTCGCCCTTGCTCTGCTCTGAGGTTCCCTTGTGCCTGCAGCCTCTGTGGCAGCGTGTTGCTAAAACAACTACGGCGATAGCGCTCTCCGAAGTTTGCACGCCGCCCGCTGTTTGTAGCAGCTGTGCACAGAGCGCTAGGTCGCGCCCGACACACCCCTCTCGCGGCTCGTTACAAGCGCTCGCAGAGGAGCCCAGTTTGTACACAGCCGACGACTTCCCTGTATCAGATTTCGTCTCAAGCGGACCCGCACAAAGGGCTCAGACAAAGGGGGTCTAAGTAACAATGGGCAGCTGGCGCGGGCGTGGCGGTGGCGGCCAGCGGGCCGTGCAGTGTCATTTCGGCGGTTCGGGGGTTTTCCCCACTCCGTTGCCCTGGCGGGAGATGCGCGTCATAATCCCATCCATCAGGCGGTCGCACAATGCCGCTCATTACAGGACGCACGCGCGCTGGCCATTCTCATGCTAATGCGCTGACGTCAGGATTATTATAATGATGACTCACTTGACTCACGTGGCGGTAAACGTGGTCATTAGGCCAGGTCCACCGCCTTTCGGCTGGAGTCACCGATAACACGGGTCGGCTATCAAAACTACTGTGCAGGCGTCAGCTGCCTGCAGTCCAGCCTGAGGCAACGCATGAATCTGATAACAGGGAAAACGTGTGTCCTCTCTCATATTAGAATGCATAGCTAGAATATTATTGTATCTCTAGATTGATCTATGTATGATATGGTAAAATGGAGGTTATTTAAATAATCCTCCAGGAAATCAGTGTAAGCACATTTACTTTAGCATCGAAGATCTCAATGAACGCCGGAGCAGAAACACTGACTTATTATCAGCGGCTTCAGACTGGATCCATAACCCATCTGAACGCTGAATAATGGGAATAGTATATAAATCAAAGACACAAAATTCTCCTTTCGAGCGATCTTCACCTCATAACACTTTAAAAATGACAACTATTACAAACACACGGGACTTCAATATCACGTATATCTTATCAAAACCGATTGTTCAACATGTTAGCAACATTTCTACAACACGTCATGGATGCCACTAGTGAGCAAAGAACACATATGCCTTGAAGAGCATTTCAATGTGCAGTTGAAATATGCCATATTAGAAGTTACTGCGTCAATTTCCGTTTAAACAGGTAATATGAAATACTCGTTGAAGTATAGTACAGTTTCACAGTTCCTGAATATTTTCAAACAATAAAAATTGCGGATTGGAGCTTCGTTGTTTTATTTGTACATTGATATCAGTTACTAAAAGTTACCTTACATCTTAAGTGCAGAATCTTTAGCATTTGTGTGTATGTGTGTGAATAGCCCAACGATGCTAGTAATGAGAGGCATTGACAAGTGCGGCAGTCTAGCTGAGTCTACTATTATTCCACTTACTTTTTTGCTCGGTACTCTGCTTCAGATTTCTTGGTACTCTTACCTTATCAATTCTTGTTCTCTTAAACCCAGCCACTGTTAGCTTTGAATGCTAGAGTCTCTTTTATTTTCTAAGGTTTGCAGCTATTCATCCAGTTATAAAGGAAGGATCTAGCATAACAGTCCAGTGTGCGAGGAAATAACCTGGCAACCTATCGCATCACTATAAACATTTATGGCATGTCTTTCATGTATTTCAAGAATAGTACCTAACTGAGCCTCACTCCTCCTCCCCGCCCCTCACTCCCTTCCTACCATCAGGTACCCAAAGAGTGACATCGGAGAAGCAAGGTTCGTTTACGAGTAATTGGGGCAAATGTGGTAAATCTTTTTAGTGATAAACGATAAATTTCCTAAGAAGCGACGAAATACCCTGGATGGACAGTAGGCACTTCCTATATGATATTTTCATGATCATTCAGTTTGATCACCATGAAATTTTAAGTAATGGAGTGGCTTTCCTAGCTCCGACAAAAATCGCTCATTCAGTAGAAAGTTATGTCACCAATAGTAGCTACATCATGGGCGTACACCTTGCGGGAATTCACCCAGTAGGACTAGGGTGCAATGATGGACACTCCTCACTTTTATGCTACATTTGAGGAAGCACTGATCGTACAGTATTGTGTGCATAGTTGTACATTTCAATGCAAAAATTCAAAATCTAGGTAAAAGCAGGAACCCTGGAACGGTTTGGTCTGGGGAAATGTACTCTGCAGACGTCCATTTGGTTGTGTTCTGACGGAAAACTGCCTTAGTGTTACAAACATATGAGATATGCACCCAAATATTGTCTGTGAACACGGACATCCCCGAATGGATCAAATCCGAATCGATACACAAATAAGGTCCGCCCTCATTATTATGACCGAAATCAGTACTGAATGTGGCCAATGCGAGCAATTGCTTGCGGCAAACTCCAGATCAAAACTCCTCTATGTAAGACATAACTCATCATCGTCGAAAACTGATATATTAAAGGTTACTATTTCGAAAGCAGCGGAAGCGAATAGGCAACTAGATCTGGTTAACATAGCGTACATATTGCCGGCAACTTTCCGGACGAATTATGGCAAAAATCAGGATTAAATCACCGAATTAACTCAGGGGAAAAAACAATCAAAATAGAAACTCTGAAAATTGATTACGAATAAACAGCAGTAAAAGCAGAGACATAGAAAATGAAATGCACATATTCAAAGAAAGATAGAGAAGCGTGTGAGTTGAAGAAGAGTGTCAGGAAGGGTATAATAGAAGTCGTATGCTTCCGAAATTTAAATTCGTCTTGCGCGAAGTAACACAATCAGAGACTAGAAAGACAAGATTGTGGTAGATCAGCGAGAATAAACGAGACAGATGTCCTAAACACTGGGAATAGCAGTATGTTAGCGTTATAGTTGTAATTGTACCATAAAATGAAGACGAGGAAGCAACAATACCATACTTATCGAACAACAAAAGATCGACATTGACTGCGTACATGCAGAATTGCTCCAGCATAATCCTTCCCCGCTTTATACTTATACACACCGATTCATTTAGTGTCCTTCGCTCCTTAGCTGCACCCCTTATACTCCAGCGACTCGATACATACTAAATCAGTGTAATCCAAGCAGATTGTTGTACAGTACTTGATCAACATGGTTCGACAGTTAATTACATTTGGATACCTGGAATAAGACATAATGAGCACGTCGATACGTTAGACAAACATGCATGTAGCTCGGGCCGAAGCTTAACCTCACCCAGCAACACAATTATCAGGCAAAAATGGTCAGCAAAGCATACCACCAATGGACCAGGAGCTGGAACGAACCGAAACGACACAGAAGGCAACAGTCTGCCTTAGTACAACCGTATTAGTTATTCCGAAACCTAGGAAAGTGGTGCCCAAGAAATTGAAACTACTGGTAAGCGGCTCTAGTTAAGCATACGGGGGGTGACGGGCAATATTTGTCGCAGCAAGGCCCTGGAACCATTACCATATTGAGATGGAGTATGAAGAAATTTAATGAATATCAGAAAAACTTGTTAATCGATTACACAAAAACATAAAAGAATTAAGAATATCATAAAAAAATTACAATACAAACACACCTGGTGCATCTGGTAAGATCGCTTTTGTCAGTTAATGACTACCGTCGGACTACAATGGAAACATCTGTTTCTTTTAAGTTCGAAAAAATGTTCGGCAAAGTTGCACGGTACCCATTTCTCTTCTCCTTCTGTAAGGCAGTCTTCATCAGGAAGATTGATTTAAGAGAATCAGAAATGTCCAGAATTGTCAATGCAAATTACTGGCAGAAGGAGAACTCTGTTGAAAACGTAGATTAACTGAAAGAATGAAAATTAACGCATCTGTATAAACATCAGAATGACGTGAAAGATGGAAAAGTGACATTAAAATTAAAGATCTGTAGCTAAGAAGGATATCTGCTATCTGCCATCCGAGATAGATAATTCCTGTTCAGAATTCAAGTGATGAATTGAACGAGGGCGTAGTACTATCTTCACCATTCGGTAGATCATAGTTGTTTGCCTCATTACAGAAAAAAGGAGACTGGTACAAGCATCTAATTCTCACATGCTTAAATATGTTGATGTGAATGCTGTGTCCTAAAGATCCCAATGAGTTGTAGCAGTGATCCCGGAGAAGGCTTCTGAGGCACCATGAACAGCACAGTTCGTAAATCAGTGGTTCTGAGCGTTTGAAGACATGAGTATTGTTCAAGGGAAAAACATCGAACGACGGTTAGTTAACGTTGTCAGTTTCAGGTAATCTAGTCATTGAAGAACGCAACAGTCGGGTTAACAATAAAGTTTGGTTGCCAAAGAACGAGATTACACTATTAATGCAGACACGATCGCAAATACTGAAAGGCTGATAGGGGAAATAAACGACCGAAATGTGTGGAGAGAGATGATTCACGGAATCAGGAAGCGTTGTATATATTGGTTAACATCATCACCAACCTTTCCGACGCAGGGCACTTAGACAAACAAGTACTTTCGGATGTAGAATACTGCAACGCTTAATTACTGGATGGCGTAATTATCGACAAAATGTATCGTATTTAACTGCATAGGACATAATATTAATTAATTGACAACAAACAGTGTGGTACTTCAGAGGGGACATGATGGGACAGGACCTAGTTCGAATTGCTGTTAGGTTTACAATGGACCCTTAATCCATTCTTCATTCTCTGTGAATGTGTAGTAAGCGAGCAGCTCTCCTTTCTTCAAATTACTTTGGTTTAACAGGTGCCAAAAGCGAAACTGGCTGCATCTTCTGTATAGTCCCATTGTATACCCACCAAGTCGAGTGAACGCCAGATCTGTGGACATTCTCTCGAAGAGATTCTTGCCATTTTCGTACATCAGCTAATTTGTTCTTAGCGACGTTATATGCCTCAAATTTCTGTTACACATACGGAGCTTGGTGGTGGATGAGCGGTAACGCTCTGGCTTCGCATTCGGTAGGATGTGGGTTCAAATCCCCGACCTGCTATCCTGATTTACGTTTTCTACGGTTTTCCCACATTACTCCAGGTATGGTTCCTTTAAAAGGCCATGATAGATTATTTCCCATTCCTTGCTCCCAGTCCTTAATCTATTATACGTAGATAACAGCAATCTCAGAGAAATCATTAGATTTTGTTTCAATCCTGTACTTAGTTTCGATGTTATTCATATGCAAATTTCATGGATTTTGTTGCTCACTGACTGACTGACGAACTGATTGACTGATACATAAGGTACTTTCCATAGTTGAAGAAAGCTGAAATTTGATACACAAATAAATTTTTACTCTCCTTTTATAGGAAAAGTTTATTTCGCTATATCTACCTCTTATTTAACCTAAAAATAAAATCTTTTTTACTATAATAAAATCATATGCCTCAGATTTACATTACAGATGGAGCTTTCTAAGTTTAACTAATGTGTTAAATGTTACTTTCTACCTATCCATACTATGGATGTCACTGAATTTCAAATATTTACTATCGACACAACGTCACCGTAATTTCACTATATCTCCGGTGGTCATAGGAAGAAGTTAATTTGGTTCACATATACAGTTTCACCCCATATCATAAGAAAAGTTCATTTGGTGATTTTCCCTGAATTTATTCAATGACAACCCCAGAATTGACACTCATATTTGCAGGTTTATTGCTTTGCTCTGGATGACGCTATATGTCTAAAATTTCTTTTATGTATAGATATCAGGAACTAAACTAACTACTTAAGTTTTCCTTTGTTCCTATGGTTAGTAAGGAAGCTACTTAGAATTTATTTATGAGGCTGCAGAAATCTTTGGCAACCTCCATTGCTCACCTAGATTGTTTGCAGAGAGCGTGGGATTGTTGGTAACGACCACACGTAATCTAATGTCTTCAATTCAGAAATATCCTTATCCACAGATTTTTAAATGGAACTGTTACGTGCTATATATATTTATTTCACTTTATGAAACAGAATGGTTTCTCTTCCCTGTTTTTTATTTTTTTTATTTTTATAAAGAGAGAGAGACAAATCTGGTGATTTTAGCAAACCTATTTTAATACTTTAAAGGTATTGCATTATCAGTCTTAAAAAAATACAATTCGCAAGATTTCTCTCGCAAGCCCTTCGGGTTTGACAAGTCCTCCAATAAATCATACTTTTCATTTCAGAAAAAATATGACAGCATTAATACTCGGACGTACAGTGTTAAAGAATTATTTTGATCTTTAGAACTTTCACCACTCATCTACTAGATATAATGTGAGGAGCGATGATATTCCAGTGCCAGGGTAATCATAACTACATAAATAAGGCAGCATACGATTTATATTTTTCATACGAACTCAAACAAGGAATTGTGTTATTATAAAAAATGATATTATTCGATATTATCTATAATCGCGAATCTAGGATGATGACGTAAGAGATAATGTCACTCATTATCGAAATAGACAATGGAACGTAATTACGTTGTTCTGTTGTTTCAATAGTTTATAAAACTGGGCGATTGTGACAGAAAATAATTGGTGATTGTATCAAACTAGCGGGCATTGCCATAGGAAGCTTATTCAAAGAGAAGCGAACAGTAGATCTACGGGAATCGGTGTCACTAATTGTAACGCCTGAAACCTACAGCTATCTGCGGGCAAGTCGGAGATGTAGTCGTGCTGATACAACGAACAGGTGTTTGTGGTGGTAGAATACCCTCTCCCAGCCAATTACGTTAATGAAACAAGGCCGTGGTAGCCGGCACGCGCCACTACCGAGCTATTCTAATGAGCGTTCATTGTGGACCAAGACAAGGGCCTCCTTGTTGCTCCTGGATCGATGGCATCGCGGCGTGCGTAAATCTCCGAGACGCCTCGAAATGAAACCTGTCGCGTGTAAGGACCGAGATTAGATCTGTCTGCTGCCAGCTGCGCTCGCCTCCCAGCCCACAAACGCGTTTCCCGATGCAGTGGGTGCCGCCAAGTCGGTGCCAGATTTGTCACAATCATCACAGCTTTCTAAAAAAAATTGGCTCAATGAGAAGTACAGTGATTGTATCCATGAGATGTGATGCGTATTACAACCGATAAATATCGTAGCTTAAGAAAGTCTTACATCTAAAATATGACAAAAATATGGTTAGCACTAAGAGCGTTCAACTGTCTCAAACTATAAAACAATGAATTAATTTTGCTATGTTTATCCTTGACTGTGATTTTAAGTTAACAATGGTGGCAAATGCTGTGAGAAATCCATTCGGTGAAGACTAAGGGATGAGTTAAACGACTGTCGATGATCATTTGAAGGAAAAATAAATAAGAGACACTTCTAGTACAATATCAATATGTAGAATCCAAATAACGAAGTGTTTTTATTGTTATAACTAGGTTAAAGCACGGTTTTGAGGTGGTTCGCGAAGTTTTTTTTATAATAAATATCGTATAAAATTAAATAAATTAAATAATAATAATCAGGATATTAATATTTAAATTTCACGAACTATTATCAAAAACCGTGTTTTTTGTTTGTTGACAAAAAACAATTAGCCACAATTATAATAACACGAAATCTTTAAATATTTTTAAAAAAATCTATTTATTTAATTTGTTTTTGATCAAATTCAAAATTTCTCATTCCAGTTTCTTCCTGTTTTCACATTTTAACCTACCGTACTTGAATTTTTAATATTACTAATTCTGTCTTAAGAAAATCTTCGATTTAATGATAGGCTTTCTAAAGTTTTTACTCTCGATAGCGCAACATATGTTTAACAAACAGAAGTTTCTTTTTCTTCATGATCTACAACTTTATACAATGTTATATCTTGTGTTTTTAAATTGTGATTGCGAAAGCTAATTGAAGCGGATTTTTTTTTTTTTTTTTTTTTTTTTTTTTTTTTTTTTTTAACATGTGATATTCCTTCTTTTACAAAATTTAGCTGTCGGTAGAATCAGAACATAACCACTACTTTCATAAGTTCAATGAAAATAATTTTCAAAACGAACTATTATCACTCGTGGCATTTGAAAGGAGGATTTAGATTTTCGTAGTAAATAATATCTTCAGCATAACCTCAAATTACATTCACTAATCCTTTTTCGTGTCATAAATTAGATCTAACATAACTTTAGATCCAATAGAGAAAGTTATAAATAGTTCCAATCCATCTAATAATTCAGCGTTTGCTGATTTTGCTGCACAACAATTATGAACAGCTAGATTGTAATCAACTCGTTGAAGCAATTATTTGTTGGAAATACTCTAACTGCATCGTTGAAAAAATTATATTCTGGTAATGGAAAAGTTTGTAGACTACGTGTCATTAATTTTTTAATTGTGCTCTCACCATTCCAAATTCGATCAAGTATATCTCGAATTATTTGTTGTTATTAATTTTATCGGAATGATACGGATAGGAAATAACATTTTTGAATACATGATGCGAATAATAATTTTCCTTCTTAGAAGAATTAATTTCCTTAAATTTTAACACTGCAAAGTAGTCTCTCATTAACAGACGGCAACTGTTTGACATTTCCCCAAAAAATACACAACCATTCCACCGAATGGTTCATCTTGTCTTGAGTCAATAGCTCCTCATAATAGTAAATCAATTTTCCTCAAAAGACTGCATCCAATCATACTGATTTCATCTATAAACAGAAATTTGCACTCATAAATTTCCTCTTGAAATTGAATAAGTGAATGTAAATTCAGTACTCTAAATACTTAATTCACTCCTGTTAAAAGTTTGGAAAGTATTGTTGAGCCATTAATATTGACAGCGGCAGCGAAATTATTATTAGCCCTTTTAAACATTGTTAACTAAAGGGTCACATAAGGTGATTAGTGATACTGATTTCAGTCAGGAGAATGTTTGCCTGGAAATAACAATGAAACTGAATTCTCAACTGCGTATTGAGCCTGCGTCCTACGTAAGTGAAACATCACAGAACGTGTGTAATAGGAACCACGAACAGATGGGAGATTGTATCAGATGACGGAAATGTCATCATACTAATTGAATTATCTACAAAAATTTAAACTTGATTTCTGTCCGGAATTTTCAGCTTCAAACATTTGTGCGCTAGATGCAGAACGTGTGACCTTATTGTAATGCATATTTACCGTGAGCTAAACAAGCGAAAAACATAACAGATACCATATAGTCAATAGCACGAACTGTGGGCAAGTATTATTTTTCTATTTTTAGTAGGCGAATTAAGGTTTTGCTTTAAGATTTTTGCATCTACCTTTACACAAGTCACAAAGTTATTTACAAAGAACATTCCACAACCATAGACCATCTTAACACAAAAATTAATTTAATATCTCTCTTTCCGAGAAGTTCAGTTTCTCTATAGTTTAGTTTTCGGCAACGTTATTTTTTAAACCTACCGGTTTGGTTTACCTTTCTTGTAGACTTTAATTTTGATTTTCATTAAACTTTATATGGTTTATCATTAAAATTATATAATTATTTAACTAACTAATTAAGGGTAGGAATGGGATTTCTTTGTAAAATTGCAAAACCGCTGCATCTGCATTTAAACAAATCACACATTTATTTAAAAATAACATTCTACAGCCACAGATCATCTTTCACAGTAAAAAATTAAATTAATATTTCTCCTTTTGGAGCATAAGCTCTCAGATCGAGATCAGTCACACAAACTAAACTTTTGATGAACATTTTATATGATTATCGTACCGTTATTTTTGCGGTGGGCAGATGGCTGCACTTCGAGTTTACTGGTTGCGATAGGTTCTTCTCTCATACATACTGAAGATGCACTTGATGGTGGCAAATAATCGTCACACTATGATTCCACACAATGCCAAAAGCGTCTTCAAACTGCGTCTCTCTGCATGGACATACTTGGAAACAAAAAAATTAAACCCACATTAACATACAACCAATATGCCGCGCATTTATTGGTCCATTCACTTCCGACAATAGCTATCTCAAACCGCATGACGCAGTTGCCTGAGGTTTTTCTCAGCATGTAAGAATAAAAATAATACTGCAATTTATTTTTTGCAAAATTAATGATTGATGACACATCTAGAATTGGCTTTGAATTATTATTTTAAATTTAATGTCTAGAGATGCAGCAGTTTTTTTTTTTTTTTTTTTTAAAAAAAAGAAGTCTACCACTAAAGTGTACAAATCGTCGCCAAGTGTAAAGGTCTTCAGTTCGTCTATGGCCTTTCAAAGGATCCATCCCAAAAATCGCCTGGAGCGATTGAAAACCTTGGAAAACATTAGATAGGATGGCCCGACGGGGATTTGAATACCGATCCTTCCGAATGTCAAGTAGAGGGCGATAGTGCTCTCTAAATTATTGGTTAATTAGATGATTACCTTTCAGTTATCACCGAATAAGGGATTGGGGGGGAGGGAGTGGTTAACGTTTGGTACAGGCATTTGGAAGCGCTAGTTGGAGCCTCAATCCAGCCTTGCTATTTTCGAATTTCCTTCATTTCTCGAAATCACTCATGATGATTTCCACCATGGTTCCTTTGAAATTATGTTTCAGATTTTAAGTGATTGTGAAATGTATGGCAAGGTTGACCCATTGCATAAAACATCGGACGACCATCCAATTGCACCGACTGAAGCACTCCATGCGGCAATGATGAAGGTGTTACAGGTTCTCCACGTAAACACATGTGATTGTAAATTGAAGCTATGTACTTGTAGTAACCGCAAGCAGCGCAATGAAGAAAAAAATGGAAACAACAACAGCCTGATGACAATTGCTGCAGTGAGTAAAACAACAGATGACACTGCAGCTAATGTAGAGTATAGGAGGTAGTGTATTGCGTTATCACTACAAGATAAGATAGAATACACGTGACTAGGTAAAGAAACAACCAAAGAAGTAATCTGTTTCTGCTCGATGAAAAATAATATGTCCTGCACACCTGCGTATGTATAGAACGAGGCAAATTAAATACACAATATGTTGACGCGATTGAAAGAAACACTGGAAACCTTCATCCCATGGCGTTGGAAGAAAATATAATTCTGAGCTAAGCCAGATTAATTATAAAAAAAGATTCTAAGTATAGTCGCCCTCGCAAAGAAACAATCAGAATAGACCTAGCGAGCCCAAAGGCCACCAACAGTCTCATAGATTATCCAGGATTTCCTACATAGCAACTACTGGCTTATATCCCGGCACATGGAATTATTCGTCAAAATGTAACGCAGAATGTTTTACATAAAAACTGCATATTTCATTGTATCCGTAAAGATATCTTGCAATAAGGATTTATTAAAATTGTTGGTAAGAACGTGATTTATTTCCTCTTTCTAAATATTTGTGCTAATCGGAAAATCCTGACATTATTAAAAAAAAATAAGCCTGTAGGTGTTTCTGCTTTATAATTAAATTTACTGTACGAATTCTTTTCTTCAGTTTTTAAGACTGATGAGTTTTGATAATGTAGGATGTAATACACACATAAAATGAATGTATTTCAAATAATAATTTTTACTAAATAGTGTAACACTCGTCAGAAATTACACACAAACATAATGATTAAAATCAGACATGTGTCGTAACGTGTATATGCGATGAAGTACATTCGTAGACTAATAACTTCTAATTGGTTATTGCTCATTTTCTTTTTTTTTTTTAGTAAAAGTAGCGTTATGTGCTGCTCCATACTGTAGAAACTGTCTCAAGTTGATTCAACGAAAATAGGTATTATATTGTACTCCATATGTGACAGCTAGGAGGGAGTGTTTTAAAAACTGAAATATTTAAATGTAAGTTGGTCCTCAATTCTTGCAGTATCAAGTCAGACAGTTTGAAACCTTTAATGAAAATAACGTTTCCAAATAAAATAACAGTTATCATTACCTGTCTCAGAGTCTTCAACACCACCTAGTACTGTCGCAACCAACGTTAATTGGTTAGATTGTAAGACACACAGAAATGCCAAGTCATAAATAAGTATTAAATTAGTGCTATTTTTGGAAACAATGACTTCCATTTTCGCAGCATACAAAGACCCCTTTCTTTGTTCTATTTTAATTAAATTAAAGCCACAGACAATTGGATTCAATAGTTGGCATCATACGGGAATGCGTTCTTTGACGTGGTACGCTGGACCAAACGGAGGGGGAAGTACGTCTATTGTTCTCACTGATGAGAAATATCCACACACGGCAGTCCGCCACACAAACACAGGATCTGATCGCTTTGTGCTATTGGCTTTATGCGGGCGGGGAGTGTTGGCTACCTGCACAGTGAGCCGGCTCCCACCACTTGCTACGCAGTGCTGCCAATATAGGTGGAGAAAATAGGAATATATTGAAAAATGCAAGCTAATACATTTTCTTACCAACGTCAACTATGCAGTATGCTGCAAGGGAAAGTTTTCTACAAAACTTTCGACAATTTCTTCTGATTAATTAAATTGTTTAAACATAACGCTATTCACCATGAAAGTCAGCAATGGTGTATAATCAATGGAGGACTGATAAATTCCCTTCTAGCATATAATTTTTTAAATAAATTCAGTGATGCTACTGTTTTTGAAAATTGTATCACCCAGAAGGAAGTCTCAATCGCTACAAAATTGGAGGCTGTGTAGAAAGTTAGGACCATAATAATTAATTAAGATTGCAGAGAGATCTATAACATGTGATGTCACCTCCTTCGTATTGAGAGAAATTTAAGCAGCAACCGCTATATCAGAAAGTTTTTTTCTGTTTTGTTTTTTCCCCTCTTTTTTTCTTATAGCTTCACCCCTCATTGACGTTGAGATCATTAAAAGCGGGAAAGAACTGAGGACAAGCAACTGGAAGGAATTTGGCCATTATCTTTTGAAGGAACCATCTCGGCATTCACTTAGAGTGTGATTTGGGGAAACAACAGAATAACGAAAAATGTATGGTTTTAGAGCTTGAGACTGTGCCCCTCCTGCACACAGTTACACATGCCATATTTTGGCAGGAAAATGCCCGGCCCCATGTGACAAATAATGTCCACACCTTGGTCGAAGTGAGACGGGTACCATTGCTTCTCTGGGCTGCAGGTCCGCATTATATGTCACCCGTCGAGCATGTCTGGGATATGACCGTTTGCCATTTTGTTGCTTCTATAGCCACTGTCGATGCTGCAAATCGCCTAACAGTGTGTTTCCGAACAACAGCATACCCAGGCCCTTTTTTGATTGCCCGCCACTACGTCCAGATACTCCGGTTGCAACACTTAGTGGCTTCACACTGTACTCAATCCTCGCGGTCAAAGTGCATGTACAGGTATGTAATTCGAAACATTTTTGTAATGTCTCTAATCTGTGGAATGAATTTGATTGAAATCACATGTCTCCTTCGTGGTGTTCCAATTTTTACAAACAGTAGTGTAGTTTACAAGTTAATAACCAATACAATTTTCTGTAATTATAGTATATGAACTTACGAAACCAGTTTTGAATTACCGGATTTCTTGCTTTTTCTTTAAAATTCTTGATCGCTTTTCATCGATAACATTTTTTTTTCATACATCATCAATGTTTCTGAAACAGTTTTAAAGCAGTCTGTCGAAAGCGAAACTATAGACTGTTATGGTCGAATGAAGTATTATCCATTCCTATTTAAAAACTGTTGTTTAATATAAATAAAATATTTTGTTCCCTTCTAAATCAACGTTTTAAAAACGTTTTATGACTCACCCATTAAATGTTAACGTATTAACATTTCATGCCCAGTAAATGTCGAATCATTCTTCTATTATATCTATATATATATTGCTTGATGGCAAATTTGAAAACTAGCATCCGTAGTCACTAGTGGTGAAAAGATAAAACATTTAAATGACCATTTACTCCATAATCGATCGTAAGACAATTTCCTTTAAGTAGAGTAGTTTCAAACAACACAGACAGTGCAAACGGATCAGTATTGTATTAATGCTGATGTGCCATCCAATAGTTGACTGATGTGCTTATGGTGAAACAATCGTAGAGCATGAGACATTCATCAAGGTTTTTCCTTCTGTACAAATAGTTTTCTTGTCCTTAAATTATCATTGTTGTTCTTCAAATCTTCATATTATTTTATTTATTTCCCTTCTTTTCAGAATTCAAGCGCTCCTGAGCAGATACAGCAATGTTGCGTCGCCATCTGGGTGACATGTCAGGAAAAATCGACGGGGTGGCTGAGGGGCTGGGAATGAAAGGTATTGCGAGGGGCACTTGATTTATCAGGCGCACCTGCTGTGTGGTTTGGCTGCGTACATGGGGAGCATTACCAACCACTAAACAGCGTAGCAGGTGTGCACTCCTTCGCGCAATATTTCGGATATGAAATCCAGTAAATCTTCATTGGTTTTACTAAAGAATCTATAAACTTGTTTTTACATTTCAATTCCTATCAACTGTACTAAGTAAAAAGCTGAAACAATACTGTTACTTAATTTGACTTGGTTGTTGATTCTTGGCGAGGAAGCAAAAATTTATCAGGACTGTGAATAATCTACAGTACATTTTGTGAAGGGGAACTTATTATCTGTGAGGTAATTTGAAGGAGATAATTGACTTATGTAAGGATAACAACTAACAGTTGGCTGGTCGTCACGTTTTGTTTACTCGACAGGTGACCATATGTGAAGTAAAATCTGAGAACACTCTACGAATGACAGGAACTTCATACTAGACTAAACATGTTTGTTTTGATTTTATAACTTGTCGGATTATAATCCTTAACATGTGTAATTCCAATGTAACTTTTGGTAGTATAAAATTTTTCAGCTAGGATTTTGTTCTTTTAAGTAAACTGTCTCAGTATAATGTCATATTATTTGTTTGCTTCTGCAATGATTATACTGATATTTATCAAGTATTTTATCAGTCTACAGTTATGAAACCCTCTCGGTCGTGAAGGTGAAATGTTTCTGCGAAGCCGTTTAACATTAGAGATAAAAAGTTTTCTTAAGGAGTGTGGTCTTATAAGCGTTATATCTTCCCGGGCCTCTGTATAAGGCTCTTGAAGTTGGGTAAACTTTTTAAGAAAATCGAAGACCCGAGGAGCTCACAGCTCTCCCACCGCAGCCGGCCTCCGCCTCTTCCAGTTGAAACTTTGTTCGTGTTGGCCGACGGAAAGAAGTCATAACTCAGAGGAATCAATATACGAGCACCGGCTACCGACTGCAGCCCTGGGATCGGAGTGCAGCAATCAAAAGACAAAATCTGTCACTCATCTGGATGTACTGTGGACACTAGAGGTAACACTTATATGGCGAATGGGATCCAACGACATGATTAAATCTTATAGATAAATATTTTTTTAAAAAAACTGTTATTTAACACTCCATATAATTGTAAGTAAAAATCTATTAACTCTATAACATCAGCAAATTATTCTCTACCTGAAATAAATAACAAAAAAGATTATTTATTTGTGTACTAAAAGTGTCAGAAGCATATTTTCTTCTTTAAATCTTTTCCATGCATATCTTCCAGGCGCTCCGGGGTCACTGCGAATGAATACAATGCACAATTGAAATGAGAAAGCAAAAAATTTTATCTGGAATTTTCGTTCCTGTACATTATACAATTTTCTGGAGGGATGACGAAACGTAACACGAATATTTTGAATCAAGTAGTTACAGTGTAAAAATCCCCCTGCCACCTCCATAATGAGTAGTACAGGGTGATTCAGGAGAAATTGTAAACATTGAAGGAAGTGGTAATATATACTATATTGAGTTAACATAATTCATATAAAGATTTGTCCGATTTCCATTCATTTTAGAAATACAGATGCTGGAATGTTATGCATAATATAAACATCAGAAAATGATCTGGAGCACACAAATAACATATTGAAGTACTTCATTCATCTAAAAACACAGGCGTATTTTACAACAGTTTAAATTAAATGTTCGAAAATTCCAACAATTACTTCAATACACATATTGAAGCATTTTATTGACGTTTGACATGTATTGTTGCAAAAAGTGTATTGAAGTCTATAGTGGAATTTTCGAACATTTAATACAAACATTTATAAATAATGCGTGTGTTTGCATGAATAAAGTACTTCAACAATTTATTTGTGTGCTCTTGATCGTTTTTTGAGGTTTATTTTATCCGTAAGTTTGCATCTCCAAAACAAATGAAAGTTTGACACATGGTTATATGAACTTTTTTCTCAATATTGTTCATACTACCACCTCTTGCATTATTTACCATTCCTCCTGAATAACCCTGTATGTAAAAGGTTTCTTTCTTCTTTTGAAGACAGTTTCATAATACAAGTAATCGGCTTTATATAACATCCCGTCTTAACCAAAGAGCTCTAAAGTAACAAATTTCTTTTACTTCTTCAAGTACACCAGCTTCAATCTCGTAATTTTGTCTATTATTATTGTTTCTATTATTGCTACACCACTTTTGTTTTATTTTGATTATATTCAGTTGAAATTCTTCTCCTAAAGTCCGATTTGTACTAATCAGTAATTTTTGAATATTGGTTTAGTCTTTTGGTAAACGGGATAAGATCACTAACAAATCATTGCAAACTAGTACTTTGTCCTAGAGTCCTCAGTGCAAAATGAAATATTTCTTGTTCCCAAAAGCCCTTGGTTGCGACCTGTATATACGTGCCATGTATCACCGTTTAAGGATTTCTGTCTACCCTTACTTCGATTCAGATTGCAATGAAACACTAATGAATTGTTAAGTTCGTAACAGTGACTTCATTTGTTCTATTTTATCTCTGGTGCTGATTTCATTAAATATCTGTCGCAGTTTTTGGTTTCCGTTTTCCAGATTTCACGTAACATAATATCTCTCGTTGATTTTAAGGGTGTCACATTTCTTCTTCAGTAGCTGGTTAGAAAAATGATCTTCGTCTTCTGATGAACTGAACAGACGTATCGTCAAATTGAGAACTAGCAATTAATTTCAGATAAACATAATATTACTTTAATATTTCAACAAAGAAATGGAATAGAACTACACTAAAAAGGAGAAAAGAAACCATACAGATACGTCTGAGCAATGTGATTTTATTATTATTATTTGTTTGAGAGTTGTTTGTATGTTTCAAATTTGTGTATAAGGTTGATTTGAAAATAGGGAATTCATATTAGAACAACTTGTGGTAACATATGTAAACAACCATCCATTACATCCTTATCTTTAACGAATTTTGCTACACCAATGCAGCTAGAATTGAATAGCACCTACATTATCATCGACAGCAAGATTTCTTTGCCTTTGTGATCTGAAATCCTCTTCTTGTGATCCTAATTTATTTTGCATTATTCATTGTTGGTGATTATGATTTTTTTATGTTTTCGTAGCTAAACACCGTAGGTGTATTATTAAATTAATTATATTTTCAGTTACATTGTTCTTAATTATACCAAATACTTTTATTTAAATCACTGGTAGTTAGTTCTAGCTATAAGTAATAATACTAGATAAATTTTTCTGTGAGATGTCAAAAGACTATCTGAAAAAGTTACGTGGTACTGAGCGACTATATTAGGTTACAAATTCCTGTGTCCTTAATTGTTATGGTTACTTATCTGTTTGTTTAACAGCAAGTAATGTGTCTCATTGAGGATAGAAAATTCATGAAGTCGAATCCTTGCGGTGCTTTGAATTTTAGTTTCGATTCCACTTTTCTTCAATCCGAAGCAAAGTTTTCAGTTTCTAAGTGTGTGTGTATGTGTGCGTGAATATTTTGACTATGATTAACATTATCATTTTTGCTGCATTTCACGACCTATTTCTTGTTTATATTGATATTTAATACTCAATCTTCAAATAGTAATCTGTTCATATCATTCAGCAAATTATGTATGTTCTCAAACTTTACTGCGAAGATGCAGTATTGTAGAATACCAATTTAATTTTCCTTAAAATTGTACGTTATGCCTATATTTTTCATTTTCTTTCTTGATTGGTTGATATCAATCGTTGCAGATCATGACATTGCGACAGCCCATTTCTGTTCTTATAGTAAAGTATTGTACATCACAGACTACTACTTAGGCCACTGATTTTACTTGAAAATATTTTCTATATATACTATTATAAATCTGTAAGCAAGCTGCGTGTGTCTCTTTATTTGAAAGGGTACCGCGCAATAAGTACCGCAGCAATTGGGATGGGGTTTTCAAACTTTTAGAGCTAATGGTCCGAATCAAAATCTGCGGAAATAGCTAATAACTTATATCTACCATAGGAAGGAGCAAGAGATTAAAAACATTTATATATTGAAAATTGTGGGCCACGGACCATTATTCATTTCGGACGCGCACTCCTTTCGCAAAATAGGACAAAACTTAGTGTTCCGTTATATTTTTGCTATACAGTTTTCTGGACCGCAGTACCTAAAAATAAACGGAATACGTGAATCAAACGTAATCAGCATTTACTAGCATCCTAACAGGTCAGTTATCATGTGAAATGCGCTAGGTTACTAATGTGATAGACACAGATTGTCTTTGGTAGACAGTTAAACAGTTTGTCTCTGGTATAATATTTCTTACGTGATAACTAAAGGAAATACAATAAACATTATTACGACAATATTTCTTCCTTACATATCATTATGGATACGAAATTCAATTCACCCCCCCCCACCCCGAAGATAGATGTCTGAGAAACAGCTACCATAAATGTCAACACATAAAAATATTACTTCTCCCATAATACCATGTACAGAACTGCCCATATTTCGACTGAGTTTTCGCGATTACTATATATTTGGTGCAATCATGTGCAAATATTCTTGAATCAAATCGACAAAGGAACCTGTGTACAAATTTTGCTTGCTGTTCAAATCACAACCCCGGGCAGTAAAATACACTGTTCTTACTATTAAATTTCTCTCATAACCTTGATTTCATAAAATAAAATAAAAAATTAGTATTGTTTATCGCCATACGTGCTTTTGTGTTAGTGACGACAGCAACATGCAACCAATGAAACAAAAAATTAACTAAGCATCCTAAAACATTATGCTACACCGGGTAAATTATAAAACTAAATCCATTATGCCTTATGCTCTTTCAAAGCGTATCAGTTATTAGTCTTGTCGAGGCTGCATTTCAACATAACTACAAAGTTTGCAATTGATTCCCTTCGAAAATCGTAGCTTCTGCCACATGCGCATTAATACATTCACTGTTTCGCTATAGGATCTTGTCTTGCCGGTGGTACTTATATGCGACTGAAATAATAGCATCAATAATACGGGTTTATTGAAAGCAAAGAGAATTAAAAATAATTCGTATCCTAATGCTACACCATGCAAAATATAAAGCTAAATCCATCGTCATTTATGTTTTACAAAGCATTTCATCTATCATCATGCTCCCGGCTGTATTTCAACCGAACCACAACCTCAAAAAATACTGCCTTTCAAAAATAATAGCTTCATTCATATGCGCATTAATACATACACTGCATCGTGATCAAATCTTGACATAACTTACATGTGGCTGAAATAATGGAATCAATAATACGGCGATTTGAAAGCGAAGTAAATTCGAAATAATTCTTTAGGTGTGTTACCGCGTAAGATTAGTTTTAATCCACGTAAATTTCTATTTTAATGCAGAAATAATTGATGGTCAAAATAAAGCACATATTCTAACAGCTAAAATAAAAAATTCTGTTTCAGAGTTTAAACGTTATTGATTTTTTAAATATTCAACGTCAATTGAAATATTTGTTACTGTTACTGTTATTATTAATAAAGAATTCTCTTATATAATAACACTTTTACAAGAGCATGAAGTTGCAGGTAACAGCTATATCGATACAAATTTGCGGCACCACACTTATCGTTCACCTCCGTATCAGCATTTAAAAGTGGTACACAAAGTATTAAAGTGACCGACCTTCTAAGTAAGGTAAAGGTAACATCTTATTTCCCTTAAACATTGCTTCACTTACTTGTATTCCAAAAATAAAACCCTTCTATTTTTTTTTTTTTGCTTCGCACAGTAATTATCTCTATGAATTATTACTGATAATTTTTCAGGCTGCTTTTCTACTATTTCATAAATTATACTACATTAAAATATGAATGAAACAAAACTCTCGGACATCGGTATGAAACCGAACCTAAGGTAATAACTAAAACAAAGGAAAGTTTTAAGAAGACATTTACAATTCATGCCACTCAATGTTAATATTTGGTAACAGAATAAAATCTGTAAAGAATTTTTACACATGCCAAAGCACACGCGCGTGAAGAAGCGGGCAAGTGCTAGTATTTAATAATTTAATGAGTTGTCTTTTTAAAAACCACTAGCGCCATAATTACATATATTTTTTAACGTTTACGAGTGTTGCAAAATTGTGACCTTAAACCGAATCCGGTTAAATTCCACTGTAGAAGACAAATTAATTAAAAATTTGAAGATCTGTTGTTATTTAGAACTGTTAAGTAGTACCATTCATCAAATATCGCCGACAATTGCTAATTAACAACTTACTTAATGGTGAATTGCCGATTCAATTACCTTATGGATCTTTGCTGTTAATGTGAAGATTTCCTGAATAAAAATTCAATGTTTCTACTAGTCTTTAATAACAATAAAATACATAATAACACTAAATTTAGGTTAACAAATTATTATGGATTTAATAAACATTATTCCACAGTTTTACAGTTCATCTTTGTTTTAAAGACTTTATAAATTCACGAAATTCGATGTTTTTTTCAACGATCGAGACACTTTAGTGAGACAGTTTGTAGCTAATAAGTAAAAATAAAATTTTCTACTTCAAATAAGTCTTGTCTACTGCGGTCTACATTGTTATGGAGGTATGCGTAAGATGTAGAGAACATCTTCGTTGAAGACACTATTGTAGAATTCCTTAATACAACGTAATTTATATAGGCTGAGTGTATAAGACATTATATGAGTAGTTTCTTTGTTCTCTCCTTCCCTAGTTGACACTCCCCAGATCTTCCGCTGCAGCTTGAAGCATGAGCGACCTTAAGAACCTAACTGCCTGGGCGGGTCATAAAAATCATCGTGACCATTACGGTAAGAGCTGTGGGTTGGAGAGGCAGCAGGAGGGCGCAGACATATGGAGTCGTCGCCTCTCAGATAGCGCAATTAAAGACCTTCTAGAGAGTACACACCCCTCCCGAGGAGCATTGCCAGCGGCAAGGCATTTGTATAAATTCTCAAGAATGTAGCCAATCACTTACACTGTCTTTAACTCAAATTTCTTAATGACCAAGGGTTGAGGTGTATATGGAGCATGTTAATTATTTTATAGAACCATCAATTTCGGAACATTCCTAAAAGTATTTTCGAAAAGTTATCTTTAATACCTGCACATAGTTCTATCCATAATGATTGTGACAATTTCGTATTTACAAATATTGTATCTATAGAACTTGTTGCTTTACTAACAAATCTTTCCCCACAGCTAACACGATAAGTGGGCAGGGCTGAAATAATACGAGAAAATCATAAGCAGTTTTTTTTAATTCATATCCAGATGTTGCCCGTAACTTATTTCACTTGTTCGTTTTTTATTTTACTTTAAAAAGGCTTAAGAGATGAAAATAGATTTTCTATAAAAGTTATTTAGTAGACAATTTGACTTCCTAATTTTGCGGCCATCCTTTAATCAAGAATGTCGCAAGTAGAGTGGCAAAACAATGGTGTCATAAATTCGTTAAACGACAGGTAATGATGGATACCAGTTTCTAGTCCCAACATTACTTAGCCGTTGCCACATATTCCGGTAAACATTTGACTACGAGAAATAACTGACAATTTTATCTTACTTTCTCAAACTTTTGGACGTCACATCAGAATGAAATATATCTGTTTTAGTGTTATGAACGTCAGCTTTGCAGTGTTCGAAGTTCCGTGATAATCTGACCGGCAGTTTTTGTATGAACAGCGTTCAAAATAACCGAACGAAAAGGTGGGCAGAATCATATTTCTTTATTTCTCACCTTGCCTACTGATTGCAGGAAACCCGATCAGCGTAACAGAATTTCTCGTAGTTTAAATTAATTATGTTAAATATATTAGTAAATGTAATGCATCATGTGATATGTTTCAGTAAATTAAAGTCTCATCCTGAATTAAAATACGACATTTAAGAACGTAGATAGTATGTTCTTTCAAAATAAAAAAAAAAAATTAGAATGAGACCAGATCTATCAGCCACGAGCTGTCAGCTGAACATGGAGTGTAGTTTGATTCAAAATCTTAGTATTCAACCAAAGAAGTCTCTCAAAATATTCAGCAAGGAAACAAACACTTAATATTTCGATGACACAAACACCTTAAATTTAAAGTTGCATTGTAAAATCAGGGCCAAAGCATTAATAGTGGTGTTCTTTCTTATCTTCAAGATTTCATTTGCTCATTTTTCTGTCACATGGTTCAGGTCATATTCGGTAATATGAGGGAACTCAAACACAGTTAATCTGCATCGAAAATGATATCACTGTCGAATTAATGGTAACAGCGAATTCGATATCTTTATGCCCTGAAACGTAACAGCTGAAAACGTTTTTTTTCTCCACTTATTTCAAAAAAGTTACGCTGTATCCTTAAGAACTCTCATATCAATGATTTCTTAATTACTTGTCAGTATATATTCGTAAGGTTATGTTCGTTTGTGTGACTACTATACACTGATTTACGCGCGGTTTGTTGCCCGGAGAAGATTTAAAGCTATTCAGATCCTCGAATTCACCGTTAGAAAGAAACAATCACTCACTCAAAAGAAGAATTGATATAATTGGTACGCTAGGTGGCACAGGAAAAATATTTCTTAATACAATGATACTGGCACCCATTCATACGCAAAATGAAATCGCATTGGCAATCGCATCATCTGGAAATGTGGCGATTCTTTTGGATGGTTGTTGAACAGCACATTCAGCAATAAAATTTCCATTTAATATACAAAACAGTGAAAGACCAAGTTGCAACATTTCAGTAATACCAGGAATGAGTAAAGTACTCCAGCAATCAAAGATAATAATAACGGATAAATGCATAATGGTGCATAAAAAATCGTTAAAGGCATTGGATGGAACATTGCAAGATTTACGTGGAATCTAATAGCCATTCACTGGTATGCTAATATTACGAGCAGAAGTTTTTAGACAGACATTAAATGTAATACTGCATTTAATACCAGCTGAACAAGTAAATGCGTGTTTGAAAACAATACATTTGTGGGGACATCTTAATAAACTTTCATTGAAGACAAACATGCGTGTTCAATCACAAAACGATCTTTCTGAGGAACATTTTGTGATAAAATTATTGGAAATGGGAAAATTACCTCATGAACAATTATTTGTTGCATGATCCCATGCAGGAAAACCATGGGATTTCTTTGTATAATTATACCAAATGGAATCACCAAAAGCATTGTATGTCCAAAAGAATTGAAATGAACTTGAAATTGAATAAATTAGTAATTTAAATTTATGTAATCCAAAACATAAAAATAATAATGTATATGTAACATAATAGCATTATTCTTTAAAAACTATTTGTGAGATGGTAAACAAGACGATCGCGGTGATGGCTATAGCGATTTGATAGAAATTCCATATGTAGATAACGTTTTGCTTTTCAAGTTTGTAACACGAATTTACAAAAACAAATAAAAATACAAAAAGCCTACTGATGTTAGTTATGACCTGACTCTGGTCACTGCGATTTGTTCCTTCCGTTCTCTTGCCCCCTTGAAAATCTTTTTAAAACGCATCGATTTCCATTCCATATTATCGTATGAACGGTATCCGGCCAAATTAATTCCGATGGGAAATGTTTTCCTCGACATGAATAAGATATGTTTCCCGAAAATTATCGGCGAGGAAAAACGTTCCCGTACCTAAGTGTATTTCATTCAATCCACTGGGTGCATCGGTTTTTTGTGTTTCTACTATAAATTTCATCCTGCTAGAGCGTGAATAATGTAGAATGAAAGAGAGGGGGAGAGAGAAATGTAATTGTACTAATTACAATTTTAATAAGTCTACCAAGATATATCTGTCATATGGAATAAATTTACACCAACCGTAGTGTATATACTAGTTACTGTTGGATTCTCGATGTTCCTGACACAAATGTATTTACCTTAATCTACATTACACCAAATTTTTGCTTGTGTAAAGATAAATTCCACTTGGGAAAAGCAAGTTCAACACGAGTGGACTCCAGATCGGGTCCTAGGGACTACCTGACCTGATTCACAACCACCACATTACGGTCTACGTTCGAGGAGGCTCCACATTATTCGAATATGATCCGCGACAAAATAATAATAATAAAATATTGTTTTTTATCAAAAATATTAACTTGTGGATCACAAATATATATATTGGTGAAGATTACTCATTTTTTATTATCTTGATATTTCCCCTTGTCCGAAAGTAATCCGACGAAATTTTTTTTCGGAAAACTGAGGATTGTTAACTCAAATCTCTTTACAGGACCGGATGCTGGGTGGTTCTCAACCATCATGTAGAAACAAAATGAAATCGGTTGCCAGAAGGTCTTGACCTTATTGAAAGTTTCAGAATCCATGTGGTAACCATGGCCGAGTCTCAGAGCTCTCAGATTCTAAAATGCTTCTTACAGAAATGATACAAGAGCTCATTAAATTTAAAAGCAGACCGTTGAGTTAAATTAAAAAGTACAGATAAATGCTTTGAATATGTGACAATCGCGCACAGCGACAATCGCGCACAGTGACAATCGCGCACAGCCGGGTCGTCTCTTGCTACCTGCTTTTAGCTACCAATTAGTCACCGCTACAACAGCATGCTGGATTCTGGGACTTCCAACCCCCATCCCCTCCTAACCGGACCGCACACCACTGTTCGCATTCACTGCTGCCTTGAGTATCACAGTTTTAATCATGGAAGTTACTTCAACTACACATGGAGAGCCGTGTGCGCATTATGACGGGTACAGCTATCGAGAGTTTAGAAAGAAAGAAGATGGAACGATCACCTGGTGCTGTCTCAAAGAAAGATCAAAACAATGTCGTGGAATTTTGAAGAGTAAGGATGCTGCCATACTGAATGTTACAGAGCATATATGTGGACCCCATGACGACGCACGCGTTGAAGTACATCAGAAACTTCATGAGGCAAAGAAGAGAGCTCGAGCGGAAGATAGTTCAATTCCAAAAATTTGCTCTGAGGAACTAGGAGATCTCCATAATAAAAGCTACGAATTTGTAACTGAAATGCCAGCCCAGTCAACTGTCAAGAGAAACTTGTACCGTCAGAGGAGTATATCACAAGGTAGATTGCGGAAATTTCTAGTCCTTTACGACCAAATTTTATTTTGATGTTACTGATTGACTTACAAAAGTGTCCTTCTCTTCAACCTCACTTCCAGGTTCATCAGATTTTCTTGAAATGCACCCCGTAAGCAGACAAATCTAAGATTACATTTGTGTTTTACGATAGCAAAAATAAATTGTAGAGAAAAGAGTACGTTTGTTTTATTGTGTTTGAATGTTTATTTTCCATTTCCTGTATATTCGGTCTGGTGACTGACAGTGTTACGGCGCACGATTTGGGTACTGAAGGTCCTGGTCCAAGTCCCGGGCTCCGTTGTATGTAATTATTACAGGCCTTAAAATTGACGTTCACCTCTGGCAAGGCTTTAGTGTGATGATGATTTGTCAATACTGCGTTCCGTAAATAATAAAGTACACGGGAGAGGGGAGAGTGTGGCCCGACCTTTAAACTGTGCGCGATTGTCGCTGTGCGCGATTGTCACTGTGCGCGATTGTCACGACACCAATGCTTTACGGCTGACTGACTACGAACGGAAAACAAATTAAATTCTGGTTTTATGAAGGAACAATTTCAGTATGTAAGTGTAATGATTTCATGAAAAAATGGAAAAACAGAAAACATAGGTTCTTTGGAATGCCAGACCCGAACCTTACATTTCATTTGCCAGACTCCGTGTAGGATAAAACGTCCGTCCGATCAATATTTACAACACAGTCAATCAAAACATAAAGAATATATTATTCAGATGACAACATAAATTTCCAGGAGGTAATTATGATATACCGCAACTGACTATCGTGGGTCACAACATCTTTTCTTCTTGTTTCCTTACATTTTTTTCCTTAAAGCTTTACGTTTCGTCGACGCAGAGGTATTATAGGTGAGAAGAACCGGGGTAAGTTCTGGTTGTTGTGGCCTTAGGGAGCGTCGATAGCGAGGTCATTAGCGCCCTAAGGGGGCAAGGGACGAGAAGGACATTCGGTTTAGGCGTTTTGAAGGAGTCATCTCGGCTATCGCCTGTAAGGATTTAGAGAATCTGTTGAAAACTGATGTCTGGATGGCAGGACAGAGATTAGAACCCATGTCCCTCGAATGCGAGACTCACCACTACGCTCGGTATTTCCTTCATAAAACTAACTTAGTCCACAACCGGAAGGTTGGTTGGATTCTCCCGAAGGAGACATACTAAGCCATTGAGTCAGAGATATTATGGCCAGTTCCTTTCCTTCGGGACCTACAGTTTAACGTGGAATCCGAACCATGGGGCGACCTGGCGTAGCTTATGATCCAAAACAACTTCTGCCAGCATTCGAGCCCGGGACCGAAGCAACGAACGTTTTGCAAGCAAGCGCCTTAACCACTGAGCTACCAGGCAGTCCATTCCTTTCATGCCATTCCTTAAAGCATTTCTTTTCTCTTGTTGGGGTAAGATGATTTTAAGTTTCGGGCGTGATCATTTCAGGACGGCGCGAGAGCAGAGTACAGTGAAGTCGTTTCGCATTGACCGCACGCCTGGCGCCGTCTGTGTGTGCTTGGTTAGCGACGCCCGCGCCGCGTCTGTCGTCGTGGCGGTGGCAGTCTGCGCCGTGATGGATCACGCCGCCGCCTCGTTACGCTAATTTCCTGCTGTCTCCGAGTGAGCGAGGCGCTCTGTTACCTCTGCCTTCCGCACTCTGACAAACCTGCGTTTTTAGAGCGAAAAACGAACTTGGCCCGTATTAGGAGGCTAAATTGATTTCAGGAACGCAGGATTCAAGTAAACATTTTTTTCTGTTTATATTTAAATCAGCCAGTAAATTTCATAGTTTTTCGTTTCTGTTTTGTATACAACTCGATAGAACTGAGATGACTAGCTGAATGTTCACAATCGCGAAAACCTCAGAAAATAAAATGAGGATACTGAATTGAAGTAAACACTAATTTTTCCTCAACAGCTGAACAAATTTATGGTGCCAAATTTTCAATCAGAATAATACTGTTTATCTCACCCTCCATTTTTAACAACAGTAAGAAAATGCATCTGAAGTTTTATTAACGCAAGTTCATCCGAGACAGGCAATGCATATGAATACACAACATCTTTAATTTTTTTGGTTCATTTCAAACCTTGACATACTAACTTAGTCTTCCACCCGAAGGTTGGTTTGGTCTTCCCTAAAGAGGTATACTAAGGCATTTTTTTTCTGGGACCTACAATTAGACCTGGAATCCCAAACCATAGAACTATCTGGCGTAGCTCATATTATCAAACACAATTCTTCAAAAATTCTTGCACCACTTTGGCAAGGGAAATTATTTGCTAATGCAAATTCTAATCGTTTAGATGTAATATTTCGAAGCTTGTTTGACCTTGTCTCTTGAATTATTGCAGCCAGAAGTAATTCTTGAACAGTGAATACAAAACAAATCATTTTTATTTGTCATTGCATTCTCACAATATAAATTGTAATTATGCCTGGAATGTCAGCAGTATCTGTTATTGAGTTTTAATTGCTTTTAGTCATGAAAGTTGTAAAAACTCCGTTATTAACCTATACTAACAATTTTTTTAATATAAAAGTTAGTAAATAAAAAGAAACAAACATGGTGGATGGTCGGTAGCGTTCTGACCTGGCATTGGGGAGGACGCAGGTTCGAATCCTAGTCCACCCATCCAGATTTGGTTTTTCCATGGTTTCCCCAAATCACTCCAGGTGAATGCCAGAATGGTTCCTCCAAAAGGAAATTCTTTCCAGTTCCTTGCCTCCAGTCCTTTCCCACTTCTAATGACCTTGATGTCGACGAGGCGTAAAGCTACAAGAAAAAAATGTTAATATAATCTATATGCCTGTATAGCCATTTTGTCAGAACTGTGAAACTTTCTAGAAGCTAATATGTTAATGCGGTCTCACATACTTAAATTACTTAAAGAAATCGTCTAGCTAAAGCAGTCATTAAACGGGGCTGTACATTTCGTGGTACTCATTTCGAAATATTTTTTTAATAGGACAGACAAAATTTTGTATATGAACACTCATCCATCAAAAATATTTTTTCTTAAATTATTGAGATGAAATTTATTTAATACAGTGGAACAAATTTGGTTAGGTAGCGTAGTTTGGATCTGGCAAAACATGGTTAAAACGATAGTTACAACGTTGTTACTAAATTGTTTCGCTGCTAAACATTCATCTACGTGTATTTTACTGAATTCTTCTATAGGCTGGTTTCTGTCTCCAAACTGCAAAACAGATTACTGTATTATTGGAATTGTCATGTGCCTCTACCAACAAGTTCTATGACGTTACTTCGATGTTAAAAATTTACTGATAAAACGGTTACAAGTTTTACCATCATCGAAACTGCTAACGTACAAACGCGATTGGTAATTACTCTGATAAAATTGGGTGAACATTGTTTTCTACATTTCGTGTTATCTATGGGTCCTCATTAATGTGAGCATTTTTTTATATAGGCATGCTGAACTCTCTTGCGAAAATATTAGACTTCCAGATTTTTGCCGTTGCATATCCAGAAATCAATAAAAAAATTCCTTGCTATATGATTATGAATATGAGCAGTCTTTAAAAAATAATTCAATAAAAAAATATAATTGCTCTCAGAATGAGTACATCATGAAGTTTGTACATCTAGTCTCACTGTATAAAGTGAGATATTACTTGAAGTTCGTTTCTGAAACATAACAAGTAACTCCATGAGTTACTTGGCTTCAGTTGAATTAGGTTCCAGGTTGACTTACGAATGTTGTTTATGCAAGAAGTGGTCTGTAAATAAATTCATTGATGTTGTCCAGATTTTTTTAGACTCCTACAAAGCACTCTTGATAGAGAGAAGGGTCATACAAAATACGTTAGTTGATGAAGCGAGCACCCACACATTTTCATAAACCTTGAGCAACACCGCCAAATTGCTACCGGCGAATTGTTTATTCCTTCCTCCTGTCTATATGGTCGAATGTACCGTATGCTTGAGGATTAAATAGCAATGTTTCGAGAACATCCTCACTCCTCACTCCTCATCCTCCTCGCTAGTAAAATTAAATTTACAACATAATACTTTCGGCACAGCAGCGTTATTTTATAAGTTGGTTGGAAATGCACGTCTCCTGAGTCTTTGGTGTTGACGCTGTCCTTGAATGATCCTGTATCTTGATGGAACATTTCGAACAGGATGGCCACGGTCCTTTAGATGCTTTTGTTTAACAGTGCATCATAATAGCAAGGATTAGAAGGGGGTAGCGTCAGATAATTGAGGATACAGTCAGAATTTGAGTGAAGGTTTGTAAGGTGACAGATATATGAAAAACAATTAATTGTGGTTATTTTTCGGAGTAAGGCAAACATTAACATATGGGTTATTGAAACAAAATATTGAGCCTAAACTATCTTTAGCGTGAGCGAAAAGGAAAATCGTTAGCGACAGCATTGTTGTGATTTAACGGAGATACTTTTTTCATAAAAAAAATATGTAACAACTGTGACAATACAGACTAGTGGCAAATGTGTTACTCACTGTCTCGTTTGAGATTTACGAAAGTATTCGTATTTGTGCTGTAAGTGCGAACCGAAAAGTTTATAAAAAATAATGAAGTTGCCACGTGAGGATAGCTCTTCACTAGATAAATATAATGGAATGTAGAGTAAGATAAGTAATGAGAAATGTTTATTCAAATATCCAGTCATTACTCATTAACAAACGGAAAACACGTGAGGATCCCAGAAGATAGTGGATCTAGTGTTGAGACTCGTGTTTCATCAGTCATTTGACATTTACGATGTCATGATGTCATGTGAAATGGCTTAGAATGTACCATTAACCTTAATATTCACAGCTAGCAGTGTTTACCGAATCATTCTGTGTATCCCTGGTTCGATTGTGCTATTTTTTAAACCTAAGCTTGTTTCAGATTTTCTACGGTCCATCTTATACTGATAGCTTAAAGAAATTCTTTGGTATTTCCCTCGTAGAGAGCGTGCTGGATGGTATTAAATACGATTTTAACAATCATCGCTTAGTATTAAATTTCTTGTGCTGTTTTTTAAGTTGTAAGGCTTGGTTTTTAGGTTACCCTTATGAATCAATAAAATGCAGAAATTCACGTATGGAGAAGAGCACGCAATGTTTACGCTGTATGCTATGTACCAGTTACTGAAACCAAGTGATAACATAACCTAAATTGACAGAAAATAACAAACAAGGGAGTTTATTAAAAACGCAGAGAACACTTACACGACACGTAGGTAATCAAAAAATATATCATCCAGATAAATAACAGTTAATCGTTTTTGAAATTATACATAAAACTTTTTCATAACCATAGAAAGTTCTATAATTCAAAATTAAATGCAGTAATTTTGAAACATCCTAGCTAACTATTCGGAGAATCTAATAGGATATTGGTTTACTCACATTACAAACAAAAAAACAAAAAAAACTCAGTACAAAATATAATCGATATTAATTTTTCCTCAGAATCTTTTCCAGAACAAATTCCTACAGCCACCATAGGTTACACCATAATTTCTGATGGCCTTTTAAACTAGTATGTAATAAACAAAGAAGTCGGTTCACTAAACCTAAAATCACTAATTAATATTGCCCTTGTTTGTAGATATTTCCAGTATTGTGTCAAATCTCACTTTTTCAAATGTCATTGGTAAACTCTTCTACTTGTTGGTACAGAAAATGTAACATGAATTTCTTGCCCCTAAGAAAACCACGAAGTTAGATAAATAGATTATATACACGGGCAGAATATATTGGAAACTGATAGCCTGATACTGACTTACCGAAGTGAGTTACTGTGATCTTGATATGTGGAGACGGTTGATTAACATGTCTATATCTCAAAGGCGAAGAACAGCAAGGGATAAAAAAAAGTACAGGACGTGAAATGGCAGCAAATACGCCTCTAATCTGACGGCCCAGCACTCAGCATAGGAGATTATCATATCATCAGCGGGCAGGCCGTGCCTAACGAGGGTCGGTACAGTAGCCTGCTCTGACGCGTGTAAATCCACGAGGAGGGGAGCGCGCCCGGCAGGTACTGAACAGGGCGAGCAGCGAACCACAGTGCCGGCCGCCTCCCGGATTAGCAAGTAGTGTGCAGTGCCATTAACTGCACTACTTAGCTGTATTACCATAGTTACTGCGGCTACTCACAAGACTGGAATCAAATAAGTCCCATCAAAGTAGCACTAAAGCACAAAGCTTTCGTCCCCATACGGAAGTACACAGTATTTCGTAAACCAATATCAGGCCTGATACTTCGATTACAATCGCTCTTTGAGATCAGGTTAATATCTGAGTAATAATTTATCAGCCTTGAATGAAGGAGAGAACGCATGGAATAGTGATATTCTGATGTATTCATTACTAAACATTTTTTACTATTTTCAATGTGTCTTATCAGACAAATTGCAACTGAACGCTTTATTTACCTTTCTTCAGCAAGGAGAGTTCAGCACTTGACTATTTGTTGTTTCGATTCACTGACCTCCGTATGTTTTTAGAGATGGTGTGGGGCATCTATAACAACGTTTGACAAGATATGAGCAAGCATCTAAAATCAGAACTGAAGAATCGTAAGGAATAGCTACAGTAACTGCCAAACTTTAGAAATGGTTATGTGAACAACTTAAGCTACGTTAATCATTGATAATTAAAGTAAATGTCCTACAATAACATTGTATTTAGTGAAATACGGTTTATAAGATATGAATGCACCGCCATCGAGTGGGAACGAAAATTTTGTCATCTATTGGCAGTCAGTAATCTAATTCCGTATATACTAAACAAAGATTACGTTCCTTTGCAAAAGTAAAAACAAGAACTATGTCTTTCTTCACTTGATTTGATTTTATGTTGATTACTCTGGGAACTTAAAAGACTATACTTAAAAAAAAATCACTGCACTAAAATCCTTACACTGTCTTTTGAGGAAGTGTCGTTGTTTGTGTTTTTTATTTTTTATTTATCTTTACAATTCTTGAGAAACGTACTAGCTTATAGGGATACAAATCATATTGTATGTTACCCATGACACCACCATGTCCAGTGTTTAATTATTTAATTTTTGGGTAATGCGTGCTCATACAGATAAATAGACAGAAATAATTTTTAAATTTAAGCTGTTGGCTTCTCTGTCAGTAATGTACAGTACGTTAGAATCATTGTTTTAGAAGCAGAAAAGACTCGTTTTTATTATTTTACTATGTATAATGATGAACGCAAATGTTTGAAACAAAAAGAACTATATGTAGAAAATTAATAATCAATAAATCTCAGCTATAGCTTATAATTAAAACTTCTTTTCTTCCTAACAAACATTTATTATAATACAAATCTAAAGGCATTTAAATTATATTTTCAATTTCATTACCTATAAATCTACACTGTGTGCTTTTTTATAGATAAAATGAAACAGACAGATCTAGAAATAAGTAAGTAATCTCCGTATATGATATTAAAAAATTCCTTGAAAAGTAAAAAATTCTTCAAGTGCAGGATAATCTCAATAGATGGAGGTTCCTTGGATGTTAAACGGAGTTCATTGTAAATATTTTTTTTATGTTTTTCAAATAACCGTTTAGCGGAATCATCTTTAACATGATATATATTAATAAAACGCCAAAGAATTTTAATAAAAAATATACTCAGTTTTTTTTTTAAATCAAAAAGTATTTTCACGACATATTTATTATCCAATTCAAATTATTCTCTATCAAATATATAATTTTTTTAGATAAAAAGTAGCTTTTGAGGTATCATGTTTAGTAAAAATTACTGTTATACTTACTGTGAGAAAACTAAAACTCCAGTAAAATCGCTATAGTATTCATTTAATCTTTAGAATGGTAAACATCACTGCAAAATTTTAAAGATATTGCAAAACAGCAGTTTCCGATACAAACAAAAGAGTCAGATTTTTCGAAAGAAAAAAAAATGTGCAAATCGTTGAAGAAAAAGAAAAATCCATCATTTAATAGTTGGTGGGTTGCCAGCTTTCTTTTAATAAACATGAAGATTATCTGAATATAAATTTTCCTTCAGCTCTCCCTAAGCCGCGTACAATTATTTTCACCCCAACGGTTTTCAAAATTATGCGTCATGATCGTCTGAAGTTACTGTGTCCAAAAGTTATAAGATTGTGACAGACCAAGAGACGCCATAAATCAGTGGTTTCATAGGGGTTCTGACTTTTATTCAGAAGATACTCAACACAAAAAAATTACGATCGGACATTTTACTTTTTAGTGACAAGATTTTCCATTCATTAGACTAACGGTAGAGCTTTAAGTGAACACTTCATGATGCTGCAGTTATATCTCTTCAAATTGGTTTTTAAAGTCAGGAATAACAATAAATCTTGATTTATATCGTACACTGTCCTGTTTCATACTGCGATAAACAAACCATACTACACGAGAGAATCGATATTTTTATTTCAAAATTCTGTGCCAGGTTATTCCTTGCTCATCGCCTGTAGCTTTTAAAACAGATACAGAATATTTATCATATAAGATTTAAACAAACTTTGTGCAGCAAGTCGCAACTCAAAGCCAACTATTTATGAGCAACTGCTTGCGAGGGATGCATGTGAAGACCCATTCCTTAACGACAAACGTCAACAGAAATTCTAGACCGTCTTTCCCCACTGTCGTAGTGATTGCTTCATTAACTAATGTTGCTCCAGGACTAAGGCCACTATATTTGTTTTGTGAATCTGCCTCTCCCACTTCCTACTGAACATCGTTCCCCCAGCATTAGCTGTCAGGAGAGATGAAAGCTGGCGCTGAATCATCCGTGATTGATTGCTGCTAATGAAATGGGATGTGCTTCTATTCCCGAAGCGGATGTCTCAGGATCTGAGAAATCTGTGGAGAACTGAAAAAGTGGCAATTTTTTGTGTAAATAATTTTCGACTTTAAATACCCGTATATTAGCTACGTTTCACATTGCTCATGTTTAAAGATATCTAAGCTTGGTATTTAGCCCTCCAAAGAGGTATACTTAGCCTGGCATGGAGGTTGGGTGGCCACTACCTTTCCTCCTTACCGAACCCACCCGGGAAATCTTAACGGGTAAATGGGACCTACAGTTTAACGAGGAATCCGAACCATGGACGCTTTCTGGCGTACTTCACATTACACAGCAAGCTGTGCCAGAGGCGAAGGTAGGGTAAAGGGCCGATGAAAATCCCCGACGGGACAAAGATTCAAACTGCTCAAAGCTGCTTAAAAAACCTCTTTATTTGAAACGGCGCTATCGCCAAAGAGAAAGGTTCGCTTTACTAACCAGGAATAAAATTTGTGTGTGATAATAAATAAAATTTGCAGTTTCATACGCAGTCACTATTCCGTGATTATCGTTGTAATGCTGTTTCGGGGTCAGAGAGCACAGATATTAAATTTGTTTCGTTTGGATGAATTTGGGATCTGGAGTTTTTATTTCCGATCTATAATAACTTAGTAATTTGACAAATATTTCACTAGAGCAACTGAAAGTGTAGTGATGTGGTGTGGTGGATGAGCGGTTAGCACTCTGGCCTCGCATTCGGGAGGACGGTGACTCGAAATTCCGTCTGGGCATCCAGACTTGGGTTTTCCATGGTTTCCCCAAATCACTCCAGGTGAATGCCGAGATGCTTCCTTCAAAAGGTCATGGTCGAATTCCTTCCCGTTTCTTCTCCCCAGTCCTTTCCTGCCTCTAATGACCTCGACGTCGACGAGGCTTAAAGCCATAAGTAAAAAAAATGAAAGTGTAGCTCCACTTAAAAAAAAAAAGATTATTTTGAAACTCTTTCACTCTTCCGTTGGAGAATCAAGTAGAAATATTACATTAGCTCTACAAAATTCACAATCGTTATTCTTTTCGGTTGTAGTTAAGAATCCGTTTCAAAACGGCTAGCAACTTTATCTGTAAATTATAAGTCATTATTAGTTTATGATTCGATGTTGCAACGAAATAAGTGACTCAATACCATTTATTTAATTTAGAAAATAGGTAAACAAACTGGTTTATTTAAGAAACTGGAAAACTGAAATGTATAAAGTCAATTATTTTGACTCTGTTAACTCTTAACTGAACTGTGTTGCTTTAATATTATGATTCTTCGTGCATGAAAACCAACCGAAAGCGTCGCAAGAAAAACGCTTAGGGCTACAGCGAGGAAATGTTAGTTGATGAGCACAGCGCTTTACCTGTTACCAGGGCCGGCGTTAGGAATTTCGGGCTCGGGTCCGGGGTAAAGTGAGCGATTTATTATTTTTTTTGGGCTCTACAAACTGGTCGGACAACAATGGGTGGATTCTTGGCTTCATGACCTGAGGGCCCCTACAATCAGTGTTCGGGGCCCCCCATCAGCCGGTGGGCCCGGGTACTTTTGAACCGCATAACCCCCCCCCCCCCCCTAATGCCGGCCCTGCCTGTTACGCCATGTCGAAGTTGCGTAGTGTTCGCTGACGTTGATTGATGACGATTTTTTTTTAATCATTGATCGACCATGCATCATGAAGATAGCATCAAATACAATTACACTCTTGCAGTGTAAGTCTGAACATCCATAACCTTACGTCTGCAGCATTCATGCCTCTGGAAGAAAACTGCTAACAATAATGACAGGCTGGTCATATCTAAATGATCCTTTTCCCTCACCGCCGAATCACCTTGATATCAAGAGTCCATGCAGGACTCTGCCTTTAGAAATGCCCATAGTATACACGTATGATTCGCAGTGGACGAAAGGGTATGGGATGTCTAGCAGTGTTCGCACGCTCTGTGCTGGCATTCGGGATGGCACGGGCTCAAATCCTGTCCGGCCATCTAGATTTCGGTTTTCCCTGGTTTCCCAAAATCACACCAGGCCATGGTCATGGCTAATTTCCTACCGTTACTTGCCCCCTTTGTTGAAACACGAAGTTCATAAAGAAAAGGATGGGTGGCAATCTGTCCAGTTATGTATTCACTCACGCACACAAAAATGAAGGATTATCGCGAAACTTTCCAATATTAAAGAACTAAGTGATTCCATTTGTACCTGAGTGAAAATTTCTGGGGTTGTATGAGAAGCAGGTATATTTTTTCGCGTATAATTATCTCATAAAATCGAAAAATTTTAACACGAAATTATTATAAAAATTGTAAAAATGGATTTCTGACATAATTTTACGATCTAAGACTTCCGTACACTACGTGCATATTTCAGTTTGTTTATTGTGGTTGTCAGCATTTTTTAAATAATTTAACTTTTTATGATGGTATGTTACTATCCTCCAGAAAGACGTGGCATTAGGGTATCATACTGTCTAAAAACCAAAATATTATCTTAGCTGCGTATTGTGTTACGAGTGGCTCAAAAATTATAACAATAAGGCTGTAACTTCGTCTCCCTCCCCTTTCTCCTAGAAAGATCACTTCTAAAACTGGTAGCCAGTTGCTCTAATTCTATAAGTTTCGGAATTTCACCATTTACTGATAGCCTCGATATCATGGATGGACTATTTTCCGTAGCCACACTGAGGTGTCATTGCGCGGTGTTTCTCTGGGCGACAGTGTCGTCTTGGCGGTTGCAGGCTCGTCCCCCATCCTTGCTTACGATTCTTTTCAAAGTCTGCTCTCACTCAAAATTTAACGAAGAACATTTAAAAGATTAGAGGAGTGATCATTTGGGGGCCTGCTGATTTAGCTGCTCACTCAACATTGATAATTTTGGTGTCACTTCTAAAAATTATCCGGAAAGTGATTGTAGGTTCTAAACGTCAATAACTAGTTTATTTTTCCAAGATAATAATATAAATAAAGGTTAAAATGTTCCAAGAGAATGTCCAATATGGCTACTTGTATAAAAAAATGAAATTTATCTCTTAGTAAATAATTTGTTCGGCGACTCACAAATTATCTTAACCAAATTACGTTACAAGTAATATTTCCAGTCCCTTCGATGGTTTAATAATTATTTCGTTTCTTCTTATTAATTTTACTTGAAGGATTCAAATGTGTACCACCACACTGTAAAATAAAAACAAAAAAGTAGATAAAGGTTTTTTCTACTAATGCCATTTACTCGTAGCTGACAATCCATACTATCACCGTACGTATCTCATCCATAATCCATTCAAGTCGCATGTAAATGCCCTTCTTTACGAATATTAATTGTATAATTGTGTACACGAATTTTCTAAAGATACGTACGTATTTTGAGAATATAACAGACGACACAATATTTAGGCAACACTTTTTTTTTTTTTTTTTTAGCCTCATAGCTGCACTTTAAGCGGCATTACTCTAACATCAACGATGCTACGCTGGCATGAAAATGTTAAACTTCTGTTTGGAAAATCAATTACGATGCATTTGGTTGATAAATTTGAATTGTTTGTACTTGTAATCAAGCACATAAGTGACAGAAAAGTGTCCGGCGATGTAATTGGTATCCTCCTTAGACCATAAACAGAAAAGAAATCTACTCGACGCTGTACACTCCGATCTCCTTTTAATCATCGCTACAAAAAAGGGTCGTTAGCGTCAGTAAGAGCTGCACCTCAAAAAAGGCCAGGCGGACACCTGGCTATAAAACTGGCCACCCTGCCTCCGACTCGGTTGTAGCGGTTTACGGCGGTCTGACCTCGGAGAAGTTGTGCTTCTCCCCCAGCGGCCCCGCCTCTTCCAGCTGCATCTGTCGGCGTATTTCAAGCCCGCCGCACAGCGCGATGCCAAGCCTCTTGAAACAAACTCGATTTATTGCCGTGACGTGGAATAATTTGCCGCGCGGCCCGCGAGCCGTGCCAGCTCGGCGAGTAGCAGCTGCCTGCTCGGCCGCTTGGCTGACTTCCTCCCCAGAGCGGGCGGGGCGACGCTCGTCTTCCGCGGACGGAAATCGCGTAATAGTTTCACGGCGCTCCGTCCCGTCGACTCCAGTCGCATCCCCGCGTGAAATACAGCGGCGCCGGCTGCGGAATTTTAATGAACTACCTAGGAGCCCCTGTCTCACCTTGGAGACGAACTGCGCCTGATTGTTTTAGGACACCCTCCTCCCACCTCTCCGACCGCGCGATTCGTCCCGTCTAATGCACGCAGCGCTTCCAGCAGTTTCACGGATTCCAAATAACTTCCTTTGACAATCACTGACAAGAAAATAATATTCTTTTTAATTAGCAGAATACTATTCTACCTTAAAGAGAACACTTCCATAAAAAGGAAATTTGTCTTACTGAAACTTACTCAACTCCCAAGTTTCCCGCTTAAAGGATTTTATGTTTGCGGTTTCATAACGATTTATTTCCTCTCTTGCTACACAGATTAAGATTTTTTTTTTATTCTTTTTATTATTATTATTATTTTAAGGAAAGAAAGTAGTTGGCTAGTGACGGCATACAGCCAGTTATCATATGTTATTATTCCTATGAACATGAATTTTTCCATTATCTCTTTTTTTTTTGTCGGACTTAATGTTTAGCTAAAAGTACTCATGTTATCTTGGTTGTCCGGGTTGAACCACGTCAATTAATGAAAACCTAACGTTTCGGCCAACATTTTGCGGCCTTCTTCAGAGGATTGTCAAGACTGGGATCGCTGTAGCCGATATATAAACTACTCATGTTCTAGACCACTGGATCGTGAAGTCCACTTTGTATGAACTCAGTTACAAAAACAAAATTTGCTGAAGAGACTTCAGATATTCCGTGACTTCACTTATGTCCAATAAAAATTTATGCCTAAGAAATAAAGTTGTTGCGATTTCCGGAAACAACACAAACTCAAATTTCTAATAGCTAAAAAGAAGAGGATCAAAAAATGTTTTGTGTATAATTGAATCAAATTTCGAAAGAAGAGTGAATTGTTTGGGATGAATGGTTCACATTATCCATAACAGCGCACATTCTGCAATCGATTCAGTCTCCCTTGATATTGAGGGACTTGTTAGAAGATATTTGTTTTTGTTTTTTTCGCATATTTACAGTCAGAATGACAAGACTAAAGCTACCAGAATATGTTCAATCGTCCTGTCTGAAGATAAATGCCCAGACATGCTCAAGAAGTGGCCTGACGATCCCTGCATGTTCTTGTGGATGAATGTTGCAAACTGAACATTGCCCCTACGGGTAGGAGACAATGGTGCCAGAGCAATTATATCGTCCAGTAATTAGTTGGAGAAGCTTACTTTAAGGAAAGAAGAAAAATTTTATTCCATCATCAATGTAGAAGCTCTTGTTATCTTTAGAGAAGATGGATCACGTTCCCAAATAGAAATCCTCAACACGTCATATGATTTTACGACAATGCCACACAATACCTGTGAGCCAGTTATGTTCGTTTTCAAGACTTATGCCAATTGAAATGTATGCTGCACAGATCTGTTCCTGAATGAGTTAACCTCGAGGCAACAATTAATTACTTCTTGTCAAAATGAATGGAGTTGCTTTAGAACAAGACAACTTTTCTGATGAAATTTTGTTCATTAAAGGAATTCGTATCCAAAGATAAAGTAGGCAGATGGAATTAATTCAATGTTAATGTTTGCTCAAGATGGAGAGAAGTTTTTTTGTTTTTCACATTTTTCTGACAAATGATCCCCTATATACAGTTGCACAATTTAATAAAACTGTTTTTGTATCTTCCTGGGAGTAATTCATCTGTAGAGAAGGTTTTCTCCTCAGTGAACACGAGGTGGATATCACAAAAATCTAGAATGAGTGCAGAAACAATTCAAGCTATGTTGAAAATATTAACAAAATTTCCATGACGTGCCAAGAATTTTCAGGCAAGCTCAAACCCAGACAAGATATTCTCAAGAAGGTTGATTCCTCTGAGAAAACCCGCTGATAACAAGTTGGATGTAAAATCAGGCGCCATATCACTGAAAATACAAAATAAATAACAATGTTAAATACGTTTCTTTAAAGTTAACACAAACTTTAATCTTATAACTTACAACGCGTCGTTAGGACAAATGCCAAAAACGTCTCCGAATTCGGTGAAACAATTCTAGCAACCCTAGGTTAAATAAACTCTCGTAGCCAAAAGTATATTAAATCGTATTTAGAATTTAAATAATTAGAAAATGAACAAAAAAAATCTCGTTTTGGGTAAAATAAGCCATTCGGCACATGAATTTCTAGTAAGATCCCAAAGACGATACGAGAGTACCCAGAAAAAAAAATATTTTTTGAAAGCTATATATTTCAATTTTTTTTTTTTTTTACAAAACAACCTTTTCCCCTTCAAAATACTATCCATTACAACAAATACATTTGTCCCACCGGTGCTTCAACTGTTCGAAACATTTTCTGTAATCATCTTTAGAAATGGCTAACAGTTACTCCCTCGTTTCTTTCTTGTCCTCTTCAGTGTTATCAAATCGGTGTCCTTTCATGCTCCTTTTCATGCATGGAAATAAGAAAAAGTCGCACGGAGCCAGGTCAGGCTAATAAGGTGCGTGGGGCAGCGGAACCATGCTATTTTTACCCAATAACTACCAAACAGAGATAGCTGTGTGTGCAGGTGCATTGTCGTTGTGGAAGAACCTGTTTCCTATTTGCCACAAATCGGTTCTGTTTTGACGAACACTGTTGCGTAATTTTCTGAAAACTTTCAATGAAAAGGTTTGATTGACGGTCTGATATGGGGGAACAAACTCTGAATGAACTACGAGAAGGCATCAGAATCGTGCTCACAAGCGAACAAATAATGTTGAGAGAAAATGTTAGCATATAGAGGAAGACGCGATTTAATCTGAGTGAAACAGAGTTAATTGCGATCTTTTTGTTTGCATTTTTTTCAATAGGAAGGTTATTAAAATTTAAATCGGATTGCTTTAATTTTAAAAATATTCAGATGGGTTGTAAGTTACTCGTAGTACCAACTATTTATGAATAAACAAAATTAAGTTTGATATTTGCTGAAGGACTACCATTCAAATACAAGTGAATACCGGAAGCAACGAATAAGTTACGTTATTATCAGTGCAATACACTTTTTCTGTCTTCGGTGTTGACGAAACAGTTATACGTGAAAATTTCATCTTCACTATTGAACTATTATTATTTCTAATAGTTTGCTGACTACTTATTTAAAAAATCTAATCCAGCTGTTTAAGCTAATTCCTTGCAATCCTTCAAATTATTGGGCTAATGGATTGAATGTGCGATATTTGCGAAATGTGCCAACAGATGGCACTGGGATAGCAATACATTTATTTGCTACTGTTTCATCAGCAATTTGTCTTTTGCTCCGTCCTCAGCTTATCTAATACAACTCAAATTTTAGGCAGTTTACTAAGCTTTCAAATGTGAAAACCCTGTCAAAATTTGTTCAGTAGTGTATGTATTATACCAGAGAACGTAAAAAAAAAATAGGTTGAGAACACACACCCACCCTGTCGCTAGTTAACGTATCTTGATAGGGAGATACTCAGGCGAAGTTTGTCCACTATTCGTGAAGTAACAGGAAATAAAGTTCGCTATTGAGAACAAATTTTATTTTCATACTTCGCTCCATATGACGAAGTATAAAGTTCAGTAGGGTTTTTTTTTTTTTTTGCTTCATTGCGGAACTAACAGAGTATAGAAATATAAAAAAACAGCTATAATTGAATATCATATTCGAGAGATCATAATTAATTTTTCCTTACATATGGGCAATCAAAACCGAGTTCAGAAAATTAAAATATATATTAGAATAAACTGTTACGGAAAGAAATTATATATATATATATATATATATATATATATATAGAGAGAGAGAGAGAGAGAGAGAAAGAGAGAGAGAGAGAGAGGGGATACAGACCAGAGAAAAGTCAATATTAATAAATACATCCTTCGGGAGGATCCAACCAACCATCTGGTAGTGAACTAAGTTAGTAGTTAAAAGTAAGTAGCCTATGACGAGCAAAGTAAGCGTAAAGACAAACTGCAGCATAAAATTACTAATTGTAAGATTTTAATATTCACTGAAAACCCATTTCATTTGGAACAAAAGTGGTAGCGCCAATTGTACTACTTGAAGCGCCATTATAAAAATACAAAATGATAGAGATCTCACTTTTTCCATTCACTGCAGTTGCGTGTAACGGACGCTGTAAAAGTGTATTTTGTAAACCAGTCTGCGATAAAGCCGGACAGACTGTAGTCTGACCAGCCGAACCCTTTCCACATAAAGCTACCGACCTCCGGCGCAGGTGATCTCCACTGCCCGCATAAAATTTAACGGCATTGCCTCAATAAAAGTAACAGCACACACGATCTCACCGAGCAACGCGGCTCTATCTCGGCCTCACTCGCAGCGGCATCATTAAACGGTACAAGGGACGGGAGGAAAGGGCTGGGTATTTGTTTTAACGACGGACGAGGCTACCCCTGCTGCTTGCTACTCATTAGACAGTTGGATCTCCCCTCTGTGTATTGTCTCACGATTACTCGTCATTACTCGATAATTGCCGAGGATCGTCTTGCCACGGCACCCGGCTCTTCTACTTATTCCCCCACCCCGTCGCCAGTGCCCCACCCGCCCCCGCTCGGCGCGTTAATGCGGATTTGCATGCATGCATAAAAATGGCGGAGCTGGCCGCTGGTGTTGCCGCTGTCATAATGGGCGCCACGTGTGACGGGGCGGTAAGCCACCCTCCTAATGTGCGGGATTACCGCCGCAGGTATCAGTCCTTTGATGACACAAGAGGCCATCAGCAGTAAGTCGAGAATTAAATGAGCTGTTGCTGCACGGGCGAGTGAGTCGGCTTACGGGGAACCATCCTGGCACACAAAAGAAGAGGCGTACCTGTATACGGAGTAAGTCATCAGCTCGCTGTTCATATTGCCGGCCACCTTCACTGCTAATGTTACTGAACAGACAGAGTCTCTGGTACCGGTCATTCTTTTTTACAAAACAGCTCACTTTACAGTAATTTCATCTCTTGAACTATTAAACTTTTAAACCTCTTTGTTAGCTACTCTGTGCTGATTCGTATTGCACCTAGTACTATTAGAACAAGTGTGGTGTTCCGACCAGGTGACAGTATCAAGATTTCTCCAGTCCGACCTGTGTTGTTCCAGTCGAAAATAGAGCATTCGTGGAATATTCTAAACATACAAAGCAAACTTTTCATGAGATCGAACTGACGACCCGTAAATCTCGGTAACACTGAAGTGTGCGATACCGCCGGGTTTACTTTACAACGCAGAAAGTAACGACGCTGGAAACATGAGGCCACGACAAAAGCATACTACAAATTCATGTATTTTCGTATTCAAAATATTGCATTGTAAATATTATTAACCTTGGGATCCTATCAACCTACCCACTTTATGCTTAATTACTGAAGTTTTTTTTTTTTGCTATAACATTTCTTTTTAAAGTTGATATGAACAACAACACGTCCCCTAATAATACCATCGTGGCATCCGACGGAATATAGTCCGACGGTTATCCTACTTTCGTTCAACTGAAACTTCTAGATCTTAATCACTAGTTACATTACCAATAAACAGTGCAATTTCATTTAAAGGCAATAACTGTCTGGCCTCAGAAGGGGAAATAATTGTTTTCTCGCAGTTTAAAAGTGAGTGTTTGCTTTATATATATCTCGTATTAGACTGTATCATACAAATTGAAATTAAATTCCTTCTCTGTTCCATATCATTACTAGTGATGTGCCGGATTGTTAAAAATGTATATCCGCGGATACGGATACAGATACGGATCATTATTGTCTAGATCCGCGAATACGGATACGGATACGGATCTCAACTTTTTCAATTTGGACTAGGGATGCTCATCCAGAAAATACATCGATGTTTTTTTCGATGTGATGCATCGAAACGTTGCATCGATGTTTCACGATGCATCGAATAAAAACATCGATGTTTTCGATGCATCGAATAAAAACATCGATATATATATATATATACCGGTTAATAAAGGTTAGGAAAGCTTAAAAATGAGACAAAGATTAGGAAACTAGCAAAATGAAGTATTTATTTGAATTATATTTTTAAATTATTTATAAATTAGAAATTCGAATAGAAAGATAGAATAAAAGTAAAGCGAGGAACGCTGAAAGAGAGGCAGTGTTGGGATTCTAATCTAATTGGAATTCATAAATCCCAATATTTTCTCTCTAAAAATTTTACTAACCCGCTTTCCTTGAATTCTGTTTCGTTGTTGATTTAAAACATGTGCAGCTTCTGAAAAAATGCTTTCTGATGACACTGAGCTGGCTACTAAAGTTAAATAAGCTATATTGTACAATTTTTGAAACTGTTGTTTATAATCGGACCATACTTCTAACGGATTTTCACTAAGCCGGCCAACCGGAGTTCTCAAGTAGACAGACACCTCGTCGGAAACACTTTCTTCGGTCTTGTTTGATTTCCAGTTTCTTTGAACTAGTTTGTGATGATCGGTCCAAAGATTGAAATCTTCCGATGTTTTGTCTGAACTATCTGAAGCAGATTCTGTTCGCATTTCTTCCATGGAGGAATCCTCCATGATTTCTTCCAGCTCCCTCTTCATCATATCTTTGATCTTTTGAATAACATTTGCACAAGCCATCGGGTCTTCAAAATGTAGTTTTTTGAACCGTGGATCCAATAAGATTGCGATAGATAAAGACGAAATTTGTTCGATAGCACCCATCCGTTTGTTGATTTCTTTTAGGATAAGCTTATGTACTTCCATCGCTAAAGGTTCATCAGTCTCAACTGATTTGAGTTTTGAAAGCAGTGCACTAAAGGGATCACTTTACTGCTGGTACAATATTTATCACCAGATATTTCTTTAGTTGCTGCTTCAGGTATGTTAAGAAGAAATGACGCGATATTTAATTCCAAACCAGTCAGCATTGGAGGTGCTGTTTTATGGCAAATCAATATATTACTTACAACATTTTTAAGCTCCAAAAATCTTAGAATCATATAATATGTGCTATTCCAGCGTGTTGGCAGGCCTTGTATTAACTTTATTTCAGCACTTACTGACTTTCTCAAATCGTCTCTTGACAAACAACTGTGTTTAAAGAAAGTAACAATGGTCTTTATTATTCACAATATATTTTCTAAAGGTATTTTGAGAATATTTTGAGCAACTAAATTAAGTGTGTGAGCGAAAAAAGGGATGTGCTTCTTCTTTCCAAATCCTAATTCTACAGCTTTTACCATATTCGGGGCGTTATCAGTAACGACCGCAAAGACTTTGTCCGTATCAAATCCCCAATCGTTGCAGGTCTTAAGTAGCATATCTGCTATATATTCCGATGAATGACTTTCATTGAGTTGATAAACTCCTAATGTCATTGATTCGAACACCGCGTCTAGACCAAAATGCGCTGTGACACCCAAAAAGCTGCGCATCTGCATGTCTGACCATATATCACTTGTTAATGTGAGGTGTTCAACAATTGAGAGTTTTGATTTTATTAATTTTGCCAAAGCGTCATACTTGTCATCAAGCCACCGTGTCACAGTTGCTCTGCTGGGTATTTTTTTTTTTTTTGTAGTTTTATCCAAGTTGAAAAAAAAATGAGATTTTGTAGGTGACAAAATATCGTACAGCGATACAAGTTACTGTTTTTTTGTTTTGCTTTAAAATCAATCACATCGCGTAGTTTTTTATTGTTTTATGCAAGTTAAAAGAAAAAATTTAATGTGATTTTGTAGGTGATAAAAATAACGTGTAGCGATACAATTTTCCAGTTTTTGTTTTGCCTTAAAACTAATCGTGTTGCATATGTATTTGTTTTTTTATTCAAGTAAAAAAATGTAATTGGATATTTTAGGTGACAAAAATAACGTATAGTAATACAATTTTCTTTTTTTGTTTTGCTTAAAACCGATTCTATCGCGTCGAAGAAACGCATGCGTTCTTTCGATGTATCGAATGAAAAACATCGATGCATCGTTAAACATCGAAAGTAAACGATGCATCGGATTGATTCGATGCATCGAATAGTAAACATCGATGTTTTCGATACATCGATGTATATCGAGCATCCCTAATTTGGACCGACAGTGGAATTGTCGTAAAATACGATCTATTATTGAAGAAAGTCCAGCTTACGCGACGTATTTTGACCTTGAACTGTGCGTGTTTATGTCTATATTTTAGGATGACATAGGATTGCGTAGATTATATACGTTTCTGTTTTTTGGGAAGTTGTAAATTAAATTAAAATAAAAACAATTTATACAAAAAAGTATAGTATTGTAATATGGAATTTTACGATAGTAAATGACAAACTCTGTGAAGGAATGTATTCCCTTGAATGTACAACTATCTTAAAAACTCATCTTCAGACGAAACACCCACAAAAATATGAGTTATTCTTAAAAGAAGACTCCCTAAGAAGATTGCCGGCGAACACATTCAGCAGGGAACGTCTTTAAAAACGGTAAAAAGAGAATTTAGAAAAAAAATTTTTTACGAAACATAGAAAAAGTAAAAAAGTGGGATAATAAAAAATAAAAATTATTTAAAACTATTTAATTGCAGAAATGAGAGCTTTATCTGGATTGCCTTTTCAACACGTAGAAAATTTTGGGTCCCGACGATTGATGGATAATGTTATTGCAAATTATGTTCTAAAAGGCAGGAAATATTTTACGGAATTTATCTGCAGCGAACTTAAGGATCGAAAATAAAGACATGTTGAAGGATTTTTAGAGAATTTCCTTCACATCCTATATCTAGTAGGCTTTTTGGTAAGGTGTTTCATTGGTATCCAGGACATTACAAAAGATTTTATAAAGGAAAATATCGTTTTAAAAGCAGAGATACTTGAAGATCGCCAAACGGGAGATTACATTTCGAAATATTTCAAAATATGTTTGAAGGGTTGGGAATCCCAAACAGAATATGCACTGCATGGTAACAGATGGAGGATCCAACTTGAAAAGATCCTGCACTTTATCTGACGTAAATAATATTGATTGTGCAGCACATCAGCTGCACCTGATTGTTAAAAAAACTGTTAACAATAATAGTAAAAAATTTGGAGGTCTATGACACATGGGTCGCACATATTTATCATCACCTCTAACAAACGTTCCAAGTGAGCAGTTTTTCAGTGTAGCAGGAATAATTTATGTTGCTCATCGTAATAGGATTTTGGGTGACAAAACTGCCAATTTACACTTTTTGAAGTACAATTTAGCAAACTTAATGTTAAATATAACATTTATTTTTTTAAGTTTCTGTAAAAGTTATTATTTTATCTGATGTAAACACTTTAGCAGTACCTTAAAAATAATTTCAGCAAGCAAATCACAAAGATTAGAGGCCTGATCTCACTATAAAGATAGTTAAAATAATACCTTAATCTTACTACAGTGGTAAGTTACCAGTTACCTTTGGTAAACTAGTAAAATAAATGTAAGAACGAAGACTTTTCCGCGTTCTGACCTCGCATTCGGGAGGACGGCAGTTCGAATCCCTGTCCGGGCATCCAGATTTGGGTTTCCATGGTTTCCCAAATCACTCCTGGCAAACGCCGGAATGCTTCCTTCAGAAGGCCATGGCCGAATTCCTTTCATTCCTTGCCCCCCCCCCCCCAATCCTTTCCCGTCTCTAAAGACCTCCCTGTTAAGAGACATTAAGCAGTTAAAAAAAAAAAACAAAGACTTTTCCGGCGTACGACTGCAATGAAGTCTTCACGGGTGTACCGCCGGATGGTGGTGTGAAAACACGATATTCCGACGACTAGCTCCGCCATGTTCACAGATAGTCAACCGACCAGTGCAGATGTCTCCACCCCTGAAGAAGACGGCGGAGCTAGTCGTCAAAATATCGTGTTTTCACAACACAATCCTGCGGTACACCCCTGAAGACTTCATTGTGGTAAAATATTTGTTTAAATAATCAAGTTTTGCCATTTAAATGTGCCAGATATGAGATTTTAAGAAATATGAAGTAATTGGAATTGAAATTAATAGTATTTCATTGCTAGATATCTTTAAAATTTTATATACCTGCTTAGAGAAATTCTTTCCAAAAGATCCGTTAAAGATCCGCTAAAAAAAGTAACGGATAGGATACAGATCTTTTTTCCCCCTCGGATATCCGCGGATACGGATACGGATATCCGGCACATCACTAATCATTACTAAGATTTTAAGAAAACCAATGCATATTCCAACCCATGAAAAAAAAACCTGGTTTCAGATTTTCTTCTTTAATGCAATCACAAATATAGTGACTGAACTGTTAACAAGTAACGCCAGTGGAACTGTTGACTAACGTCTCACTGCACAGAGTAGAAGGGTCAAATGTCATGACCACATGATCCGATCTGGCATAAAGCGCACCGGTTACGTGTAACTTCTCCTTGCTTAATATTTTGTCATATATTTTTATTTTTGTAAAATTTATTATTAAAATCATATAAATATTTAAATAACTTACGAAGGGAGGGAGCGGGATTTTTTTTTTTCATAGTTATAACACCGCTGCATCTATATTTACATTAATACGAAATTTATTCACAAAAAACTTCAGCAAATTTGAATCATTAAATTTGAATTAACACATCACTTAACAGATTTTCGATTGTTTATGAGATTTAAATATCGATTCAATCGAATAACGTCTTCACACAGTGACGGCCGACTCGTCTCTCTCCGGTGGGTGTAGAATACAAATTAGGATGCTTATATTTTACAAAATATTGGGTTTTCGATATTGTTAATACGAGGGTGAGTCAAATGAAAACCTTAAATATTTTTTTAAAATATTATTTATTGTGCAGAAGTGGTACAAAGCTGTATCACTTTTCAACATAATCTCCCCCACGTTCAATGCAAGTCCTCCAGCCCTTACAAAGTGCATAAATTCCTTTAGAAAAAAATTCTTTTGGTAGTCCGCGCAATCACTCATGCACCGCGTGGCGTGCCTCTTCATCAGAACGGAACTTCTTTCCTCCCATTGCTTCTTTGAGTGGTCCAAACATATGGAAATCACTTGGGGCAAGGTCTGGTGAGTATGGTGGATGAGCAAGACATTCAAAATGCAGGTCTGTGATTGTTGCAACTGTTGTACGGGCAGTGTGGGGCCTTGCATTGTCATGTTGCAAAAGGACACCTGATGACAGCAACCCACGTCACTTTGATTTGATTGCAGGCCGAACATGATTTTTAGGAGATCTGTGTATGATGCACTGGTGACAGTGGTGCCTCTAGGCATGTAATGCTCCAAAATGACGCCTTTTTCGTCCAAAAAGAGAGTCAGCATAACCTTCCCTGCTGATGGTTCTGTTCGAAACTTCTTTGGTTTTGGTGATGAGGAATAGCGCCATTCCTTGCTCGCTCTCTTCGTTTCCGGTTGGTGGAAGTGAACCCAGGTTTCGCCCCCAGTAACGATTCTTGCAAGGAAGCCATCACCTTCTCGTTTAAAGCGCCGAAGAAGTTCTTCACAGGCATCAACACGTCGTTCTCTCATTTCAGGAGTCAACTGCCGTGGTACCCATCTTGCAGACACTTTGTGAAACTGAAGCACATCATGCACAATGTGGTGTGCTTAACCATGACTAATCTTTAAACATGCTGCAATGTCATTCAGTGTCACTCGGCTGTTTTCCATCACTATTGCTTCAACTGCTGCAATGTTCTGTGGAGTCACAACTCGTTGTGCCTGACCTGGACGAGGAGCATCTTCCACTTAAGTCACACCATTTGCGAACTTCCTACTCCATTCGTAGACTTGTTGCTGTGACAAACATGCATCACCGTACTGAACCTTCATTCTTCGATAAATTTCAATAGGTTTACACCTTCACTACTCAAAAACCGAATAACAGAACGCTGTTCTTCTCTGGTGCAAGTCTCAAGTGGGGCAGCCATCTTTATACTGATAATGCGACGGTATTTGTGCATCTGCACTATGCTGCCACCTACGGGCCATTCTGCACGTTGCTTGTAGCACGCTTACCAACTTACAGGATAACGGCGCGAAATTTAGATTTTTTATTACAAATTTAAGGTTTTCATTTGACTCACCCTCGTAGTATCAATACCGGATTCGATATATTTAAGAAAAAATATCTATTTATAGACCTCATTGAACATAAACAATGTTTGTCACCCCACCTTGGTATGTACCGGTACTACTATCGTACTTTTTCAGTCATGTGGGAAACAACAAGTATCCAGACTCAATTTAAATAATGTTTTAATGTAAGGTACAATGTTCCATCCTGCCATCCTTAAAACATCTGTAGTAATATTATCAACACCGGCCCCTTTAGTTCCTTCATAATATCTTCATATTTAATTTCAATATTTTTAATCTGCTCACCTCCAACTGTGCGGATAGACTCGTTTCCAGATATAACCCCTGAATTATTGTCCCTAATGGACTCACTGAACCAGTTACTCAATAACTGTGTCTTTTTTAAATCCTCAGTTACTTCTTCTCCATACTTATGTATAATTGTCTCAACACCCTCTCATCCTCTCAGTTTCCTGATATAGCTATAGAAATTTATCTATACCACAGTCAGAGGTCCCCCTGCACCAAAAATATTCTTCATAAACTCTTCCATAACCAGTTTCTTTGACATCATTAATTCCTTGGTTAGTTGTTTCATGACTTCCCTACTGCCTTTCTGTTTCTTAGCTATGTTATGTTCTCATCTCACCAATCTAGATTGGTATAAAGCCAGAAATAACTGATAATTTGGTTATTGTTGCTTACTGTTAGCATAATTTACTTAGAGATGCATTCCTAGAAAAAAATTACGCACTTCATTATAAAATAAACAGAAATGAACAGCTGCCAACCAAAAATCTTGGACCATTAACAGGGAGTGACCGTTCCGCACACGCTGATGGGTTTTCTGTGAGAGACTCATTCACAGAATACTTCAACGGCCGTGCAGGTGTAAAGTTAACACCATGTAAGGCTACATTCTAATTTTATTATCTTAAAAAATAGGTACATATATTATTGAAAATTCACACTTCTATTTGTATGAATTAATAATATTAATTTGGTGTATTATTTATTAATTTGTTTTATACAATAGAATAATTATGAAAATTATTGATACTGAATTTAATAACATTACAGATAAAGATGAGACATATGAGACAATGAAATAATATTTTTATCAACGTGCCTATAAGCCTCAGAGCTCAACCTGAACAAAGTTTGAGGTCTCTTTGAAGTTCATTTAATGTCTAACCAAAAATTGAATCTCTATGCAGAGACAACAGTTAAATTTTTTATGAAAGTAAAAATAATACGAATAGTAGGAACCGTTAGAAATTTTACGTTTTGCCATATCCTTTAGAATAAGTAATACAGTATAACTAGCAAATGAAATTTTAATTACAATCAACCACGTGGTTTATTGCAATTGCAGCACGCGAAGTAGCTTGTATTTTTTGAAGGCTTCTGTAATAATAAATATATAATAATAATAAGTGAGACGAAGGAAATGAATAATACGAATAAACTTTTGTTTAATTGTCTCGTACTTTTATTACCGTTTCCGAGAAAGCGTGTTGCTGCCGCTTTATAGGAAGCGGTTCCGCTGCATTCAGTCACCAGCGGCTTTCGCAGGCGTCCGACGCCAGCGTCTGACGCTTCTTAGGAAGCGCGCCTCGTCAGGGCTCGAATGTTCCTTATATTGTGGCTATTTTGACCTTCCAGGAAGGTAGAAGATTATAGACCGTCCTTCCAGGAAGGGAACCCTTGTGCGCTTATGTCACCTGTGCGCTTATGTCACCTGTGTGCTTTTAGTCGGTCACCGCCCCAAACACGTCGCACGGCCGCTTCCAGTTACTGGCGAAATCGCTATGCGTACACAGGTAGTTTTTTTTTTTTTTTTTAATTCTCCCCTTCACGCAAGGCTGCATCAGGCATGATCCTTGATTTGCGAAGATCGGAGCGGCCCACGCTTATCTGTTGTCAGGGATCCGGGGACAAAATGAAGGCGTGGGACACGAGAACTTTGCTCCCCCCCCCCCCCTTCCCCGTGTGGGGTGCGATTCCAGTAATCAAATAACAATTCTGGAACATCCAATTTCCAGTTATTGTTATTACTAGCTGAATGCACGGCTTTTTGTTGGTTCGCGAAGTTTTGCTATAAGAAATATTATATACAACTAAAGAAATTAATAAATAATCATAAGAATTTTAATATTTAAACTTCACGATCATGAAAAACCGTGGTTTTAGTTTGTTTGAAAAAAATAATTAGGCACATTTGTAATAAGACACAATCCTTAAATATTTAAATATCAATTTATTTAATTTGGTTTTAATCAGATACAAAATTTCTCATTCGAGATTCTTCCTGTTTTCTACATTTTAACAAACTTGAAATTTTAATATTGCTAATTCTGTCATAAGAAAATCTTTGGCCTCGTATTCGGGAGGACGGCGGTTCGAATCCCCGTCCGGGCATCCAGATTTGGGATTTCCATGGTTTCACAAATCACTCCAGGCGTATGCCGGGATGCTTCCTTCTAAAGGCCATGGCCGAATTCCTTCCCATTCCTTGCCCCCATCCTTTTCCGTCTCTAAAGACCTCGCTGTTAAGAGACGTTAAGCAGTTTAATAAGAAAAAATATCTTCTATTTAATGCTAGGCTTTCTAAAGTTTTTATTCTCGATAACGCAACATACGTTAAACCTACAGAAGTTTCTTTGTCTCCAATATCTACAATAACTTTATCCAATATTAAACCTTGAGCTTTATGAATTGTTATTGCAAAAGCTAATTGTAATGGAAATTGTTTTCTTGAACAAGAGATAATCCCTCTTTTACAAAATTTGTTTTGGGTGGAATTGGAACACAATCAATATTTTGATAATTTAAATGAAAATAATTTTCAAAACGAACCATTATCACTAGTGGCATTTGATCAGGCGGACATAGATTTTCTTCATAAATAATATCATGAACATAACCTAAAGCTCCATTCACTAATCATTTTTCGACACATAAATTGGAGCGTAACATAACTTTAGAGCCAACAGACAAAGCTATAAATGGTTACAGTCCACCTAATGACTCAGCACTTGCTGCAGAACAACCATGAACAGCTGGAGTATAAGATACAGGTTGGCGCAATTCTTTTAATTTTT
>JARYHS010013630.1:236552557-236694493 GCA_031002005.1 Vandiemenella viatica
TTCTTACCTGAAGTATCTATGGATTTATTTATTAATAATATCATCAGCTACTGAAGAAAATAATCCACAATGTCCAGATATTAAAGCTGACTTTGCCAGGCATTCCCGGTATAAGAGGAAACATTTGAAGCTACACAATACTATCCACAACATTAAGTTCAAATCTGATGATGCTTTAGTTAAGAAGCAAAGCGCGTTCGGAAAGTAAATAAACGAACAAATATTCAATTGTTAAGCTGGATTTATTTATTAAAATTATCAGGAATTGAGGAAAATGATCCACAAGTTCCAGATATTCGACCTACTTTTGTTTTGTATTTTTTTTTAAATTACTGTTTAGCAACCAATTAAATTCTTTGCAGTTAACATCATGAAGCCCTCGCATAACATGGAGGAAACAGCGATGCATGGTGCAGAGGGCCCTCGTAAAAGAAGCCCTGCTGCTGCAATAAATAAGTAGCAGGCAGGCTGCAGGAATGGACTGGGCGGGCCTGGGGGCCCACCTATCAGCGGCGCTCAGTCGCTGGCCACTTGCCGCTAACTGCCGGGGCCTCTTAGAGCCGCTCCCGCAGGGCCGCCGCGCCGTATCGACGTTTCGCCAAATACTGATACACGGCACCTCCGGGTCCAGAGGTGCACGCCGTGTTCCGTTTTGGGGCGTAGGAGATTTCTTTTGGAAGTCACAATATTTATTCCACGGTACCAGGGTATTATAGTCTTCGCATTATCGAGGAAAAATATTTGGTTAAAATCGTAAAGTAAAACATATGGAAACCAATGACAAAGAAATAACTTAAACTGAAATTTTCTCATACTTCTGGCGATTATTGACCCAACAAAGCGGATAAATTTATGTGCAACAGAAAGTTTAGATAATATTGTTATGGTGTGTGGTATAGAATCAGAGCAGTGTAGATTCGTGGTAAAAATACAGATATAAAAATAATACGAAATTGTTCTATAATCTTATAATTTTTAACAAACCATTCCATCAAAGACATTCTACTATTATCCTCAAAATAATATTGATGAAACATTAATACATTTTTCTTCTCTTTTGTAATTTTGTTATCTACGTTCAGTTTTTTCCTAATAGAACTATGTCTTATTTTCTCTTTTCTCTCTCCGTGAACAACCACCCATTCCGCTTATAAATTCATGCCTGCAAACTGCATTCATCAAGCTTTACTCTCATATCTCAACGCAGTTACGGCCATTACTTTATGAATTTTTTAATTAAAATGCAAGACTTCCTCTGATATCAGTTTATTTACAACCATTCTGGAATCGTGATGAGTTTTTCTCTCTAGTGTTAAAACATTTGGTTTTTTTTGTGGTATTCTAATATTACGTTACTCACGTATTTCATCTAAACGATTCATAGCATGTCAAAGAATTTATACACTTTTCTTAATAGTAACTTGATAAAACACAAAACTACAGGATGCATACATATTTCATCTTAGGTTTAGCCTAAATCCTGAATTGAAATCTTAGTTTCGCGTATTGTGTCTTCTATTTATTACTTAGGCAAATTAAATGATAAACTTATTTCTCCATTTTTTCCGTAGTTTTTTTCTTTGTAAGTATTTATTATTATGTTTTTATCTTGATATAATTGTTTTAGAAACTTCTATCATGTGCAAAGGGTAACCTCGTAGTTCGAAAATATTCTGTTAACTTTGTCAGTTCAGTAGGAATGAATAGATTCTGTATGTGTTTCCTTGTTGCGGTATCGTCGCTTATCAGTTATATGTAACGGGGTGGTAATATCAACACTAAAAATTTCTCTAGTTTCGACTCGCATTAACACGCCACAATACTAGGACGTTTCGAGATTCATGCGCTATCTATTACATGCTCGTCTTTTAAAAAAGCTGTTTTGTTAATTCATATATTTTAATCTGTTATTAAAAACGGTACTTATAATATTTTGTTGTATGTGAAATGAATATTCATAAATAGTTTTCGCGTAAGTTTCTCCAAGGGTTGTTTTTTTTTTTTTTTAAGTTGACATTATTTCTGCTATTTGTTATTCATTTGAGTGGCCTGATGGTTCAGTGGTTAACGCGTCTGACTGGGGATCGAAAGATCGCCCGTCTGAATCCCTGTCTTCGTGGGGGATTTCACATGTTCTTAATACGCCCTTCACCTTGACACAGCATGCTGTGTAATGTGAAGTACACCAGAACGCTTCTGAGGTTGGATTCTACGTTAAATGGTAAGTTCCCTTTCCTAGGTAGGATTACCGGGTTAGGTTAGGTAAGGAAGAAAGGAACTGTTCGCCCTACTGCTGATTCCCTCCTTCGGGATGGTACAACCAACCGTCGGGTTGAGGATCACATTCAGCTTACTCCTTCGTTTACCGTAAATATAATTTTCTGAACGAATTTATAGGAATAACACTAGTATCCTACAGAAAAATCAGTTCCTAATGCCACAAGGAAATGAGTTTGTGGAGAAAACAAAATTTAAACACTGTACAGTTCCTAAACCACTTCACACTGCATATCGTCAAGAGTTATACTGTTTTAGATATACAAACTCACATCATACATTCGAAGCCTGCGATCTTCGTAGAAACGAATTTTTTTTTCCAGGTGGCAATTTTCAAGTGTCAACATGAGGGAAAACAACAAATAATTAGGTTTGGAGAACTAAATTACCAAACATTTCCGAAATTTGGACCTATCTCCAGCAAAATACTTAGAATAAAACAGTTATTACATCCATTCAAGGGCACCATTGTTTTCATCTGAAAAAAAAAATCTGGTATTGACACGAGTAAATCTCTATTAGCTACTAATAAGAACATCAGAGGCACTTAAAATCAATGTTCGCTAAACGTTTCAGGTCAAAATGGAACTGATGCATTTGGGAAAAACGTATGCAGCTTAAGCCTCCAAGGACATGAGGAAATCCACAAAATGCACCACTCAGATTCAGCGACGTTGGCGTACAGGGATATTTCCAGAAGACGACAAGTTGTATCTACACTGAAACTACATTGATGAAGTGGAAGTGAAAATGGGAGTGCCATGGGGTAGCGTTCACGACCATTTCTACTGATTGTTTTAATGGATGATTGTGTGATAAATGCAAAGAAAACTCAGCTTATTATGTACAGACATAAAAGTAATTGCTGATTGTGAATTTAAGGTAAGGAAATAATTGCTTGTTAAAGACTTGAAATGTAAGTTCCTTGGCATAATATTTTATAGCAAATTCAACTGAGCAGGACTCAATGGACAGGTAGTAAGAAAAGAGTTCAAAATCACTGAGTAGTTGATGAAAGGATGTATCAGAGAAATAAAGGAACTGGGTTACAAAACTTTTGTGAGACCATCACTTGACTATCGTAGTGCAGAATAGGAACCACATCTTCGATATCAAATATGGGAGTTGGAGGGTATTCAAAAAAGGACTGCTAGATTTGTCTCTGGAAATTTACGCAGAGCCCAATCAGTAACCGAGATGATAAAAAAATCCTGGAATTAGATTCATTGAAAGACAGGAGGAGGGAGAGCAGAGTCATAGGAGTGTACTATGCGTATGGTGATGAGGCGCGGAAAGATATTGGTGTAAGAATTAGAAGCAGAGCATGCAAGGAAAGAGATGACCATGATCACAAACTGGCACTCGATTTCAGCTTTGATGGTAGGGAAAAATTTTCTTTCGTGGGTAAGGGGATCGGGGATTTTGAGTAAGTTACCAACAGAGATAATGAATAATTTACCAAAAATGCTGAAATAATATAAAGTTTGAATCTGGAGGACAAAAGTAGTCGGGAGGAGGAAAGAGGAACATTTGGTGTGTAGGAAAATTATCATTGGAGCAAATTAAATTAAATTGAACATTTAACTTCTGACGACGTAGGCGGTAGGACTCTCATTACCTTCGCAGTTAATCTTTCATTTGATTAGCTGTACCCTCCCAGAAAATAAACAGACCAACTCTCCCCCGCTACCCATCACAGCACTTGCACAACCCGGCGACAGGTGGATGCTGCCCAGACGGCAGCTCGGTCGTTGCCAGGCAACGAGTTGTCCACCGACTCCCCTCATTACCGGGGGAAAGGTGGGCACCGTGAAAGGCGCCGTACCTCCCTCGCGGTAATAAGGGGAATCAGATTTCAGCGGCGGGCGTCCCGTTTCAATACTGCGCGACTTATAGGTTTTCCCTTTTGTGAGCATGTAAATTGGAACCCATAGCGAGGCTTGCTTTTTCTGCCCGCTGCGTTGTGTCCATTCACGGCGTGGCCGCTGTGACGCGGGAGCGAGTTAGCGGTGGTCATTTCCGCAAACCGCACCCCCGCCCGTTGTAATTCGGGGCTGCGTTGTGTGCAGATGCCGAACACCCGATCTCGTCCGGTAAATGGTGAGCCCTGTTTGGCTTTACAGAGGGCGGCGTGTATACGCTTTTGAATACGAGCTCTAAAATGCTGAATTGTTACTGGCTCAATGAGGCAGGAGGCTTCGCCAGAAATATTATCCGTTTCGATAGCAATCATTCACTGGCTGCTATCGTTATTCAGAGAAGTTATATAGTAATTTTCTGAAACCCATTTCTTTTAGAAGTATTGCGGTGCGTCGGGAATATAAATAAAACATTTCTCGTATGATTTCACTATTTTATGCCAGTTGAAGAAATAAAAGATGCTTTATAATTATTTGCTGACGCGACTGATAAACAGCAGTTCTGAATATTGGTTATAACCCGCTATGCTTTTATTAGATGTCTTCGTATATTACCAGCAAAACGTTTTACCATTTTAATTAATTGAACCACGATTGTAATATTTGTTCAAATGTTATTGATGTTGACCTTGCTATATCTGTTACTGCCTGATTCCAAAGCACTTTAACACAAAAATGAATAGAAATGTTTAAGCGTTTTTATATCGTTTTATTATAGAAATTTAGTTTTTTATGTGGGGTATTTATGTAAAACTAAGAAAAAATTGGTCGATACTGAACAATGAATTGCTTGTTATTTTTAATAGGCTGTACTCTCATTTTTTGTCAGGATATGAAGAAAGCAGAAACTGTAAGCATAAAAAATTGTCTGATTCGAGAAGATCAACACGAATGTTCAAAACATAGCCGAATTACGTCTTATTTTACTGTTCTATCTTTCAGACATTTTACTATGGATACTGGCATTCGTTTACAAATTATAATTATTTACTATTAAAAATAAAATGAATTTGCTTCAAGGTTTGCTGGTGAGATTTGATTGTAGGTTTCATGTTTTAGATTGTTTCCGTAGTTGTTATTTTATTTATTTCTTGTAAGAAGAGGAGAGACTTGCGTTAAGGTTCTATAGTCAAATTGTGATATGAATGAATTAGAGAATCTTGATTTTCCGATATTGTCCTCTCTGACGCAGAGAACCACGGGGGACCCGTGATTTTATTTACTGCTACTATATATGTCTCCTGTGTCCACTGTGAACCCTCTTGAAGTTACTGAAACAAAGAAAACGAATACATCCCCACCGCTAACTGAATTGGGATTGCCATTTTGGTAGCTAAAACTGGTGACTGAATCACGCAGGCAATATTTAACATATTCTTGATAAGTACTGTGAATAGAACTTTCAGGATCAAGGACTAAATTTGCTATTTTATAATAACAACCAGCTTCATTAAAGGGTCATCTGTGATTAACATCTCCGGCCGGATTAAAAATTATCCGGTGACCGTATTTGTAGCGACTGTTTGTATATGTTTTATTTTTGCTGTTAGAGTCAACAGCAATAGTTTATTCGAAAATATCCGTATGATTTATAGAATCTAAGTCAGAGTAAAAATTGAAACAGCACAGATGATGTTTGGATGTCATAGCGCTGATGTTGCTCATGAGTGCTGTATTTAGTTATAATGCTTGCAGTTGAGTTTAAATGGAACAGAAACACAATCGCAGCTCTGTTTATATCACAGCGATATTATGCAAGCGTAGTAATGGAACATTTCGTTCAATTTCCTGTGGTTTCAAATGAAATTTTCCATTCAATACTGCCCGAACAGATGGTCTGCAAATAGCAGGGCGTATCTGCTGAATATGACAGTCTTTCTTGGACTCCGTAATAACCGCTCAAAATTTCAATTTTATCTGAAGTTCTATGAACACAAGAAATAATTTCCGGTGTTTTACATACGATATGTCTCTGAGCGATACAAATACCACACTGAGGAGTGTCTTACTATCACTTCCATTTTCAATACTAGTTTCCAACTAATTAATGAGTTTTTGTCACTTTCGTTATGATGGTTTCAACTTATTCTTATATATTTGTTTCATCATAAGTATTGAGATTCAGAATTTGACAAATTAATCCGAAATTATTTACCTGCCTCCCTAGCGTCTGCGTAGAATATGTTTTAGTCCAGAATATTATTTTATTCCTTTTAATAACACTACTAATAACAGGAAATATTTCAGGAAATTTATTGAAATTATAATTTGACTTTAAAATTTCATTACATTACAGAATTAAAGAAAAGAGAAAACACATTTCACTGTAATCGACTTAATAATCCAGACACAAATTTTGAATGACAGTTAATGTTATATTGAGCTGAGAAACATTAGTTAACACGAAACACACAACTATAGGTCTGTACATAGCTTATTTGGTAAGTGAGAACAAAAGCATTTCCATCATTTTTTGGTACGCAAATAACCAGCACGGTATTCTAAGCCATCTGTGAGGTACACAACCTCACATTTTATGATTTTTGACATTAATAAAGCTATTTTTTATTTAATAATTGTAATTGTATAATACTAACTCTGTATTTTTAAGTTCCAAGGTCAAAGTATGTCAAGATGAATTTAATGAGTTATCTGGAAAATAAAGAGCAGTCGATAAAGAGTTGACGAAAAGATTTGAAAGGAAGAGGACGAGTTGGTTTTGGGAAAGAACATGTTTTAAGAGAAGAGATGAAAGAGAATGGCTAGATGAAAGCCACGAAGAATCCTGGCGGGAATAAGAAGAGGAAAATATTAGCCTGAGGGCAGAAGGTTTAGGGTTTTGATAAAGATAATGGAATATGGAAATGATAGTTGTATGTTTAATAGAAAATATAGATATTATGAGATAAGTAGAAAGTGTTTTATTTGATATTGAGATTGAAATATACATATAGACAAAGGAGTTGTTTGAAAGTTTGTATGGTAAGAATTTGATTAATAATCATTTGATTTACAGCGTGAGTATCGAAATAAAACCAGCAACGGCCAAACAGGGATTAAGGAAATCCTTATGTACTGGTCTGGTGCAGGATATATAAGCAAAAAGTATTATTTTAAAAGTATGATAAAGTATCACTCACATGTGTTCTCTACAAAAATAGGGAGCAATACAAGGATACATTACACATCATATCTCTCCCTGAATGGTTAGTGTATTTCCTACATATGTATTAATGGTTGTGTATAACTGCATTGATTTCATAATAGATAAACTTTCTCATTTTTAAGTAAAAAATGCTAAAATCAAACTTAAATATATATATATATATATATATATATAAAGTTTCCGCTTCGCTATTTGGTAAAGCTATTCATGATTTTGTTGTTATGATTTTATGATCTATCGACAACATGTCACTAACGACGTTTCACTTTCTGTGTTTCTGTATAACTAAAAAATACTTCGAAATTTTAGGTTATCGTATGCCTGATATCGCGCTGTTCTTTAAATTCAGTTGTAGTGTAGAGTCTCAATATTCAATCCTACATTCAAGTATAATTTATATAATAACAAATTATTTATTCGTACGTGGTCTGAAATCATGCCAGTTTTATCGGGTCGATAAGACAGTGAGGTAAAGGTAGGCTTGTTGAGAACAATAGGCCTGAGGGCCACGCGCAGTACTTGGGACAGCTAAGCTTGTTATGCTCGCTTGGCTGACTCCCTCCTGAGTGTTGTTTTTCCAGTCCATCTGCAATTTCACAATCAATTTAGTATGGCTTGGCTGAAAACAGCCAAATCGGAGCATATGTCGATCTTCAGCATATCCTGCAGCTACGGTGGCAGGAGGACGCCGGTTCGAATCCGCGTACGGACATCCAAATTTGAGTTTTCCATGGTTTCCACAAATTCACTCCAGGCGAATGCCGGGATGCTTCATTCAAAACGCCACGTTCGAATTTATTCCAGTTACTTGTCCCCAGTCCCATCCCGCCTCTAATGACCTCTACGTCATAAATAAAAAAAAAAACCGTGGCAGGGGCATTATAATTGTAAGTAATCAACGTCGTCGCCAGCTTACTACAACTTTTTCTGTGACTGTACATCAATTTGATATGATATCATCAAGCGTACTCCAGGTTAATTAATAGCAATATACTTTTTCCGCGTTTCCGCATTTGCAACGCATCTGTAACGAGTATTAAGCAAACGCATTGTATGACTGAGTATTTTGCCGAAGCAATAATAATTCAAATACTAATTTATCAATTAAATTAAAAGAAGTATTTTACTATCGATAAAGTTATTCTCATGCCACCCTGATAATTATAAGAATGTCCTATCATTGCCACATCTCTGAATGTAATAAAACTGTTACCGAAAAAAAGTCTGAACATTTGATTTTGATTTCTTTAATTCTTTCTAGCTTTATTAATAAACTGTAGAAAAGAAATCAACTTTCTTTAAAATTATATATCTGTGTCTGTATGAAAGTGATTCACGCAAAAACAGCTGGTCGGATTCTGATGGTTTTCGAAATCTCTAAAAAATCAGTTTGTATTGATTGCTGATACTTTTCCATTTTGTAAACGGCTCACTCTTTTCAATCATAGTTTGTTGTTGATGCGACACACTATTGGAATTGGGTCTTAATTTTTGTTCTGTTAATAACGGTAAGCGCGTCGTAGGCGTACTTTTCAAAAAATAATAGCTGAATATCTGAATTTCTTCAGTTAAATTGCTCTCCTTGACGGTTAAACACCCTTCAAAAGCGTCCTGTGGAAGTCCCAAAGTTCATATCCGCTTACTGAACCCTTAGGTAAATTATGAGTTGTCTGTTAACATGGAAAGGACATCGGCATGCTGCTTACGTGTAGATAATAATTCTGTGTGCTTGATGACCTAGTGGAAGAGTTTCTTACCATCAGCGCATTCCGGCTCTGTCATTACCGCATAAATAATCCCCGAAGTCCTAACGGGAAAAAAGAGAGCTAAACCTTATTAGTACAAAAGCCCGTCAAGAATGACTCGTATCACCTATAGTGGTATTAGGAATTTGTTCTGGAAAAGTTTTTGAGGAAAAACAAATTCGATTAATTACAATCTTTTTTTTATCGATATTGGTAGTGTTAGTAAACTTCCTCTTATTAGATTGTAAGAATACCTAGCTACAATATTTTTAAATAACTACATGAAATTTATATTTTTATGAAAAAGTATAATTTCAAATACGAATAAGTATTATTTATATGATTAATATATTTCCGGTATTTAATATACCTGTTTCTTATCTTCTGTCAAAATATTCTTAGTTTATGATATGACCTGCTTCTAGTAACTGTTGTAACTGTTACAGAAAATACAAAGTAAACATCGGTGTCCTTTCTGCACCTAGTCGTCGTAAATAAGCAAAAAACAACATGTAGATGTAAACAAACTCTCGTTGTATTTTTTTAATCTCTGCCTAGCATTACAATTATTTTATCTCTGTCCATCGTATTTTAATGCATTTACCTCCACAACAGACCATTGCCTTTGACAAGCATTGCAGTTACACTTCCCTTTCAACAGCGCAAGTGCAAATATAATAAAATTCAATTATTTATTTGAAATTTAAGTTTCCTTTAATCAATTCAATGCAGTCATTCATCTGAAATTTCCTGGTTAGCCAAGCAGTGTTGCGCCGGCCTCGGTAACGTAGGGGCTAGAGTGCTAGCTACGCGTGCCGAAGCCCGCCGGTTCGAATCCGGCCGCGGGCTTGGATGTTTAAGTGTTGTGTGTCTGTGTGAATGTCCTGTCCGTCCTTACTAACAGTTCGGATTTCATCGGACTCGGCGAAGTTTTCCGAGTTATCGAGGTCACGTCCAGTCTTCAGGTATAACGCAGTCTATTAAAGTAGATTGTGGAATCCAAACCGAGGACCTCTCGCTCTCTACTCATATGCTTTATCCAACTGAGTCACAAAACCATTCTAAGTGTAAATAAAGTGTACAGGTCACTGGTAGCTGACCGAAGTGAGGAGGGAATGATGCTTCTGGATTTCCCAAGCTCTTTCTCCCGCTCTGCTGCAAAGTTCGCACACTGTCAAACATGATGGAACAGCGTCTAACGACGTGCGCAACAATTCAAACAACTCTCCGACGGCGCGCATTTTGTCGTCCGGGTTCTGCCGACAGACAGGTCCTGTATACTGTCGCGTTAAAATTTTGTGCAAGTTTTCCCCCGTCCCGGGATCGGCAGGCTGGGTAAGCCCACTCCATCATCGTTAATCTCCATCCCTGTCTGTCCGGTGGTCATGGATCCCGGGGTCACGTCCTAGTGACGCCACGCCCAGCAACCACAGTCATGAATACAACTCGCTAGCAACTAGTGCCTTGCTGCAGACCTAACTGCAGTGACACGCTGCTTCTTGCTTCTTAAACGCTTCCTTGGTCAAGATTAAGGTATGCAAGAAAGTGGATCATTAGAATGGATTGAAATCCAGCAAAGCAGTATACACATTCCCTCGGGATACCGCATTATTTGACAGACTTACGGATCCCGCACAAATTTACGTGGATCCGCAATTCGTAAAATGTTACCAAAATGTATTTCAGTTGCCGCGACGTTGCCTCCCGTTCGTCGTTTTCTGGCCCAGTGTGATTTGCTAACTGTTTCCTAATGTTATAGTGCGCTGAGTAACAATACTCGTAAACTTCTAGCACTGTTATACATAAAAAAAATTAAAACATTAATTTCTTAAAATTATAGCGTATTATAGAACAACTAGCTGCTACGCGCCACGTCATACGCGTGGACTTTTAATTTTATTGGTATATTTGGATATTGATGGTTTTAAGTTTCATAAAAAGTGTACCAAAATAAAAGTCAGGAGAATGTGGCAGAGAAACCATAACCATACAAGTCTCATGAGGAGAATCAATTTGAAACATGTTTAAACCAGCAAAAAAAGGAAGTTGGAGGAGGGGATTAACTGAGTGCATCTCATCCTTTCGGTTGGTCTTGTCTTGTTTTTTCAGCATTAGCATCGGATTCTTTGTTTCTAATAACTTTAGCTGCTCGTTCTATGACACGCCTTAGGTGTGATTTACGCCTGCCAGGCATGTCAAGAAAGAAGACAAATATGCAGATGACCGAAACATTTAGGTGGACACAAAATAGTAATCTGGGGCAGCGAAAATTAACGTCTATACTATATGTTTTGTCTGTAACCGAAATTTATAAACAGTTCATACACTAACAGAATGCCAGAGAAACTCACTCTGAGTGACCTTCATAACGCACGCTATCCGTCTCTTTGACATCATTCCATTAATTTTAATGACAAAAAAAGTTATTTATCCCGAAAAAAGTATCCTGTGCCTTGTTAATAATACAAGGTATTACCTTGCCAAATTTCATCAATACGGGTATAGCCGTTTCGTCGTCAAAACGTAACAAAAAGACGGAGAGACAGCGTTAATTCCCATTTACAATATTACTAGCAGTTACCCGCGACTTCATACGCGTGGATTAAGAAATTTTTTTCCTGGATTGAATATAGAAAGTTGTTGGTAACGAAAGATTGGTCACAAACAATATCGAGTCGGCATAATATGTCAGGAAAGCTATCACTATATCACTCTACCGTCGAACCTGTATGTTGAAGAGAATCAATTTCCAACATTTTTCTGTTGCCATTCGATAAGGTCTCAAAATTTCGTGATTACAACTGTTAATCATACTGGAAAAAATGTCCTGTGCACTTCATACAGATTTTCTTATCAAATTCCATCAATATCGATATAGCCATTTAGTCGTTAAAAAGTATCAAAAACACAGAGACTTACTTCCGTATTTATAATATTATTACTGCGGTTCACACTCACACTCACACACTGACTGCGAACAATACCTGACGGATCACTATAACGTTAAAAAGTGCCCACCTACAGCATTGCAAGACTACCTACGATTTGCCTCATATTGCACCCCTGACTTTGTGTTACCTACAGTTTAAGATTCAATCCGAATAACCTACGGCACAGGCGTGACTCTTACGATCAAAAACAATTTTTAAAAATCTTAGCCACCACGGAGATTTAAACCGGAGACCACGACCCAAACACCTGTAAGCAAGCGCTTTAACCACTTAGCTGTCTGAGCGCTACAGGCAAAAACACTCCAGAGACGACCATATCGAACGCGTCTGTCTATCGGAGTTCAATAGTATTTCGAAATTATGAGACAACATGTGTTATTTATACAGATAATTTTTCAACCAAATGTAGACAGTATTTTTCTCCTTGTTTCAGTGTGCAAAGTTTCATCGAGATCGGATGAAAACTGTGGATTTGTATGAAGAACAAACAAACATACATACATTCATCTTTATATATATAAATGGATAGATAGATTACTGCACATCACACACACACTGACTGCGAACAACCCCTGAGGTATCAATTTAATTTACACCTACAGCATTGCAAGACTACCTACCTACGATTTGCCTCGCACTGCACCACTAAATTTGTGATATCTGCAGTTTAACATTCAATCTGATCAACTGATGGCCCAGGCGTGACTCTTACGATCAAAAACAATTTTTAAAAATCTTTGCCTTTCGGGAGATTCAAACCGGAGACCACGACCCCAACCTGTCCGTAACCAAGCGCTTTAAGCACTTAGCTGTCTGACCGCTACACGGAAAAACAGTCCAGAGACGACCATATCCAATGCGTCTGTCTATCGCCGTCCAGTAACTTTTCGAAATTATGAGACAACATTATTTATACAGAAAATTTTTCAACCAAATGTAGACAGTATTTTTCTCCTTGTTTCAAAGGATAAGTGTTCAAAGTTTCATCGAGATGGGATGGAAACTGTTGATTTGTATGAAGAACAAACAAAGTCCAGTGCCCTCCCTACAGATTTTCTCGTCAAATTCCGTCAATATCGATATAGCCATTTAATTGTCAAAACGTAACATAAGACAGAGACTTACTTCCGCATTTATAGTATTCCTACTGCAGATCACAAACACACTGACTACGAATCACCCCTGATGGATCAATATAACGTAAAAAAAGCGTACATCTACTGTATTGCAAGACTACCTACGAATTGCCTCAGATTGCACCCCTAACTTTGTGATATCTACAGTTTAAAATTCAGTCCGAATAACCTACGGCCCAGGCCTGACTCTTATGATGAAAAACAATTTTTAAAAATCTTAGCCTCCACGGTTATTTGAACTGGAGACCACGACGTTAGTAAGCAAGCGCTCTAACCACTGAGCTGCCAGTCTACTACACGGAAACATGGTACGGAGGACGTCCATATCCAACGTGTCTTTCTATCGCCGTATTTCGAAGTTATGAGACAACATGTGTTATTTATACAGATAATTTTTCGACCAAATGTAGACAGTATTTTTCTCCTTGTTTCAAAGGATAAGTGTGCAAAGTTTCATCGAGATCGGATGAAAACTGTGGATTTGTATGAAGAACAAACAAACCAACAAACATACATTCATCTTTATATATAAAGACTAGCAGTTACCCGCGACTTCGTCCACTCGAAATTGTGTTATAATATTAGAGTTTTTGTTACTGTTCCTAGTACGACTAGCAGAAAAATTTATCCTTTGGGGATGAAAATCTGGTTAACTGCTTCCTTGTCTTCAAAGAAAAAAATTCCCCTTTGGGGCTGAAATTATGATTAACTGCTACCTTGTCTTCGAAGAAAAGTGTAGCTCAAGACCAGGAAACAGGTAACAAAGGTGTAACGCGCGCCGAGGGGTACGGTTCCTCCCTCTATTCATTTAGCGGCAGCAAATATCTTGAACCACTTCATTCGCTCCAAATCCACTATGCACCATGGAATGTTGGTAGTCATTCTTATCCATACTGCATTTTATCATAAACACAAACTTCGTTATACAGCTCCTTGAAAATCAGAACTTTTTTCTAATTCTGATATTTCACCTATATCATGAACATATAATACTAACGGAATTACAGTGAGATACCTGAGGTGTCATAATATTTCATGTCCGCTGCTGATGACATCTCCTTATGAGCTTGCTGACAGCACGAATTTAAAATTTTTAAGGATCTACATCTACATCTATACTCTGCAATTCACAATTACTGTGGGTGGCAGAGGGTGCTAAGCACCAATTCTAATTCAGTGCATTCCAATCCCGAACAGAACGAGGAAAGAAAGAATACATAAATTTATCAGTACGGCATCTTATTTCTCGAATCTTATCCCTCCTGTCATTGCGACCTAAATAGGTTGGCGGAAGAAGTATTTCGTTGCACTCGTAAATTAAAGATTTTCGCATATTCTCCAACAAATTCAAACGAAAACGACGTCGTCTGTCCGCCAAACAATCCCAGCCCAACCCACGTATCAGCTCTGTGACACTTGCATAAGGACTGTAACTCTATACTTTCTCTAACGTATCAATCAATCCCTTGCGATACGGATCCCAAATTCCACAACAGTATTCCAAATACGGACGAACTAGTGTTTTGCACGCTATTTCCTTTTTATGAGCATTACAACTTCTCAAAATACGACCTATAAAACGTAGTTTAGAAGTAATTAGCTTTGCCTACGACGGAAGTTATGTGCAAGTCCCATTTCATGTTGCTTTGAACTGTTACGCCTAGATACTTCAGGGAGTCTACCGTGTCAACAACTGAAAAGTTAACTTTGTACTCGTGAGTAAACGGGTTTTTTTTATTACTTATTTGCATTGCCTTGCACTTTTTGCAGTTAAGTGTAAGCTGACATTTACGGCACCATTCCGAAATAACATCCAGATTGCGCTGAATTTCTAATCAATCGTCAGAGCACCTCACTTCCCTATAAATAAGTGCATCATCAATAAAAAAAATCGCATCCTGCAATTAACGTTGTCATAGAGATCGTTTATAAAAATTAAGAAAAGAAGTGGCCCTATTACACTTCCTTGAGGAACCCCCGAAGTAACATCTAGCTTTGAAGAGGCTTCCCCGTCAACAACGACATACTGCGACCGTCCAGTTAGAAAATCGCGTATCCATTCGCAAATCTGATCAGATATACCGTACGCTCGAATCTTCGCCAAAAGCCGGTTATGTGGTAATAACGACTTATATTTCCTTCTCCGGAACTATTATTAGAGATTGTCTGAAATAATTTCGGTACAGCGGAATCATATCACTAAAAAGGTGCGAATGAATGCAGCTTAAATTAATAATAATTATTCAGTTGTCATTCTGGTTCAGGCTGCACTTCAACCAAGCCACAAACTCCGCTAATATTATAGCTAGAAAATCAAAGATATTCTCAGTCGCGCATTAATACATTCACTATATTCCATGTTAGTGACGCCATGAATGACCCACAATTTCAAATCATGATACCAAAGCAACAGCTAAAACCATCTGAATAATGACACTAGCAATATGCCTCGCGTAAGGGCGAAGTAAATTGAATATTGAATTCATGGAAAACTAATTTTAGTAACATGAACTATGGCGTAAGCTTCTTGACAATTATTTAAGAAACGCAATTTTAAAATTTAAACTAATATGCTTGTAACTTAGACAGTACAAAGGAAAGTCAGTTTGCAACACAACTTGCTTTAATATTGTGAGTCAAGTTTACATAGTGATTGTGTTATTGAGTGTGCTTTAGTCCATTTGCATTTCATATTGAAGGTCAATAATAAAATTATTTATGATAATGTATGCTACTCTAATTGGGAATCCTGATATAGAAAATGTTGCTAATACTCTAAATGTAGTTCCGATTCATTTCATATCTTGAGGTGTGACCATATCATTTGATTTTGTAGCAACAATATTAGCGGAGATAATGGTAGGTTGAAACGCTGCCTGGACTGGAATATTCATGTTACAGCATAAGGCAAGAGGAATTTGGCTGCTTTCACAAGCGCCATGTTAGCGACGACGTGAATCGAGATGTAAACAATTCCCAATGTTGCTTCTTGAAACGAAACGTTTCTATTTTAGGCCATTAAATGCATTCGTTTTAATGTGAAGGATTTATTAGGTCTTAGGTAGAATAGGCATTAGGATTTAATAAAGTAATGGATAAAATATCGAACAATAAGTAAAAAACACTGTATTGTTAATAAGGCAACTTTTTGTGCTGATTTCTAGAAAAATTGTGAACAAAAAATGAAAATGGGTTAATTACCTTCGGCTAAGTTTTAAATTTTCGTAAAAATAATTTGTGATCTCACAGAGAGCGTTAGCGGCATAAAAAAAAGTAAAGTGTGGATTTATATTAGCTGCTCCCCATTTATTATTTCTCAAGTGCATCAGTTGTAGCGGTTTTAAGCTAAATACACACATGCATATGTATCAGAAAATTCTAGCCTTTATTTCTGAAAAGTATTATTTGCGACTCGTAAGCCAACGTAGAAAGCAACGAGTAAACGTGGCATTGCCGCTTACAAAGTGGAAAACACTTTCGTATTTGCGAGTTGATGATAGCAATTTGTAAAGGAAGTATTCGATTTGGCAGGATAAAGACTATCCTATGTCACTACGCACACGATTTACTAACACCACGCCACATTTCATTCAAATCTGTTGAGTAATCAAGGCGTGATTTAGGCGGTTAGTACACCCAAACATACATCCAAACTTCATCATTTATATAGAGATATAATACTGTAGATCATGCACCAATTGACTGCGAAAGAAAGAAAAGCTGACTGACCGATATCGCATAAAAATGGCGTTGTTGTGTCCTGGGGCCGCCTACGTGACAGAGTTTTGATCTGCCACACATTCCACCTCTGTCGCGGCTAGACCTACAGTTTTACGTGGAATCCGAACAACGGAACGTCTAGGCGTGGCTCATATAATCAAAAACGTGGCTTAGAAATTGATGATCTAACGTGGATTTGAACCCGGGACTTTATAACTGTTTCCACAGACTGAATAAAAGGTTATTTTTTTTAGGAAGAGGTTATTGTTTATGAATTATTCAAAAACAAACTGAGAACAGCAAATAAAAGAATCTGTAGTAGAGGTATGAGCATTTGATTATGTCAGTTTCAATCCATGGAGAAAATTACAAATTTATAGACTATTTGTACTAGTCTTGAAGTGCCCTGAATCTCAAACACTCGTTGTAAAAGAATGACAGAGTGAGCACTAACGTTCCCGATCCAAGTATAGATATTTCGTATTTTCTCAAGTTACTTAACGTCACAGAAGACTATGGCTGATTTCCTTACCATTCCTTGACCACTCTAATTACTTCGCCGTAAACGTGGCGTAAACCCTAGTAAACAAATCAGCACAATGAACGCTATTGCTTTTTGTCTTTAATGTATTATAACGAAATGAAATTAGAAATTTTCTAACAGCAGTAACAGTATAATTAATTAGAAAGGAAATCATACAATTTAGTCAAAATATTTTTTTCATCACCAATATTTTATCCTTTCTAAGTTGTAAACCTAGCTGCGATCTGAACATCTGGACATACTTTATTTGGAATGTATATTAGTAACAATAGGTAGAAATTAACTACTTATGAATCCTTACTTATCATTTCTGCCAGACAAAAGTCTCAAATAAAATTTATTCGCCAAAATTAATAAAGCCGTGAAACCTAACACATCAAACAAGACAATTGTTGGCATCCTATGAAAATGTCAGATCGTCACTGGAGGTATTGATCATAATTTCTGGAAAGATGTAGTCGGCATCTCCAGCACACTCTCCCGCCGTGTGGACTCAGCTGAGTAGTCGTTTGAAATGTCTGGCTGCGCTCCAAAGCCGCCTAGCATTCCTCCCTTTGAACACACCGCCTCTCAAAACATAACACTCATTGTCTACTAAATCCGGCGTCCTCTGACGACTCGTCTTCCCTGCCTTCTCCTTCACGACACAGCTAATTTTAAAGCCCCGGGGGCGCCACATATCGTCCGGGGAGAAACTGCAAGGAATGTCCCGACTCCTGTTTGCTTACAACAAGAACACTTGGCTTAACACCGAGAGTCGCTTTCAAGGGCCTAAAATAAGAGCGTCTTCACGGAACAACAGGAGCATCGGGATTGGCATCCGTTCTCAACAGAGAGATGAAATATCCCGCCACTTAAGACGGATTGAGTCACAGGCAACAAGACCCCTCGCAGTGTAAAAATACACCCTGGGGACCGAGTTGCGATTTCTCAGGCGCCGAAACAACTCTTGGACGAGGCTGCACTGGAGAAACTGACAGAGACGCACGGCGGCCAATAAAGTAAATGTTTGCGGCAGTAAAAACAAGGATTTACAGCGAAGTGTAGTTGCGCCCGCCGCCCTAAAAGACATCACGGAGAAGTTATGTGTGTGGCTGACACAGCCCAGGTGAGCAAACTGCTGACGCTGTGAAATTCAGCAGTCAAAACACTATGAACACTTCTCGACAACATTGTCTCGTTTACCACGTTATACTTGAACATTATTTTACGATATCAAGTACTATTTAGTTGCAATAGGATCACAAAATAGACTAGTTACTGTTTTATATCAGGCATTTATGTTAGGCTATTTTTTTGGTTGAAAGGTTTGTTTAAAAATGCCTGAAGTGAAGTCCTGTCGTTAATGCTGTCGTTGTACAAAGCTAAAAGATCAATGAAATATTCGCAATACGAAATTATTTGTAAGAACAGAATACTGATGTCCCTTACAAGATTGTTGAAACGCAGCAAGACATGATAATTGAAAATATTTTCTCATAATTAAATAACTCACTGCGTTACCTAAAAGAAGTTAAAGGAAAATTGTGCTGTATTTTAAAAAAGTAAAATGAGCAGTAGTGCGCGAAAAACTTGATTGTGCTTTTATCACTAACAACTTAACAATTGACGTTGATTGTGTTTATATTTAAACGAGGTGTAGTTTCCCTAATTAAAGGATTATAATTTTTAATCTTTTAATTATAAATAACTAGACGACCCGTGCGAAAATTTCGCGAATAAAATGCGATGAATAGTGAGGTTTAATATAATGTCACCAAGTTCAGTCATTTCTCTTCATACTCCTACTTCATTTATCGAATTTGGTTAGAAATCCAGGGAGATAAATGGCTCGAAACACAAAAAACGTATTTTAGAAATATTGACATTTTTGCGCTTTATGGGTCGAATTACGAAAAATTCCTTTCTTAGAATATAATTTTACCACGGCGGAAACCTTAGTCTTTAATACGATATGTCATTTAACTATATCGATTAGATATCAAGGGAAATATAAAGCTCGTGACACAAAAATACGTTGTAGAACAATTTATACTTTTTCCCTTTAATAGTTGAATTCCAAACACTTCTTTCTTAAAATATGATGTCAGCAAAGCTGAGACATTATTCCTCATAATCGTACTTGATTTATCGATTTTGGATAGATATCAAGGGAGATAAGTGGCTCTAGACACAAAAAACGCATTTTAGAAAAATTGACTTTTTTGCCTTTTATGGGTCGAATTACGAAAAATTCCTTTCTTAAAATATAATGTTACCACGACGGAGACCTTAATATTTAATATGATACCTCATTTATCTATATCAGTTAGATATTAAGAGAGACAAATGGCTCGTGACACAAAAACGAATTGCAAAAATATTGATACTTTTGCCCTTTAAGGGTTTAATTCTTAATATATGACGCACTAAATCGGATATCTTAATCTTTAAAATGATACTTCATTAAACGATCTCAGATAGGTATCCAGGGAGATATTTGACTCATAACACAGAAAACAGCATTTTAGAAATATTGACATTTTCGCCCTTTAAGGGCCAAATTCCGAAAACTTCATTTCGTAAAATATGATGTGACCAAAGGGAAGACCATAAGCTTTAAAATTACACCTCATTCATTGATTTCTGTTAAGTATGAAGGAAGATACAGGCTTGTGACAAAAAAAAATACCTTATAGAAATAATATATATGATGATTACTTGGAATCTAATTAATTATTAACAAATTTATAAATAAAACAAATGTTTAACATTGGTATTAAAGACACAGGTAAATCTAAAAGGATACCATAACTGGACCATTTATTATGGACAAACACATGACCGACAGACGGTAGGAACATTTACCTTTAAATCATAGAAAAATTGAACGTGCGTCCTACGTAACGGCCATTAAATTAACAAGCAGTATTTTGCAGTTGAATGATGAATATTTGAGAATTATGTTGATTGAAATTAGAAAAACTTAACAGCATTAAAAACATGCATGAATACTAATCAAAGACCTTAGTGGAATGTCTTACACTTAATGTTCCTTTTTTTATTGCAACTTTTTGATTTCTCAAACAATTTTTTCTATCCGTTAACTCATAGGCGTTTTGAAATTTCCCAGAAAACACCCGCTGTGATTGGCTGATTTAATCGTAAGGCTTCGAAAATGTTTGTTTCAGTTCGAGAATACCTTCATCTTTGTCAAACTTATTCGTCATCTCTGTTTACATCGTTCATGGGAAGCAGCCTTACCTTAAGACTCCACATTTGACAGCTCGAGACGATGTAAGAAATTCTCTTCACTGACCCAAAGGATTTGGCTACTGCCCGCATTGTAACCACGAACCATACAGCGTTGTGATGTATCTATCCAGGAGGGTTCCTGGAAATATCCGTTCCGTTAGGCTGGGATGGGTGACCTTGTCAAGGTTTTAGATTGTAGAATATCTCGACACATGTTGAATACAGGTATAATCCACTAAATACGGCTCATTACATTTACAGCATTGTCCATCTCAGACTTAATAAAATTTATGATTCGTTTGATTAAAAATACTATATATAATGTTTACGTCAAGGAACATCATTTATCGCAATGAAAAATGGGTTTCAAATACAAATAGAACCGAGATTCATAAATATATTTAAAAATCAACTCATATCGAAGAATTCATCTGTAGCATGGAGTTAATTTAACTCCTTCTTGGCAACATGGACTTGAAAATATAAAAAGTATCTTCTGAAACGATTTTTTTTATATGAGCTCCTTATATTTTCATAATATATTGTTTTTGACAGAAATGTAATACTCTCTACCTTAACGGCAAGTTTCGGAAGACATTATTCCAGTAGCGTCCTAGACTCAAAGAATTTTCCATACCATATCAGCTTAGATTACAAACAATATGTCAGGCCAACACAATGAGTAGGAAAGGATAGAAGAGGGTGCAAAGTTTCGACCAATCGTGGTGGTTGAGTGGTAACGCTCAGGTTTCATAATTGGGAAGTCGCAGGTTCGAATCCTCTTCTGGATATCCAGATTACAGTCTTTCATGGCTTCCCGAAACAACCTCAGGTGAACTTCAGAATTGTTCTTTCAAAAGGCTATTCTCGAATTCCTTCCCGTTCCTTGCCACATAGTTCTTTCCCGCTTCTAATGAACTCTACGTCGACAAGGCGTAAAACTACAAAAATAAAAAGCGAAATTTCGAACCAATAATTGATCCTTCTAATCTGGATTGTTTTCGTCTTTACCCATAACAGTTTCTAATAACGAGAATACAAGTTTTCCTGAAGATTTCTGGTCATGCCGGTGAGGATGCAAATTAATTTAGGAAGGGTACAGTAAATAACTTTCCACTCCTTTCCCAGTATTTGGGTTGTGGACGTGAGGAACATCCAGGCGTAATCAACAGTTCTAAGAAACAAAGCAAATCCTCAGATATTTCCAACAGATTTAACTCCACTTGCATGATAGGAAGTATCGTTTGCTCTCTGAAGTAGGGATAGCAAGAGAAAGAACCCTAGTGATAACACACTGGACATGATTCTACAACCAGGCCCATCATTATACGAGTACACAGTCATTTCAATGTTTGATCTTTGGCCGTCGAAGAATTTTTACCAGTGTTTAAATAATCCTTGATTTTTCATCTCACGGGACATATGTCTTTACTGAAATTTCTTTTGTCACCTCATAGCAGAATCACACTTATAGCCACAAACAATATTCATTTCATCTCGAATTAGATGGCCCGTGTTGCCCGCAAAACAGCGAAATTTGAAAATACTTCCGGCATCATTTTTATCCATCATGGAGATTACTCACACTTAGAAGTCCCTGAAGTTAAACAAGTTGCCGTAGGTAGCTGCAGGGTTATACGTGTTTAAATCAATATTTATACCGATCAAACTAAATGTCAATACTTAAATCTATGCAACAAAAATTTCTACATTCTTCCAGGACACTTAAAAAAAAAAAAAAATCCGCAGCATTGCTCAGCATTATTTATGAACTGCATCATTTTACAAAGTTTTATACTGTAAATTATTTAAATTATTTTTTTTACCTGTGTCCTCGCAATGGCGAGCATCCTACTTTTCTACGTTGTAACAGACTTTCGTCCAGATAATCTACTGGAAGTATCGAGACTTCTCCAAATTTTTCTCAAGTATAACGGCATCATCTTGATTTGTAATAACGTGTAGAGTAATAAATGATCTACTGAAGATTACGCCAGTAGCGTTCCAGGAAATAAAATGAGAACATTTTGTCAGCCACTTTACTTATCGATCATTACCTTCCAGTGCTGGTGACGATACAGAGATATAATATCAACTGATAATATTGTTTGACTGTGACACACAGCATCTCTTGTATCGAATCCATGTGTGTCCAAGTAGAAGGTTATAGTGATAACGACAGTGTATGGTTGGGCTTGATTTGTTTTATGTTAGTATTCATGTAACACTAGTCAAATGAGTGTATTCACGATCGTACAATCTCAGTCAGTAAGCAGACATGTTAGCTGAGAAATTCTTACCGCTTGTTAATTCCACACGAATATCTAGACGTTTCATCTTAACTTATTTATATTGTCATGAACGGCCAAAGATACAGATGCGACAAATTGTTTTAATTTAATTTAGTAAAGGTGAAGCATGCTGTTGTTCATAGTAAGACGGCGGGAATCTCGTACACATATACAGATGTCCTATTTTTCGTTAGTCTCTTAAGAGATCGACAAATCGTGTGGATACTCTTTGACACTGGTTAAATTGCAGTGGTCAAACACATGGGCACTAATTTCCGCGTGTTCCGTTTCTTTATGAAATTTCAGAATCACAAGTATAGACTTTTCCACTTGCATTGATGTCTTCTAAAGACCAAGTGTTTGTTGTTTACCGAAAGCTAGGGATATTCGAGCAGATCGTAACAACTATAACAGGTGTAAATCGAGTTACCACATTCAATAAACAAAATTTCTCTCTGTCTACCCCATGCCCGTGAAGCATCTTCCATACTACATTATTGAGCAGAGTGCAACTTAAGTAAATTCATATCGGTGTTCAATTGTGTCCACGTGGCCATTGACACAGGTTGACAGCAAGACAGTGTGTAAGCTGGTAATGGCTCCAGCATGGTACTGGCTGCTTTTACATGGCATGGACTGTGACATATGGTCAAATTTAACAAATCATTGACTGGAAATGCTTAAATTTAGTTGCTTGGAGATCATTTGCAGGCATTAACCCCATTCATGATGGGTTTGCGAAACATTTTGGATTATTCCAGTTAATGATTTGGTCACCTAGACCTCCAGATATGAATCCAATCGAACATATCTATCTGGGACATGATCGAAAGATTACTTCGAACACAACGTCCTCCACTGGCAACACTTTCGCGATTACAGACGACCATAGAGGAAGTGTGGCTGATTATTTCTTCAGGGAACTTCCGAACTTGCTGAGTCGGTGTCATGTCGGGTTACATTACTTCACCGGGCAAAAGAGATTCCCACGCGATATTAGATTTTTGGCAATAAAAGATACTGTTAGTTACCATACATGGTAATACGAGGTTTCTAAATGGAAATAATGGATTCAATGTGAAATATCTACATTCTCAGTTGCTGAAGAGACCTAAGGTCCGACATGATAGAATTATTAAGTTCTGCACTAGAAAAAAAAACCATATTGAAGAATACAATCATCTTCTCCAACAGTAGCATTACGGAATGGTTTTATTCAAGGTTCTTAACATAGTTGTTGCAGTAATTAAGGGTTAAGTTTATTCTTCCATCCGATACTCTAATAAACTTAAGGACTGCACTGCACTTGGGCCAGACGTCCTTGAAATAGATGTTTCAATTAATGAGAGAGCAATACGGGTCAATAGTTGCGGTACGTGCCTGTGTGTCCGAACAGGGACAGGTGCAGGACAGGCTGGGGACAAAACCTGAGACATAGAGGCCGGACTTCGTGTTGTCGCCTGTAGTTCGGCAGGAACAACGGTTCTAGGATATGGGTCCGTTTCAGTCGCTTTGAATTATTTGCTTGCGGCCCTGAATTTGTGGAATATCGAAAGTTGGAAAATTTCTGAAATATTTTGCTCGAGGAAATCTTTCCCGTTTTATTCACGTTTTTTTCACTGGAAAATGATCGTGGAAAACGACTAAGCCTATGGGTGTGTGTTGATAGTACGCGTCCAGGTTAATTGTAACCTTCAGCATATAGTGTGCCAGCTTGTTACTACTGCTTGTGATTACGTTTTAACTAAATCTATGGGGCGTTGGAGCTGTTTCCTGATGTGGGATTGGCTATGTCTCCAATGCCGACAGTATTCAGTGAGGTCGATACGACATCTAGTGCTCTCCAGCATCATGGTTTCTCCTGGTAGAGCGAGGCACGTTGCTTGCCCGCGAGGCCTTAAATGGACGACTCGTCGGGAACCACCAGACGGCTTCCCATGGATTGATCACCTTAGGGACTTGAGTAGCATGCTTGTTGCAACTAGTTGACAACACGCGGCATATAAGCAAGGTATGCATCACGCTATCCTGTATAAAAGTAAAAAAATTATAGGGAAGTGCATTATGCAACCTACCACTTGTCGTTTGTAGCGCATGTTAAAATCCAGCTGTTAGTAATTTTCGCCGATCGATTTCGCTATGTGTCCACTACTCTTAAGACATCCGCAGGAGTTTCGAACGTCGCAACACTTTCATATCTTAACCATTAACGAGCTGGTAATATGCAACATCAACTGCAGATAAGTTTTGTTTCATCCAGTAATGACTCTGTCCCTCTCGCGCAAGATGGATTAATATCTGTGTTATGGCACTAGAATTTTCATGTTCTCCGACTCCCAAATACGTTAAATGCTCCAGCATCTCACAATATTCATATAGTTCTCACGTGGGATTATTATATCGACAGGTATCAAATTCTTTGTTTATTCCAATCATACAGATCAATTTAATTAATGTCTTCATGTTATGTAAATTTGCTGTCGATTGTGGCGAATTGCTATGCATTTTGTTGTGGCGCCCAACAATTTTCATGTCTGGTGATCTCTTGCATCACTTTGTTCAATAAATTCAAGGTTTAGCAACTCATGTTTCTCTTGATTTATTTAATACTAGCTCGTACTTCGTACCCGCGACTTCGTACGCGTGGATTAAGAATTTTTTTGCCAGATTTGAATATAGAAAGTTGTTTGTAACGAAGGATTGGTCCCAAACAACACCGAGTCGAGGAAAGCTATCACTATTTCATTCTACCGTCGAACCTGTCTCTTGAAGAGAATCAATATTACTGTCACCATTCGATAAGGTCTCAAAATTTCGTGACTACAACTGTTAATCATACTGGAAAAAATATCCTGTGCCCTTCATACAGATTTCCTTAAAAAATTCCATCACAACGATATAGCCATTTAGTCGTCAAAACGTAACAAAAAGACAGAGACTTACTTACGTATTTATAATAATATTACTGTGGTTCACATTCACACACTGACTGCGAACGACACCTAAGGGATCATTATAACGTAAAAAAGTGTACACCTACAGCATTGTAAGACTACCTATGATTTGCTTCGCATTGCACCCCTAACTTTGTAATATCTACAGTTTAACATTCAATCCGAATAACCGAAGGCCGAGGCGTGACTCTTACAAAAACATTATTTTTTAAAAAAATCTTAGCCTCCACGGAGATTTGAACCGGAGACCACGACCCAAACATTAGTAAGCCAGTGCTTTAGCCACTGAGTTACATGACCGCTACACGGAAAAACAGTAGAGAGACCTCCATATCCAACGCGTCTGTCTATCGCCGTTCAGTAGTATTTCGAATTTATGAGACAACATGTATTATTTATACAGATAATTTTTCAACCAAATATAGACAGTATTTTTCTCCTTGTTTCAAAGGATAAGTGTGCAAAGTTTCATCGAGAACTGTGGATTTGTATGAAGAACAAACAAACTAACAAAAAAACATACATTCATCTTTATATATATATAGATTAAAAACCAGTTCTGTTACCATATGTTCAAATATTTAACTAATATAATTCTATATAACTAATTCAATGATAGGGCCAAATAAACCTTGCATTGAAATCAAATTACAACTCAATCTTTTGATAATAATTTAACATTACGACCGTGGCCAGAAGAGGAGATATTAATTATAAATGAAGCCCCACTTACCGGTAGAATAAAACCGATCATTACAACGGGGAAAAAAATAACACACTTCATTTAATTGCAGGCGTTAGAATAACATTAAGCTCAATTATAGTAATAAGAGTTCCGTTTAGTTAGAAGAATTCTGAGATATATTTCTGCCATGAAAATATATTCCACAAACTTTAAGATAAAATAAATATTGACGCCTACTTCCGACCTTTAATGTAGTACCCTAGAAGATGGCTAAGGTGAAAGTCTCAGTTGAAAGGAAAAGAGGACTTAGTATTCATTACGCCTTTGACCAAATATATGTCAATGCAGTGACTTATTGTAGTGAGCATCTGTGTGATAGTCCGATTCTGGCGCGGTCGGCAGCTGTGTGGCGAGGCGCTCTGCGGAGCCGTCAGCTGGTGCGCGGCCCAGAAAACATCGCAAAGCACTCGGCGGGCAGCCCGCAGCCCGACATCAATTAGGAGACAGACAGACGTCTGCGGACGCCGGCGCAAAGAGAGCTCTAATTGCGTCCACCGGCCGGACGCCATTTAACACTGTCCACACACGAACCTACACTCTTCCTCACACTCACTTCTTCTCTCCCAAATCTATCTTCTCAGGGATCTTAAAAGCTCCCTTTTCTCGTTCTGAATGATTAACTACTCTGGACGTTCTCACTGGATACCAATGTGTTAGAATGCTTTTCTGCGGAAAAACGCTTGTTCGATAAAATTTTAATTTTTTAATAGTTTTAAGGCATCACATATTTAAATCATAATACATGTTCCAAATAATGAACACATCAAAGTGGAATTTTATGCGTACCTAGATGTTTTACTATAGGGAGGAAGATTTGGGGGAAGTAGAAACGGAAGACGTTGTAACCTCTCTTACATACATTTGCCTCACTTGTGATTGCACTGCACTACATTTCCCTTAATAATATAAACCAACGTAAAGGCTAGTAAAAAAAACTGGTGATAAGATGATAACTTATTTAAACTATTCTGTTTTGTAGTAGTTGGTAAGGATGAATATCGGCTACTTATATTGTTTTCAAACCACCGCCGGGAACAGAAATAATTTCCATGTTATCGACTGTCAATTTAAGTTATCATGAAAAAAATGATCTCACTGCGATGTATTCATTTTACTGATCACACAACGCGAAAATTCTCAGATTCACCGAACTTCTCGGTAGAGTTGTATGGGAGATAAATCGTCCTCCCAGATCGTCAGTAATTTGATAATTGTAATCAAACTTAGTCAACATAATTATCTTGAATCGTTTCCCATCTGTTTAAGAACAATGAAGTTCTATTTCTTAAATGTGTACTTCGTGTTTAATTAAGAGCAAACAAATTTATGATCTCCCACGTCTAAATGATTAATTTCGTTGGTAACACAGGCCTGAAAGCCAATTACCAATGGATACATTTTAGTCAGAGAAAATAAATTATTTTGCATCAATCTAAATTCACATTTCATCCATGGGTTAGATTACAGAACATAATCTGCCTAGAAAGTACAAAACTTCTTTAAGCCGAGAGAGAATTGGGTACAGGTGTTACTCAGAACACTTACACAAAATTCATACTCTAACCTTTCTATCCGATAGATCGTGAGAAGGTATCAGAAATTAACGACGTAACACTAGCAAGCAGTCCTTACAAGAAACACCAAAGAAACATGTGAACTAATCTTATAAAATTAAACACACCTCTCCCATTATCAGGGAACATGTCTTGGAAATTAAACGACTGGTTGTATACAAGGTGATAGCAAAATATTTAAAAGCGACGGACATTACGATTAAAATCTTATAAATAATTTTTATAATGAAATTGAGATAACGGCATATCAGTACTAGGAAATAATTACATTTTAACATGGATAATTTTTTGTTCAAGGAGAAACATCTACTTTCACGTGCTTCTTATTGAATCTTGTATACGTCGTACCTACTGTATAGGCCTTTAAAAAAAAGTAATGCTAACAGCAAATTTTATATAATGGCTTTAATATAATTTTCTTTATAACTTGCCAGTGTTTTGCAGTTCATAATCTGATCTCGGGTTTAAATACAGGCTGAAGCAATAATTTTTTTAGAGCTGAGTTTGATATATGAGCTATGCCATGACGTACCGAGATTCGGATTCCATGCGAAATTGTAGATCCCAGAGGAAAGGAACTGATCGTCTTATCTCTAACACAATGGCTTAGTATGTCTCCTTCTGAAGGATCCAGCCAACCTTCGGATTGTGGACTAAGTTAGTTTTAAAGTTTTTTATGTAAGTTTATGTGGTCCAGTCAGTGTTGAACTATTTGACTTGGATGAACTCAAAATATTATGTCATAGGGTCTAGCGGAATAAGACAGTGAAAAGTGCCCCTGGCCCATCCCGTTCATGGGGCATACCAGTTCATAGATATTGTTTAGCATAGCCTTCGGACCGATTTTTATTTCAATGACGCCACTCTAGGGGGCGCTACGGGGGTGAATGTGCCATTGGGGCCTAAATGCATAACTCGTGAAATCAATATGGGAAAATTCTGAAAAAAATCAGGGAAGGAAATATCTAGTATTTTTTTTTTTGGAACTTTTTGGCGCATTTTACAATGTTTTATCGCAATTTGTTTATATCGAGTTCCTTGTAAACAAAGTTATTTCCTTGAGTGACATCGTTTAGATTTTTACTGTAGAATCATCTATGGGCACTGTGTCAACGGTTCAAATTTCAGATCTGTCCGAGTGGTGCAACATAGCGAAAAAAAGATAAACACTGAATTTGATGCCATCGGGTTGCCTAACTTGTAGGCGCTCAAGACGGACGAGCTTAAGTGCGCTACGAGGGCTTGGCATAGTGTGGTTGCCGCCATGACGGTAACTATTTCATAACGGACTGATTGCTGATCGTCGAAGCTCCGACAACGATGTATTAGATGAAGTTTTGGGGCGATAGAAAGGCAGCAAAACGAACATAACACTATGGTCATAGAAAATGGATGGAAACGACGAAACAGGCTCTTTTCCGCAGTAACATCTGAAGATATAGACGATTTTCCGCAAATGTCTGAAAAAGACCTGAAAGTGCTATTTACTGGCTCATACCAATTGTCTCAGGCTGTTTCATATTTGGCAGTAATGTTAAACGATGATAACACAATTAATCTCAGCTATTTGAAAAAGAAGGGCAACATCGCCAAATTCAATGTTCGATCATGTTATATTAACGCCAAGACGTACAGATGCTACATCGATTATTCGCCGAACTCCACAGGTTACGCGGGTATCAAGCGATACTACTGCGAATGCGCTAACGGTAGCAGAACGATTGGATGCTGTTCTCATGTAGCTGCGGTAATTTATAACCTTTCAAATGCTCGATACTTATCCAAAATTCTTCGACCGTATCAAGTTCTAAGCAGGCTTTTTGACGACGTTCATGCAAATCCTGTTACAGAAACGAATAGCGACGAAGATTAAACTTAAGGGAGGAAAAATATTGTAACGCCCTGTAATTTTTGTTTTGAGTGCTTTGCACTGCAAAATGGTTTTCTTAGCAAGGAATGCTTGAAAAATATATTAGGTTCTTCTTTTTCGTGGATTATTTAGTAGCTTTTATTAATCCTATAAGCAGCTCCTTTCATTTGACAAACAAACAACTTATAAATCCATAAAATAATATTTCACCACCCTTCTCACAACTATAATTATGACGTGCGTACCCACCGTAAGGGCCCCTGTGTGGTAGGAAACCCCATGGAATAAAATTCAGTGTTTATCTTTTTCGCTATGTTGCACCACTCGGACAGGTCTGAAATTTGAACCGTAGATATAGTGCCCATAGATGATTCTACAGTAAAAATCTAAACGTTGTCACTCAAGGAAATGACTTTGCTTACAAGGAACTCGATATAAACAAATTGTGATAAAACATTGTAAAATGCGCCACAAAATTCCACAAAAATACTAGATATTTCCTGTAGCAATGTGCGCGTCGCTGATTTTTTTCAGAATTTTCCTGCGTTGATTTCACGAGTTATGCATTTAGGCCCCAATGGCACATTCAACCCCGTAGTGCCCCTTAGAGTGGCGGCATCGAAATAAAAATCGGTCCCGGGGCTACGTTAACCAAGATATATGAACTGGTATGCGCCATGAATGGGATGGGCCAGGGGCACTTTTCACTGTCTTATTTCGCTAGACCCTTTAATTTTGGTAGTGACATAGTATAATGTTGTGCGTTACTGTAAAATGTGATGGCTGTATTGTTATAGAATTGAAATCCAAGTAAAATAAAAGCAACATCGTATTAACCCGCACTGTGCGAAAGAATTATAAAGATACTAACACAGAAAACGTTAATTTTCAAACACTCGGTTTAACGTGACTGACCTTTTGCTTTGAGAACTGCACGGAGGCAACAATTTGGTGTTAAACGGGGGAGAATTGACATCAGAAGTATTCTCTATAAGATATCTACGCAGAGGACTGTTATGGACTTTATTTAAATCATTCCGTTATAAATGGCTGAACATCCTCTGCCACTGAGAAATAATTTAGAAAATATTGATTGTTTCAGTGTTATGTTTCCTTGCTGTTATGAAGAAATTCTTTTCCTTTAATTTTATTGCATGAAATCATTATTTACTTACTTCATTTTACTGGTAATGCGATATGATTTCTTAGAAAGTATGCCTTTTTGATGGGGAACACTCTGCTGAAAATTTCTAGCATGATGGTAGAAGAAAAGGAGAGAATTCATAATTTTGTACCTTGTTCGTGAACCAAATTTGACCATCATTTTTGTTCTAAGAATCAAATTTACTGCAAAAATTTAATATTTTCCTTCCTGTCCGCATTTCCAATTATTACTATCGACTGTAAATTTTTCTTAGTATTATATTTTGTAATTTCTATAAAATATTAAAATGTTGTTACTAACAGAACGTATCATATCATGTGTAATTCGCTTGATATTTATTTTTTGCACATAAATGTGTTGTTTAGGAATACAATCGCATCTAGGAAGAGCGGGAAACATTTTTTTCCCCCCATCGTCTGGGAAAATTAGTACATCGTTTTACAACCCGTCCCCAGCGTGACGGAAGATTTATCGATGAACAGTGACATTTCCGATGTCCAGATGGCCTCATAGCTTACGAGGTGATCCACAGTCCCGCAGTGCTCTGTTCGAGTCTGCACACATCCATAGCTCTCGCGTCACCCACTGTAGAAACAGTGATCCCCACTGAGGTATGTATCTATCCCGCTCCCCCGCAGCCTCATACTGCGGAATGTAATCTCCTGTCAGGCCTTAATTCACGGCGTCAGACCAGAGCGGCACCGAACAACGGCAGGTAGATAACATCAGAGGGCTTTCACCACCAGGATTTATACTCCATTGCACGATGTTTAGGCAGTCCCACTGCAGAAAAACAGGCCCCGCAGTCAATGCGTCACGGTGTGGTTGCGGTGCAGCGCGTCTCTCTTCTGTCGCGTACCAATGAAACGCCACATGCGTTCGTCATGATCAACGACTAATGGCAGCGAACGGCGAAAACCACTGCAGCGTGGGAAAGTCATGGTCGGTCACTGCCGTTCCATAACAAAACGCTAAAAGTGCTTCATAGTACGGAGCTGAAAACATCAAAAGTAGTAGTTACAGTGATTGCAACAGTGATAGGACAATTAGAACATTTTCACTTGTAAATGAGCTGGGATAGATGTTATGCAGCACAGAAAGTAGAAGATCTATCAACCAATTGTTCTAGAGAATATTTTATAAAGTAGCCTAATGAGCCCAGACGGCCAAATTTTATGCGAGGGATAGTACAGAACGTATGCGTTAGAATATCACATGAACAAGTTGGTTGGTAAAACACATACCATTATGAGAACAGAGATGAAAGCTTTTGGTTAAGCAGTATTACCAAATTGTTGAACTATGTTAAGAGCAAGTTATTTTTGAATAGTCTACGGGGCCTCCTTCGCCTCCTTCGGGAAGATACTACAAATTTTCAGGTTGTGGACCAAGTTAAGTTGTAAGTATGATGGGTAAAGCGCAATTACGTGTAATTTTTTTGAAGTAAGCGTTTTTCGGTTTTCGAAATTTTAAGTTGCAGTATGATTCGTTGGTTGTTGTCCTTACACACACATTTAGTCCCCTATTTTTATATTTGCCTGAAATTTTTTGCTAACTGCATTTCAGACAAACGTACTAAAACAACAAATTATTTGTTTTTGAATCATCTCAGTTCTATTTATTAATAAGTATTGTGACGCATTTACTTATCCCTTGATGTCGCTAAAAGATGTGTCATGTGGATTGGACATCATATGTATTTTTAATCGATGAACTTATTTTAGCCGTTTGTCGTCAAATACAGTACTAAGTCAAAATCAACTTTTCAGGACATAAAATATTACAACATGTAAGATGAAGACCCTAGAGGTGCATCGGTAGCAAGTCGAATATATACTAAAAGTAGCCCGACGATTTCGCAATCCACGCACTTACACGTAACCACGTGATATTTAGTATAATTATCTGTCATTAAACTTCACAACTACTGAACATAGCTCAGCTGTGTATAAAACACTTCCTTAGCTTAAAGAGCCGCATCTCCAAATTATTAGAACCAAACAATAATGACTGTGTCGGCATGTACTGTACTACCTATAAGCTCCAACAAGGAAATTACGAATACGACAATCAAGAAATGCTATATACCAGTGCTTCTCAACCTGTGGTCTGCGTACATTTATATACCGTATGCGACCGTACTATTGTATAAGGTTATAAGCGAGTATCAACCTACAAACACAACTTTAAAAAAAAAATAATAAAATATAAAAAATAAACCTACGAATATTTCGAAGATGAAGATGGGACAGTATTGTTCCTGTAATAACCTATTCATACCGAGCGTGGTGGGTGAACGGTTAACGTTCTGGCCTCGGGAGGACGCCGGTTCGAATTCCCGTCCGGGCATAGTGATTTGGGTTTTCCATGGTTTCACCAAATCACTCCAGGTGAATGCTGGGATGCTTCCTTCAAAAAGGCCTTCGCCGTATTCCTTCCCATTCCTTTTCCCCAGTTTCATCCCACCTCTAATGATCTTAGCCGCCGACGAGGCGTAAAAAAATATCCATTTCCAGTTGTCATCAAAAAGAGCCTGGTTCATTTAAGGATTAAGTAGATGACAGTTTTCTGAGGGTCTTGTAGTGGGTGTGAAGGACCGCGGTACGTGGTAGGGTCGGTAACATAAGAATGTTAAGATAAACAAAAAATAAATTGTAAGGTCTAGTATGTTTTACTTTATTTTGCACATGTGGGTCTGTGGGGTAGTGTAATATCCAGCCTGTAGTAACTTTATTATTCATTAGGTTGCTAAACATTAAGACTCTGGTCAATACATAATTAACTTTTAATAATTCACTTCCAGATTCATTACTGTGTTTTCGTAGGAATTCAAAACATACATTTAGATTTATTACGTTATAATGGTACAATACAATATGTCTCACATGTTAATAGTACATACTGTAGCGATGGGTGCTTGTTGGGTGGGAGTAAAGAGTGAAAACCTTTTTACTTCTCTTTTATCATTCAAAGAAAACCCTAGGCTGTTAATTTATTGGGTACTCATACTGGCGTACAGGTGAGACTTATTTATTTTTAACATTAACACATTCAATTATTAAAAAAGAACTAAGCCTCGTCTTACAATTGCCAACATATTAACAATAAACAAAGCATTAAAACACCAACACATTTTTAATTGATCGTGAAGCAAATTCCCAACATTAATGGGCAAACAAGAAAGCTTCACTCTTGGTTTTAAATGGAAGTTCCCTTTATAACAATCGGGAAACATAAATCAAATACAATATTAACATGAACTGCATCCGATTTCAAATTCCGGCTAGGCGGGTTTTGTAAATCAAATGTAGACTGTATTATTCTTTCTATTTTAAATTATACGTTTGCAAAGTTTCATCGAAATGGGATACAAACTGTAAGTTTCTATAAAGAACAATCGAAGTTTAGATGGGAGGGGACACAGGGGAAAGGGATTGGTATTTAACAAACCAAATGTAAACAATATTTTCACATTGTTCCAACCAAATCGGATAAAAACTTTGTGTTTGTATAAAAATTATTGGCTAAGGAGGATAAATGGAGAGAAGGAAATTAAATGTAGACAGTATTTTTCTGTTTGCTTTAAAGAATACATGTACTAATTACCATCTAAATAGGATGACTGACTGTTACTTAATTTCGAATAAACGTTTATTAAAAGATAATATTGGTTAAAAATTGCGGTTTTTCTTCCTACTGTACTACTGTACAATATAGCAGTCAGAACCCATAACTGTTTTAATGCCGTGGAATTAATGTTGGTGCAGCTGTTTCTCCTAAACATTCTTTACAAATGAGAACTGCAGCAAGTTTAGAGATTTGGTTATTTCCAAGAAATAAAATCACCGTGAAAGAAATTTTAGTCTTTCATAGATAAGCATGTTTCTTATCTTTTGAAATAAGTAATTCAGTACAATATTCGAATCATCACACTAGTTAGTCTTAAATTATAATGAAACATGTTGCATACATTTCCTTCTCTAGTAAAAAATATAATAAAATAGGAACTGTGTTGAAGGGATTCACCCTTCTAGATTTGATCATCACTGCACATGATATATGTGGCTAAAGAAATATGTATATCCATGCGAAATATTCCTCTTCACGGTGGAGCCAAAATTCGTAGTGCCTGTATTGATTTGTTTGTGTATGATACTAAAAGTGGCATATATATCATTATGTAATTCTTTGATTATTAAATTTTTTATTACCTATTGTTACCGTATTAAATTTCTGCAAATCTTTGATTATTTTAACCATTCTCTCGTATATTTTAAATAAACTGGATGTTCATGATATCTAACTATATATAAATAATACGAATGTCAGTAAATAAACATAAATACTGTGTCCAGTTTTCTTAATTTGTTGGTGCTTCCGTCAGGTAAAGAGGTGATTGATGAATGAGACGCCCGGCTACTGTTATTGAGGTGACTAATGTCGTGGTGGCGTTGATTGCTGTGTTGCAGAGGCAGCGCGACTCGTGACACAGTTTCACTTGTTGACGTCAGTCTGGGACGCACGCGTGTCGCCGGGTGTCCCCGCGGGAGCCATCAGCCGCGTACAGCGCGCGCAGTCTTCCGCGCGCGGCGTCATTCATCACCGCTGTCGCCCGCAGGTGTCCGCGCGCCATTGTGTCGGCTGACGGCGCTGCTCGCACGCGTCTTCCTCCTCCCGCCCGCCCACAGGAGGCCCTTTGTGCCGCCCGGCCGGCCACACGAATCGATGGACCATTACCATTGATTCATTTCGTGTCGATACCTCCGACAGCGGATTCCGATTATTTCTCAGAGACCGGAAGGGGTGTCCGCGGCAGCACAGGGCCTCTGTCACGTTCCACCAGCCCGTGGTTTGCTGACCGGTTCAAGTTCACATACTACACAGGGGAGAAACTACAGAATTTAGATACAAGAGCATCAAAAATATTTTTCTTCGCCAGATAAACCCCGTTAGTCCGTTTATGTACTTATAAATAAAATGGAAAGTATATGGTAATTAATATATGGAAGTTGTCGATCATTTTACTTATTGCTTTGGCAGTATTTATTATTATATGGTATTTTGTGAAAATCCTCTCACAATATCATGTCTTGAAATATCCGTAAAACTCGCATACTGATTTCTTTACCCACCTGGAAGAGATACGTTAGTAAATGCTCACAGCACGAAATAATATGTATGCCGGTCAAATCATATTAGCGAAATAATGTCCAGCATTCTTGTGCAACAGGGTGGTTCATGATTAATAAACATCAGTTTGTGTATCATTGGCTCCGGTTAGATATCATACCTTTGTGCGGTAAATATGGATTAAGTGAAACGACATTGTTCATGATGGCCGGTCTGATGCGTATCATGTCGCAAGATTAGGCCTAAACACATATGACACTTACATACTACACGCACAGAATAATAGCGCTGGCTGTCCTACTGGTCTGCTACAATTCCTATAAGAGTCATGGAAGGAGTTAACGGCACAAACCGTATTGTCTAGTACGGACATAACTCGCAACAACACTGGAGGTATGACTTCTTCTGGGTCTGTAATAAGGAGCATGCAGAAACCATCCAGGCCAGGAATGGCAAGAGGTTCCTTCAAATAGCCCACGGGCGCCTCCTGCCATATCGCATATATTCCTATGCACAAACGATTACGCATTAGGACAGGCGCATTGCACCCTCCGTTAGCCATTTTTAGTGTATCACGGAGTAATAATAATAGTAATCGTAGAGGTTACTATCAAACAACTAGTTTGGTAGGCAGCCACTTACAATACGAATAACTTTAAAGGATTACGGTAATAGATTTTTACTTAAATGTTGATCATTCCTGTGCTTCCAAGCTCATGTTATTTGACATTAGGTCCGTTTTAAAGAAAACCAAGTTCTCACCTGCCAACAATTAACTACTGACTTCAAAAATAAAACTCTCTATCCCCCAGCAGCGTCATCTCTTTTCGTAAGCCTGCTTCCCTTTGTCCCCACTGTCGAGGGTTGGTCGGCTACTGATTTCTCAAGAAAACCTAAAATTTGTACGTTTCCTTACAAACTGTAAGCCATTATTCATATGATAAGAATTCTATGTATGAATTTGCAATATTCTACGTTATCCCACGGTCCTTGCTACTTTCTAAAAAATAATAATATATGATTACCTCTCGCCACATGTGGATGAAAACTGAAAGTTTATTTTCCTTCTGTAAACTATAGATTTTAGTTAAAAGACTTCACATCCATAATTTATCAGACCTTTGCAGGACGTGCTAAAGAAGGATAGTGATTCCGTTATTGCGATTACACAAGGACAAAGGTGGTATTATGCTTTCTTTTCTGCTTCATTTCCTTCTGTAATAGATTTGATGTTGCCTTAGTTCTGCGTAACATCGTAGATCACACGGAATACATTTTGCGTCCCATTTATTGTCTCAGAGACGAGGAATCTAGGTTCTATGTCAATTTTCAAAATAAAATACTTATCCTCCTCTGACTTTTCAGTACTTTTCCTTACTGAATGTTTCCTGACTCATATGCAAGTGGTAATTGTATTATTCTTCACAAACTCTGCATAATAACTGAAAAAATAATGGTACACTAGAGGATTTAACAACTCTGGTTATTTTTGATATACATCGTTCCATACAAATCTGAATATTTCTTTAATACATACCAGAGCTCTCTTCTCGGAGGCACAAATCCTTCTTCTGTTTCATCCTGTCATCTCTCGTTACATTCTAGATTACATGCATATCGATATAATCCCAACGTTGTCATATTATTAACTGTCATATTGTCATATGTCATATTGTTAACTGTATCTTTATTACGTGTAACACATAGCCTATATTATATGATTACACAAAGCTTTTTCTGTCTTTTATGAGTGCAGATGTTACAACAGGGCTTTCAAATGTTGCAGATTTCCCAACTTATAAGCGTACGTTCCCCCTGCAAGTTTCAAATTTTGTTCGCGAGAAGGAACATCTACTCCCAATCAAGCTACTATCCACTCATCAATCAAATTTTTTTAAAGATATAACATTACAAACTTTTACACGGCATGATGTTTATGGGGCTCCCCAAAAAGTCTCGTGAGAAAAAGATTTAATATCCTTTCAGAGATTTAGATTTCAAACCTTTCATACTTCAAGAAATGCTTGAAAAACGGGAAATAAAGTCACTATGAGAAGCAATACTATTTATTTTATTATTTGCTAATTCACAGCATTTTGCCAACGGAAATACGATAGTGTTGGAAATATGTCAAATGTTTACATTTTTATTAATTGCGATGGAGCAGATGCACCAGTGGCAATTCCCTTAGTCATCTAATTAATCATTTTTAGTTTTAATTATCTTCTGTAATTATAAGAGTTAAATACCTCTCCCATCTACTTTTGTATTTTAAATTCCTTCAGTGATTTTAGTAAATTATTCATCATTTGGTAATGTGTTCCAATACCTGACACCCTTACGCACAAAAGAAAATTTTCTCTTCTTTATCCATGAAATCGAGTGCAAGCTTGAGTCATTGTCATACTTTCTCTTCCATGCTTTACTCCTAATTCTTCGGCCATCACCCTCCTCCTGTCTTTCAATGACTCCTGATTCAGCTCCTTTTTCATATCAGTTACTGAATGAGTCCTGCCGTAATTTCCACGATCAAATCTAGCTGCTCTCCTTTGTACATCTTCCAACTCCTGCATTTGATACTCAAAATATGGTTAACAAGCTACATCATATTCAAGAAATGGTTTGACCAAACTTTTGTAACCCTATCTTTTCAGATACTTCCTCTCATCAACCTCTCCAGTAAATGAAGGATTTTGTAATCTTTTCCTACCACGTACCCAATGTGCTCTGGCCAGTTGAATTTATTAATAGACTTTATGCCAGGATATTTACACTTCAAGCCTTCAACAAGCAATCGTGTCCTCGCCCTATAATCATAAAAGTTTTTTATCTGTGTACCTAATAAGGTGACTCTTTTTGGCATTTGTCTTCATTCCATGCTGACCTAAAACCATGTTGTTAATCTGCAAACCAGTTTCTTTCCTCACAGATGTTTCTGATATACTGTAGTTGCGTATCGATCCCTCCATCATTTTTCCTATCACTGAAGTCAAGCGGATCGGCCTGTAATTTTGAACCCTATTGGTAAATCCCCCCCCCCCTCCTTTTCTATGAACCGGTATTACTGTCATTCTTCCAGTCCTCTGGTAAGCAGCAAGACTCCATACTCATTTTAAATAAAATTTCGAGGTAAGGTACAATATCGTGTCCCAAAATCTTTAATACATCTGTAGTCAAAATATTTACACCACACAGGATTTTTTTTTAGTTCATTCATAATTTATTGAGAATTTCAAATTTTGTTGTTTCCTCATTTATACTTAGAAGGAAACATCTCCTCTTATTTATTCCCTCCCATTACAGGATGATAGTCCCTACTGGTCTCAGTAACCCAGTCACTCAATATGTCCACCTTTTTAAAATTATCACAAAAATCAACACCTTTCTTATCTACAATCGTCTGAATACCCTCTCTTCCCCTCAGTTTTCTTATATAGACATAGAAAATTTCTAGATGAATCGTTCAGTGGTCCCCCTGCACCAATAATATTCTTCATACACCCGTCCTTAGCTTCTCTCTTTGCTCTTGTTAATTGCTTGTTTAGTTGTTTTACGTATTCACCACTGCCTACGTGTCTCTTAACTCTGTTGTGACCCAGTCTCACTGACGTCTTTAACCTTCTCACTCCGTATTGCAGTATGTAGGTTTTGAAACGTACTTCTATTTATTTTCTGCTTTGGAATAAACATTTCCTGGCCCTTTTATATTATCTCCTTAAACTCTCCCCAATTCGCCTCCACTGTACTTGACTGTACTTGTGCCATCCTTCCATTTGCTGAACCTTTCCCTGAAATATCTCTTCAATTTTAAAGCCTACGTGATCAACGCTATAGGCAGAAATTAACTGACATTATTACCTACCAACAGCGGCTAACGTTTCTCCATCAATCTGATTTCACGAGCATTAATCACAGTGGAGTGAGTGATGTGTCTGGGTACACGTTTTGTGCTGTGTTCAGGAGTTAGCCGGCTTCGCTCCGAAGCTCCTGTCATAATAGCTTTAATGTGTGCGCTGCTACTCAGCAGAAAATTTTGATTGTTGGCGTCAAACAAAGGCTGGTGTGAAGCACTGAGTCAGCGCTCAGCCAACATGCGACCGCCCACATAAGCGCTCTGCGGCCACACCTTTGATGGTTGTAGCGACGCTGTGAGTAGGCTAAACATCAGTAACACGAAATTCCAGCCACTATGTCATTGAGGGTAAAGTCAGTGAAGGGAACTATGACCATAAACTGAAACTTGATGTGAAGGATAACTGAGTTCATTTGAGGCTAAGTTGATTGGGAATTGGAATTAACTGTGGTGGGAAGGGAAGGGGCAAGAGGGGGGGAAGGATGTGGAATGTAGCGCTGAAGAGTTTACCTCGAACACTGGAAGAATTTACAGGGATTATGAAGGTAATCGAAAATCAAGTTCGTAAGGAATTTTCCACCGGCGTCTAAGCTTCATCAGAATTAGTAATAGTAATAATAATCCGCTGCGCTTAGCTGTGCACCCATAGGAGGTTCAGAAAACTGTACCACTGCTAATGTTTTTCCATTCCATGCACAAAAGAATCACAAGTAGTCTACACAATTTATCAACACTGTGAATGGATGTGTTGTAGCATCACGTACAACTATAATTGGCTTGATTAAATAATTTTGATTGTAGTTATGATTTCTAGACGAGACTTTACTTTGCTTTGTTGTAATAGCTGCGTAAATAGTTACTGTGAAACTTTTGCCACCCATCAATTGACAAATTGACACAATAATTTGAAAGGTTCGACAAACATCTTGCCTTTTCTTTAAGTATGTTTCATGTAATAATTTATGGGATATGTCCTTACGATATGGTGGTGAATAGCCTGGGGGCAACATTGAATTAGTTGTTTTTTTTTTGTTTGTTGTTTTTCTTACTTCAGTATCTTCTACAAATCTGAAACTGCAGTTAGTAGCAAACATGGCTGATGCTATTTGCTTGTCAAATTTTTCTTTGTAACATTTTAAAGTTTTTACTTAAAATGCTATACTTCCAGTTCTTGATAACATATTCTTTTCTTTATATATAAAAAAGAATTGCCAGATAGTATCTTTATGCTTTCCACTAGACATTTTTATTTAATATTATAGCACGTCAACCTAAATAACTCGTACAAACACATTTTTTTCGGCATCACCCGTCAAAACAAAGCGAGGGGTGTCCCCTTTTCTCTTCTTCCATAGATGCGTTTCATTTTGCACAGATAATATTTGAATTGTGGCACTTAATTAGTTTTTTTCCAACCATACTTACAACAGATCCAACCAAACTTACTACAGATAAAATACCTGCGGTAGTAACGAAAAATTCTAAAATTTATCGTTTCAAATTTAATTTATTGAGATGGAGCGCTTGCTCCGTTAGCAATCTCCTTAGACACCCATTTTCGCCCATTCCTTTATCCATCTACATTTTCCCTCTTCTAATTTCATCTTTAAATTCTTCTAGCGTTTTTGGTAAATTAATTTATCGTTTCTCTTAGTAATTTATTTCAATCCCTGACTCCCTTCCCTACGAACACCCTTGTGCCTGAAATCGAGAGCCAATTTGTGTTCATGGTCAACTTTTTCCTTTCATGCACCTCTCCTTATTCTTCAACCAATATCTTTCCACGCCTCATCGCCAATATACGCCTTGTACACTCCCTCCCTTTTCCCACACTCTTCTTCCTTCTCCTGTCTTGCAATGAAACCTATTCCAACTCCTTTATCATATCACTTACTGATTGTGTTCTGCGGTAATTTCCACAGACCAATCTAGCAGCTCTTCTTTGCACACCCTCCAACTCATATATTTAATATCCAAAATTTGGTCCTGGAACTATATAATTTACCGTATATAAGATATCTTATAACCATGTTAATAAGTTTTTAAGCTGCTATTCTGAAGTTTCGTTCAGATACGTTCAATAGTTTTCTTCGTCAAACGCAGGAATACATACACACTCGCTCAGTGAAACTTCACTTCTATAGCAGGGGGCTTAAAGTTGTGTATATACTAAAGTATACACAAAAGGTCAATGTTTGGTTACAACCTTAAATTAATAGCGATCGAAAAATCACTCTATCCTAAAAATGCAGACGGATTGATTTTGCACGAATCATAAGTTAATCAACGAACATCGAGAAAACTTTTGTATTGGATTAACAACTATGTTTGATTGGTTACTCAGTTCCCGAAGAAACAGTGGCTAAAACCATGATTTTTTTTATTTTTACGGGTGTTTGTACGCATCTCGAAAAAAACTAAGAAATGAGTTTGAACAAAACTTTACACACGAAGATAGCTTGTGTCATTGGTCAAAACTTCGGATTATTTTTCTCCAGTTAAAATTTCATAGTTTGGAAAATACAACTGTTTCGGGTTTGATGAAGGATGATAAAATGATAGTATAAGCCCGATATACTATTCGTAGTAGCAAGTTGCCTCAGTAATCAACATAAAAATTATTGAATGAAAGAAAAACTTTCTTATTGTGACATATGGAGGACGTAAAAAGGAAGACATCTAAATTTGTGTATCTAGGTGAATTGGAAGAGATGACCATTACCGTAAACTAGCACTTGGTTTCAGTCGTAAGCGAGTATGCAAAGGAGGCAGAGACTGAAATAAATTAAGGAGAGAAACTTTAACTCACATTCTGAAAGGATTTAATGTAAAAATTTGTGAAATGCAGAAATAGGGTAGTAGGAAAATTGCCTCTGGGGTGTGTAGTCAATAGCCAATTACCAATAATTGTAAACAATAATAATTAAAAGTTTATGGAGAAACTAGTGTCACAGGAACTTTAGCTTAAGAAATTAAATAATCAATTTTGATCAAAGTATAAATTATCTGGGAGCTGGAAGTCTGCATCCAAAGGTGAGAATAATTAGGTACAGATGATAAACACCTAGTGTCTGTGCCGTATCAAATGCATAACATATTAATTCGTGTGACGATTAGTTTTTCATTGCAATTATCGAGCTTATCATACGCTTCAGTCACTGGTTGCATGACCAGAACAATGTTCTCACAACTATTTCTGCTAGGGTTAAAGTCATCGCTTCCCAGTACTCGCCAGGCAGTCTAAAAAGTATTGGGTCCGTTCCGGGGCTCTTTTGAATGTTGATATGACCATTAGTTTATTATTCACTATCAGCACTCCCGTTTTGTTTTGTGCCCTGAACTTAACTTGATTTCTGATTCCATAAAAATGCCTTTAGAATGATGTCAGGTATGTGAAGTGATCTCATTATAAAGTAATTTGATTATTAAATGCGTGATATAGAAACAAATGAATCCAGCAAGCTTCTATAGCGGAGGGACAATATAATGTGATAATGATTCAATCCAATAAAGTCTAAGACCAAACCGGAAAAAAGGACTGAAGCTTATTTCTTTTCTGGGAAGTAGGTCTTTAAGACACTCGATCATTGGTTTAAGTAGATGAGTGCCTTTCCTTGAAGAATCCCTTAAACGAATTGAAGAAACATTAATCACAGTCTCTGAGATCCGTCAAGTCCGTGTGTTCGAGTGATCTATTGCTCTGCCTTCTGACCTCCTGTTTTTTATACGATGATTCTTTACAAAATCTGCAGTGTTATTCTCTAAAAGCTTTGTATGGTATTGTTTCTATTTGCAGAATTTAAACAATATATGTGGAAAAATTCGATAAGTTTAACTAAATTTTTAATACTGCACTCAGAACCACATTTTCATAAGTTGAAAACTTTAAAACTGTCGGGAAATAAGTTAATAGTTATTGTTGTTTTAAAATAATAATCTTCTAACGGATAAAAAGAGGAAATAATCTGTTTTTAGTGCACGTGTTGTAATATTATATTACATCCACAAAGTTTTATGATAATCAAATAACAGGAGTAGTATCAAAAATGTATGATATCACCATTGAAGTGGAGAGCGTGCTGAGGGAATGTACAAGAGTTGTAAAGGAATTGGTTTATATAAGTGTGGTCAGACGTTTGCTGGAATATGCAGAAGTAGTTTCGGACAATCATTTTCGGTATCAAATACAGGAGTTGGAGAGCGTGCAGTAGTATGGAAGCTAAATCTGTTTATGGAAATTACCGCAGTAGACAATTCAGTAATGGATATGATAAAAGAGCCGGATTGGAAATCATGGGAAGACAGACGGAGGATGAAGAGCAGTACTGGAAGTTGGTGGTCAGGTTTAGGAAAGATATTGGTCGAAGAATTGGGAGTGGTGTATTGAAGAGGAAACAGGCAATCGACTTCATGCATAAGGGAATAGGGAAATTTTATTTTTTAGTAATTAAGGTAGCCAGGGAATGAAAAAAATTATCAGGGGAAGTAATGATTAATATTCCGAGGAACGCTGGAAGAATTTAAAATGAAAATTCTTAAAAAGAAAGAGACGATGGGAGGAGGAATTTACACTTAGAGGATGTAAGATAATATAATAATATTAAGTAGAAGAACAGTAACAAGAAGAAGAAAGGAGTTGAAGGACTACTAGGGAAATTGTCACCGGAGCAAGTGTAGAAAATTTTCAGTATTTTTAGAGGTATTAGAAATCACCTCTTCCCATCTGAATGCACTTACATGAAACACGGATAAGATGAGAGGTAATGGGAGATTAAAATTCAATTAGAACCACATAAGTTAAGCGAAGATTTGAGTATATAACGATGATTTATGGTGCAGTTTTCAGTCGCCACTATAAGGTGAAGAGGTTACCAAAAAATAGTAACAGATTTATTGCTTGAAATTAGTGTCTAGGCTGATGAAAATGTAACTTAGTAGAGAGGAGCAGTATTACTGAAAAGAATTTAGAATATTTTAGAAAAAGCAAGAGCATCGAGAAAGTGAATTTTTGTATCTCTGGAAATATCAAAATACCGGGAAAAAAGTTTGTGTTGGATGGAATAATGTATTTCTAATATGAGACAAAAGATCTCTCACAAAGCGATATTTCAGTTGACGTACAAGACGGATGATGTGCTCCATTGTTTCGTAGAGAATAAATGTTGACACACAAAGGTAATGGGTGAAAATGAAAGTGACATATGTTACTCTCGTGATTAATAACGCAGAGCTAATCATCCACATAATTAATTATCGCTAACGAACTGAACGCTCAAATATTGTTCTCGCTGAAAGGTGAATTAAAAATCAATTTCCAAATATGCTAAAGTGGCGTTCATACATATATAAAATGTTTTGCTACGCAGTAGTATGCATTTCAGGTTGTATTAAATTGTCACTCTGAGTATGTATGAAAGATATTCAAGATACCGTAAAAATATAAATGCCTGTTAACAATAAATCGAGTTGCAGAGGGCGAAAAAAATTGATGTCGGTCACAATATTTATTCCAGAAAAAGTAGTGTTGCTCTTTTGAGAAATTACGTACGTTCCAAGTCAACGGAAATATTTTTCTTCTACCCACAAAAACATCTCGAGCACATCTTTCATTTTAAATGAAATTTGTTCCACCTAGAATTGGTTTTCTAAGTGTTATTTTGTAATGTTTTCGGTTTGTTTGTAGTTAGTGTGAGTGGCGACACCACCTCTGTACCAAATACAGCACACAGGTTGTCATCATTTATTCAGAAAGTAATTAGGCCTACAACGTGTATAGTCGATGCTGCTTAAAGGGATGGCTCAGTATAGAGCCCATGTACTGATTCTAACAGAATTCTCTACACTGGAAACAAATTTAACTCTGTTTGCTTTCAGAAATCACACTAAATAAGTTATTTGGATGTAATAGTTAAATAATAACGGTGTCGTAATTGTTTAAATTTTTGTTTTTAAACTACTGCCATCACGGCAATAGAATTTTGTGTCCGAACCTGGAGCTTGTTTAATGTCGTAGTTCAAAGAGAAGAAGTGTGATAACATATCTTCCACACCTATGGTTAATGCAAAACTGGAATATCAATTAAATGAATAAATCAAGAAATATAAAAGTTTTATCATTGCTGCACAACTTCTGATTCATAGAAACGCCAAAGTACGAGTACACAACTCGGAACGCAGAAGACGGAAAGTCAGTATTAGTCAATGATCTATTTTGCGCTCAATGAAATGTGACATATGTTCCAGGATATAGTTTATGCTTATTATTAGAACACACTACTCTTCCTCCATATTGACATATTGATAGCTTGATTTATCCTGTGAGCAGTAAAACTTCTGTATCAATAAAAAATTTGGAACTGGGTAGATTCTGTAAATTGTGACTGCGGAGCCACCTTGCAGACAATCCACCACAATATTTTTAACCGTTCTTTTCTAGCATACAAAAGAACGATAGCTAAAATTCACAATGCATCGATCAGTGCAGTTACCGGATAAAAACATTAGATCTAGAAATATAAAATTGTACAGTCTTGAGATATGGACATCTGTCATCACCTTTCGTATATCTTGTTAAATGTCATATGATAAATCAATATGGGAAATGCTTTAGTCGAAATTTTAATATTGCAATATACATAACTCAAAATCAAAGACCAGTTAGAATTATTAAAAAAAAATTTAAATGGAAATAAAAGTATATTTCATGCAGCGCTTGTCCGTAACTGCTGGCCCAATAGACGTCTTTCCTTCGAGTCCAGTTAAAAGCCAAATGATTTGATGGCCAGGAGTTTAAGCAGCCAAAGTTTTCAATAAAACTGATTCGTTTGCACATTTTTCTCTTTACATGCAATTTTTTTTTTTTTTTTTGGTTTTCATATAATTTAAACAAAACTTCATCATTAAGTTATTTTTAAGTCGTCAATTGTTCTGTCGTTTTTAAATGGAATAAAAAATTAATTACTGAAATGGGTGTAGCATATACTTCAGTATTCTCTAGGAACACAGTGTTCAGATGTGATAATATTGTACATAGATGCAGTGACTATTCGCATTCTCTGCATAATGTTTCTCATAATCATATCCACATGTCATGATGTGATCGAATTCCTTTTCGCATTATCGTCCTTTCAAGACTTACTAGTTAAAATCAGATAAAACAATTACTCAATCTTAAAATTATCAATTATTTACTAAGCTTCAGCAATGTTAATAATGGGGGCGGAAAAATAATGTTTGAAGAGACGGCAAGTTCAAAAATCGTCACTGTTCTTCATTAGTATTGAAAGTTGGTACACACATTTACTACAGGTGAACTGAAGTTTGGAAAGTATTGTTATTTTTATTTTTTAAGAACAATTGTTTACATGTGTATGAATAATGACAATCCTAATCTAATATATAAACCACCATCTCTAGTATTTTGCTCTAAAAAGTAATGAGAGTCGTTTGATGCAAATACAATATTTTCTTCGGTTAGAATTTACTATACATGATACCCCATTCTTTCTGGATATCACAGTGTTTGAAAGACAAATAAATTGTAAGTATGTACAATACGTAATGTGTAGCGATATGGTAGTTAAAAAGTGAAGAAGTTCTGAAAAGGTCATTGTTTTGCTAAACTAAAAATAACTATATAAATTCAAATTTATTGGATTCCCTCATAATGGTTTTTAATATATACACATATAGAGGTAGTATTCAATCTACGCGAAATTATCTCCGTTATAGTACAACAACCGTATCTCCCCTTTATTATAAAACTTTTTTTATTTATTTTTTTATTTTTTTTTTTAAAAAAAGCTGAAAATTAATTTTTCACAAATTGATAGAAATGATATAAACAATTAACATCTTCTAATTCTTTTATTCACAAGAACCTCACGTTTACATCTTTGACGAACAGTGACACATTAAATTCCGCAACTACAGTGTTTTACTATTATTCAGTTACTTATTTCCAACAGTTGACCTCGCAGAATTAATGTTAATATAGTTTTGTAAATGCTTTTACTACTCATTAATTGGTTACTTAATAATTAAGTTGCTTGTGAAACATAGTTGACGATGAGACTTATTCGTTACGTGGGTTCATAATTAAATGACTTGAAGAGAAATATATTTCCATGTGAAAGATATAAAATCACATTTATTTTGGATGTTATAAATTTATGAAAGGTAAATCAAAATTAAATCTCGGCAATGACCTCTGAAAAATCTTTATATTGCAGTTCTTTAACGGCAAAAGACGAAACATAACTTCTTAGTTGAGCATTGTGATATATAACTCTCTGTTTCAATCTCAACATCGTGTTATGCACGTAGAAGCGTCGTCACTCAACGGTGAACTGGAGCAATCCTACCCAGTGCCTACCAGAAAAGTCGACAACGCCCACTTGTCGGGCGAACTGAAGTTTGTAGGTGTCGCGAATAGATATGTCCTGGGTCCTCAGCGCCTTGAGTAGCTCTTACAGGACCCAAGCTGTGCTGTCATGTAGAGTCGAAAAGCAGCTGGTCTGAAAATATCCTTGGCACTCTAGTTAAGTTAAGGGCGTCTCTCCACCGTGACCAGACACCGCCTCTCCCCTTCAAAATAGGTTGCCACTAAAATGGCGAGGATGCTTGATTCATCAATCCTACAACAAACATTCACAAACGTTGTTAGCATATTGAACTTTTGGGTTTGTCTGAGCAGCAGATGAAACGCTAGTTGCACGACAGAACTGTACCAAAACCGTAATTTATCTTCAGGACATACCTTGGCGGGAATACTCATGTTAAGGAACATTTTGTGGTACCAACCCACAAATTTTCGACACTGATTGGCATTGCTGTTTATGGAATGACCGAATTTCGAGCCAAGCAGCCAACAAGAAAACCCACTATCGCCTATAAAAACAGGACACTATACATCTGTACCAGTGTTTCTCGATCTTTTTATGTCCACGTACCTCTATAAAATTTTCCAGGTAGCGGGTAACCCCCTTGAGAAAAAATTGCGACCTTTTTTTAGCTGGACTACTAGCGACAATGTGCAACAATGAGCAATATTACCATTATGCGTGTTATACCCATGAGTTAGCTATTCCACCATTACGTAAATCTTGTCGCGAATCCCCTACGATCAACTGCCGAACCCCTACGGGTTCGTGTACCCCACTTCGAGAAAACTGATCTATACCCTTTAGGTATACCTGGACTCCTCCAGTAAAACTGTGGTTATCGTAACTACGCATACCAGGACACAACAAAAAGCTTTCTGCATTTACAAGCCCCGAAATCACCAGCAGTCTGTTGTTAATTTACGTCCGTCAGTATGGCGCAGACTTTATCCCTATCAGAGAGGAGATAAATGTAACATTACAAGTTGGATACGATTTCAGTCTATTTATTAATAACAAGTTTAATATATAAGCTCATTATCATAACTTAAGGTATCAGATTGTAATCGGATCGAAATGATAAATTCACACTGTGATGGCAGTTGTTGTTTCACAAAAGTATGTCGTTGAGTATAGCAGCGAGCCGTAAGCACGTTAGTAGAATGCAATCAGCTAGTACCTTTGCCTGAAGATACATGAATCTCAGAAAATTAAGTGCAACACCTGTTTTGTTCAGGATACTACGTCACTAAAAGTCATAAATATATTAGAGCGTATAGTAATTGGACCCATGAGATAAAAATGGTTGAAATTTCGAAATATAAAGTAGTAAATAAGTAAAATAAGGTAGAAAAGTGAAAAAAAGCGTAGAAGGTGCACAAACAGCACCAAAAAGTAATATCTAGTTGAATGTTCTACTACTCGCACTAACCAGGGGTTTCAGCACACATACAGCAAAGGGGACTACTCAAAGGGCAGGTAGAGTTGTTAAAGCACATTTGACGCAGCTTGTTTTATCCGGATAGCATGTGAAGCGTGACTGATTGACTGGATGCAGTAAATCAGTGTGCCAGCGGAACTAGCCACGCTAATTGATTAAAGCCAGCACAGCGACTGACAAGCACGAATTGAACAGCACCGCAGTATATCACCGGCAAAGACTGCACGCCAAAAAATCAGCTCAGTTTCAAGAGAATTCTAGACACTAAGTTTAGAGGGCGTCCATTAATTACGGGAGGTGTTCTATAGTAAATGTGGACACCTCCCCCCCCACCCCACCCCCTGTGGTAAAATCTGGTGGAACCCCCCCCCCCCTCCCACCGCTCCAACGTGAGATCGAACTTGAATTTTGGAGACTTTTTTAGGATCTACTGTTGTTTCAAGGGCGGAAATCTGAAATAAAAACTTGACGTGAGATTTCCGTCGACACCCCCTTGGTGAGATTTTACCGGAACCCCTCCCTAATTTGAGCTCACGTAATTAATGGACTCACCCTCACTAACAGTGTAACTGTGTTGCAGTTAAAGGACTTTTACAATAATGATTATTTGAGTCAAAGATTTTCCAAAGCTGTTACTAACCCCTAGTAGCAACAAGCCATAGAAAAGACAGGTTTACAGGTGTCTACCGAAAAATGGTGTAAGAAGTTTCTTTTGTAGCGTCCACTTTCTATTACTGAGCGTTCCACGAGTTATTACCTGAAGAAATAATAATAATAAAGAAAAGACTTGAAGTAATCAATGAGTGCGTGTAAACTATTCACACCAATACAAAGAGGAAATCGAATATTGGAAAAGTCGAAGACATCAACAATTTCAGCGGAGTCGACTTTGAAAGTAATGCGAAGAGTAAAAGTCCGTGAGGGGGCATCCATAAATTACGTGAGGTGTTTTTCCGGAAGTCTGGACCCCCCCCTTTCTGGTGAGATCTGGCCCGTGAGACCCCCCTCCCCCGAGAAATCACCCTCGCAACTTTTTGAGACCTTTTTTAGGTCTCACCCATCCGATTACACTCCTACTTTTCGACGAAATTCCCCCCTAAAAAACGACTTTCACGCAATTTGTAGCCCTTTTTTTTAGCTCTACAGTCCAACAATTCTTTCCCAAAACCATGAGATTTCCGTAGACCACTCGCCCCCCCGCTTTCCTGGTGAGATTTCACGCCCCCATTTCACCTCACGTAATTTATGGATGTCCTCTGATTAGGAAAAACGAAAAAGTAAAAAAAATTAGGTAGAGAAAGTTTCGCAACACCGCAGGTTAGACTCATTACGATGAAATTCCCTGAAAAATCTCCACTTAAATATCATTTGCAGTGATTATATTAAAAAGCGATAGAGAATTCATCTGTTGATTCATTATAAACTAACGCTTACTTATCGCTCAAGCCACATGAGGGGCTCCAATCGATATGGCGATGGCGCTATCTACCGCTCCGTCTTCCGGAATCGAAATCTCATTAAGAAATTAATTGTGGAAACTCTCGATAGCTGGTCGGCGCTCTAATTTATCCTCAGCCCTCGCTGCGCTGCGCTGCGCCGCACCAGGCTCCGGAAATTGCCACCGCGATGCGCGCCCCTCCCCTCGCTGCACACGTCCTCCAGTACACACACTGCAGCTTACACGGCCAAATCAACACAACTGTTCCACCAACTCACTTTCTGATCCAGCAAACGGCCGTTTGATTTATTACTATTTGTGAATTGACAATGTTGGAGCACGCAAAGTGTTGATTCTCTAACTCGGCTTATATTTAAGAATTTATCCAATATTTACACTACTTTTCAACAGTCTACACCGCAGACTTGCCATCCACTACTTCTAGGAAGTTTATATACGATGATGACATAGGCATGACTGCACAATCTAGCGACTTTAAAACAATCTGAAGAAATTCTTGCAACTGACCTTCATACAATTGAATGAGTACTTCGGCACTTGGCGCCTGAAACTGAATACAAATAAGACAGATGTCAGCTCTTTTCACCTAAGCAGTAGAAAAGCCCACTATAGACCTCAAATAAAATTCGGAGACCAATTACTGAAGTACAATCCTCATCCAAAATATCTATGTGTGGTTCTTGACCGGTCATTGACATATAAGGAGCATATCCATAAAACAGCGGGAAAAGTAAAAACTCGAAATAACCTCCTTCAGAAACTTTCAGGAACGGGTTGGGGAGCACATGCCGCAGTTCTCAGAACATCAGCTCTTGCTCTGGTATACTCAACTGCTGAATACTGCAGTCCAGTATGGCTAAATAGCAGTCACACAAAAAAGATAGACGTTCAACTAAATGACACAATGAGGACAATATCTGGAACTGTTAAATCTACACCTACAGCCTGGCTGCCTGTACTCTCTAACATCGACCCACCAAATGTCCGAAGACGAGCGGCTTTAAAAAATGAATTGCAGAAATTCTTAAGATATCCACATCTTCCAATTCATCAGGACTGCACACACAAAGCTCCAAATAGACTAAAATCTGGATATTCAACATTTAAGTTTGGTCAAAAGCTTGTCCAAAATAATTTCAACATAGGCGAAGTATGGAGCGCTGAGATTGGATAAATTACCAACCCCAACAAACATGACCTAATCCAAGAACCTACACGACAACCTCCTGGATACAACTTTCCTAGGCAATTCTGGACGGCACTGAACCGAGTTAGAACAGGCCACGGTAGATGCAACTACTGGATTTACAAGTGTGGAATGATAGAGAATCCTTTTTGTGACTGCGGTGACTACGAACAAACCATTCACCACATCGCCATAAAATGCCCTCTTAGGAGATTCAGTGGCACAATGTATTATATTCATGAAGCAACCACAGGAACAATTGAACGGCTGCAATCGTTGGACATCAGTCTGTAGTACTAGTTATATTTATTGTAATTTAATGCAGTTACTTTTTTTGATTTTCTTCTGTCATATGAAATAAATAACTGGGTAGTGTGAATCTGGGATTGTTAATTATAATAGCAATTAGGGGAGGAGAGAGAGCTTAAATGTTACCATCTGTCTGTGATTCGTGTAACTTATGTATATTTTTGTTCGTGAAATCTGCAGTTTGTGAGGCGGAGAGTAGGGAACGTACCGTTCCTGCATTCGCCTAAGACGTCTAGTTGACAGCGGAAAATCGCTTAAAAACCGCAGTCAGAACGGCAGGTACGCGTGGTCCTGGACTCAGAATATAAATCTTCGTTGGACTTCCCAGAACCAATATGGCGGCTCCTTAAAGCTTAGAGAGCTGATACTATACGTGTATATATGTTATAAAACACGATTTTTTATTCTATTGACGTAATAGTCTACAAATGAGGTCATTTTCCCTAAAAACTTTTGTAGAACTTCTTCCGTAAATAAAGTATTGATTTTTGAAGTGAAGATGAAATAACAATTCGGTTACTGGAGCAAAGTAAAGTTTTTGTACTGTTGAGTTTAACTTGACAGTTGATTAAACAATAATTATGTTGTCAATGTTCAAATATTTTTATCTCACATATTGCATCTAATTTTTATACAAATGAAATCTACCAGATATTAATAAATAATATCAACAAACATTAAGAATTTTGTCATCATATATCATAATAAAAAATGTTATATAACATGATCTTATTGTTAAATAAAAAATCGCTGCAGATACTACCAAGGGAAAACAGTTCGTCTTTGCAACAACTTGAGAATTATCTTCATTATGGATGCTTGAAAAAGCGTTATGTGGTCAGTCCACTCACCAGGTTGATACTGACGTATAGTCTAATAAAGAGTACGTTCTATTTCCTAATTTCACCGAATGAAGTGTAATATTTATCTCCAAGAGCCGCCGAAACCAGCAAACCGAGAAGAAAAAAGTCAGTTATTTGTAGCCTGTTCCTTATTTGTGCATTCCAATTACCACCTGGCTTATTTCCTCCAATAGTTTCTTATACGCGCCAACTAGGCGTCTATCTCTACCTCCATACATTCCAAAGTCACTGACCTGCTCAGAACAACGCCCTACCTCCCGCTGTTAACTTCTTGGCGCAGGCGAGCCAATAGGACATCATGACTATTTTTTGAAGCTTCTTCCTTTGACCATGTCAAAATTATTCACGGGACGCTGAATAAGCGGGCGAGTCGGGCTGGAATCTGCAAGTCCAGGAGCCCACGATTTTGCTTTTATGTCGCACTTTTATCTAAAACAAAATATGATTAGTCGTTAATTTTTGCTTATTACATGCTATAGCAAGGTTGCCCAAAGCCAGGTCCACGTGTTGCTGTTGCAAAAATCTTCAGTTGTCAACTTGGTCCAGAATACATTTCAGTCTAACCACAATCGCCACTAATGTTGCCGCTAGAAAAGCAAAGCTTCAATCACACGCGAATTAATACAGTCCCTGTATCGCATGTCAGTGTCATCATGCATCGCGATATGAACTTGATCCCAAATCTTAACAAGTTCTCACATCTTTCTTTCTTATTACCTGTGATGAAAATCGATATTTTAACGGCTGAGACAGCTTACATCGGCTGAAATAATGACCCCAGTGAATACGAAGGATGCTAAAAATAAATCTTAGCAACCTACGCTATGCCACGTAATATTTAATTGTGGTTTAGGCCACATAGAACTTCTTTCGTTCAAACCATGTAATTATTTCCATAAATAAAAAAAAACCTGATAGTTAATATGCTAATTTAAACGAAATGCATACTTTTCTTTAAGTTTTCTGACAATTTCTTAGCAATTGCTTAACTAAATAGAATTTTTATAAAATAAAATTCAATTTAATTCCTCGTGCCTTGCGCTGAAACAAAAAGTTTCCGTTTTGATCCTGGTCCAGATTGCATTTCAACCTAACCACATATACTACACTAAAAAACCTTCAACAAAAACGAAAAGTATAAAACCAAAAATCTCCAACGTGAGTCATACCGATATTACACCATTCGAATAGCTGACATAGTTACACATTGCGGGATAATAGCCTCAATAAAATAACTCAGTGAACGCAAAGAAGATTAAAATAAATCTGATAAACTTACATTATGCCACGTAATATTTATTTTAATTGCAGTGTAGTCAGCACAATTCAAGATCAGTTTGCAACTATTTCCGTTCAAACGAAACTAAATTATTCATGGCCTGCTGTAGCGTCAAATGCCAGTTGAAATTCTGACACATGCTAAGTAACAATCTAATCAAAGCGTTCGTCGACATAGATGTTCGGAAATTAAAACTTCTGTCTTGCTTATCTATGGCCGAAGATTTTAATGAATACTTTTACATAAAATGAATATTACGTAAATATAAGGATCTGATGATTGATATGTCGATTTAAACGCATTACATACTTTTATTTTAGTGTTATGTCAGTTAATTTATTCGCGGATGCTTAGAAATGTTATTAAATAAAATTCATAACCAAGAAAAATGGTGTAAAGCGTGACGTAATAGTGCGACGTCATAGATTGACGTCATAGATTGACGTCATGCCGTGAAAGGTGACGTCAGACGTGACACTTGCCTTTTATATTAGTCTAATAGATATGTGTTGTAACTGTAGTCAAATACTAAGTGGGTCGAAGGCTAACTTAGAATCGAAATTGTGGTCATCTCCAGAATTGATTGGGCAGCCTTATGCTACACAATCCATCAGTTTAGATTATACACCACAGGCTTTTAAAACTGCAGCTGGTATTAAATCTGTAAAAATGTAATACTGTAACAATAGGTATGGTTGGTGAACGTGTAGAAACGTCGTGTTATCTTAGGCAGATAAAACCGTGTCACTACGCCGAGTAGAAAGCTAATGAGTGTCTTATTAGCATAAAATAAACCTTCCAGAGACAGATATAACGCTGCTTCGGAGCAGAAAGTTTTCGGAGGCATTAATTTATTGTCTGTTTTATTTTTCTGTTCGTTATGCAAACTGAGATACAATTACTTTGTGTTTGTATTTATTATTCATTTTTGTCCGTTACAGTTTCTTTCCTGGACGTGCTTACTAGTCAGAGAAGTGTTGTATTTATAACTTTGTTTGAGAATCTTTACTTTGCGATTTGCATCGCTGAATAGTGCGCCTGAACCCAACATAACATTTTTTTTTTGTTTCTTCACATTTAAAAGAAACTACAAAACAAATTCTTTGTACTTTAGCAGCCAACAGTTGCCCTGCAAGATCTGTTAACCTGTTTAGCTTCGTGTAACTCAGTGTTCGAATTTCAATCTCCGTACTAGTGACGTTTAGAGTGTTAGTGGGTTCAGGTACCTGATCTCTTAGCAAATCGTAAGAAAGTTATTGCTAACGACTCTGAGAAAGTGTTACTCAAGCTACACAATTGCTTTTAATCATGAATCTAAACTAGTGTTTTTAAACAGAGAAAAAAAAGACACTCCAGAAGACGGAAGAGTAAAGATCTTTATTTTTAATCTTATAATAAATATTTTAAACACCCTTTTCTCATTATTCCTCTTTATACCTAATAACACAACAATTACCAGATACTGATATAGGCCTAAAATTTATCTATATTTTTAAACCCTAGTATGAAGTTATTGCACCATTGTATCTCCCTCTATTTATATTAAAAGGTTTTCCACCTCTGGTGTTGCATTATTGGAGTTGTTTCATCCCATTTTATATATTATATAATTTGTGGGTTTATACCCTCTAGTAGATTAACTGGCAACCGTACGGCATTGTTACCTGCACCCGTCAGCCTAACTGATCTGTATGAGAGTTGTTTGACTCTTGGCCCTTAATAGAAAATTTTGTTGCAGTCTTAGAGAATCAATCCTTGAGTCGTGGAAGGTCACTGAGTTCCTGTTGTTCACACTTGTTTCTCACGGTAAGTTGACCGCGAGCCTTGTACAGTTTTGGGTTGTCTGGAGGCTTTTTAAGTGTGATATGCTGCCATTCCCCACACCACTGCTGCATATTCCCAACGTACCATCAGATGTCCAGGTCCAGATATGAAGGGAGGCGGGGGAGGGAGGTTACATTAAAAGATGGGTAATTTCATTTTGCATGTGGTATTTTCCGTATGTTGTTTAAAATTTTACTTTGTACTTGGATATTAGTGGGAAAGTAGGGGCATTATTGCGTTCGCAGAACAGGCAAGAGAACTGTTTATATGAATTTATAAGAATATTGGAAATTAAATCCCAGTTTAGATATGAGAACAGAAGGTAGCCTTAAGGTTATAGGCAAATTGTGTTTTTTTTTTTTCATGTATTAAGGCATAATCGTATGTGTAAGCAACCTCGAGGGTATAAGTGTACCGAAACTCAGAAACCATATTAGATTGTAGACATACACATGCATGGAAATTCCTAACACACTAGATAAGAGGCTGTATGGAGTTAATTGAATATGATTTTGGTTGATACTCCGAACACACTAATGTTTGAAAAGCTGACACGAGAAAGAATAATGGACAATTGAAGTTTGCTAAGAATCATTCCTGTACATAAAATGGATTTGTAAGAGCGAAAAAAGAGATTTATAACAGATATGTTCAAGGTAATACTGTGTAAAGGGTATCAATGTGGATTTAAAAAGGAAAAAGTCTTGTGAACTGTTGAAATTTGTGCATGTATATCACGCAGGGTTGGAGTGTATTGATGTGTTTAAGACAAAGGAAAATGTTTTGTCTTCTTTCGTTTGATATATGGATGCTTGATGACGTTTATTTTTATGTTTTTTGTTTATTTACCAAGTTATTTTGTAAGATGTAAAAAAAAGAAAAAAAAGAAAGAAAAAAAACAAGTTAACGTAATAATTGTGTTAGCAAAAGTAGTCGAAGAACGGTTGGAGAGTATCATCTTGTAGATTTTGTGAATAAATGTTTTCTTCATGACAGAGATAAAGATCCAAGTAATTTAATGATTCTGAGAAACGATATGTTCGTGTAATTTTGTATTAATAATGAGCAAGTAACTTCAAGTTTGATACATGAAAACTATGAGAATTGTAAAGTTTTATTTTCATGAAGTAATTTTGATTTGTCTGTTTGCCATGGATTTATGTCGTACTCTGTCAGGGATGGCGAACCAATGGCACGCGTGCCGATGTTGCCACGCGACCATATAATTTGGGCATGGCGTTAACTAAGTAGGCGCCTAGTCGACATAAATAATTTATTTTTTCGTCTCTTCATAATTTAAGCTCATAGTAGCAAAGTTCATCCTGAAAGGTACTACCGGTGCCGGAACGATTATTGATTGCGCAAATGAGATAAATTTTGAGCCAATTTGTGACCGAACGGACATAGTAACCGGTGGGAAGCTAATATATTCACTTGTTTGCTTTGTTGACTGCTTTTACCTATTACGTATAGTTTTTGTGATTTAACTAATTTCGTTAACACGGCTGCTGTTTGAGTTTGTTTGAGTTATACACTCCTGGAAATTGAAATAAGAACACCGTGAATTCATTGTCCCAGGAATGGGAAACTTTATATACACATTCCTGGGGTCAAATACAACACATGATCACACAGACAGAACCATAGGCACATAGATCCAGGCAACAGAGCATGGTCAATGCCGGCACTAGTACCGTGTATATCCTCCTTTCGCAGCAATGCAGGCTGCAATTCTCCCATGGAGACGATCGTAGAGGTGCTGGATGTAGTCCTGTGGAACGGCATGCCAAGCCATTTCCACCTGGCGCCTCAGCTGGACCAGCGTTCGTGCTGGACGTGCAGACCGCGTGAGACGACGTTTCATCCAGTCCCAAACATGCTCAATGGGGGACAGATCCGGAGATCTCGCTGGCCAGGGTAGTTGACTTACACCTTCTAGAGCACGTTGGGTGGCACGGGATACATGTGGACGTGCATTGTCCTGTTGGAACAGCATGTTCCCTTGCCGGTCTAGGAATGGTAGAACGATGGGTTAGATGACGGTTTTAATGTACCGTGCACTGTTCAGTGTCCCCTCGACGATCACCAGAGGTGTACGGCCAGTGTAGGAGATCGCTCCCCACACCATGATGCCGGGTGTTGGCCCTGTGTGCCTCGGTCGTATGCAGTCATGATTGTGGCGCTCACCTGCACGGCGCCAAACACGCATACGACCATCATTGGCACCAAGGCAGAAGCGACTCTCATCACTGAAGACGACACGTCTACATTCGTCCCTCCACACACGCCTGTCGCGACACCACTGGAGGCGGGCTGCACGATGTTGGGGCGTGAGCGGAAGACGACCTAACGGTGCGCGGGACCGTAGCCCAGCTTCATGGAGACGGTTGCGAATGGTCCTCTCTGATACCCCAGGAGCAACAGTGTCCCTAATTTGCCGGGAAGTGGCGGTGCGGTCCCCTACGGCACTGCGTAGGATGCGACGGTCTTGGCGTGCGTCCGTGCGTCACTGCTGTCCGGACCCAGGTCGACGGGCACGTGCACCTTCCGCCGACCACTGGCGACAACATCGATGTACTGTGGAGACCTCGCGCCCCACATGTTGAGCAATTCGGCGGTACGTCCACCCGGCCTCCCGCATGCCCACTATACGCCCTCGCTCAAAGTCCGTCAACTGCACATACGGTTCACGTACACGCTGTCGCGGCATGCTACCAGTGTTAAAGACTGAGTTGGAGCTCCGTATGCCACGGCAAACTGGCTGACACTGACGGCGGCGGTGCCCAACCGCTGCGCAGCTAGCGCCCTTCGACGGCCAACACTGCTGTTCCTGGTGTGTCCGCTGTGCCGTGCGTTTGATCATTGCTTGTACAGCCCTCTCGTAGTGTCCGGAGCAAGTATGGTGGGTCTTACACACCGGCGTCAATGTGTTCTTATTTCAATTTCCAGGAGTGTATTTACACCTATTCAGCACAGATAGTTTGGCCAAAAAAAGTGTAAGATAACTGTAATACAGAATTTCAACTCTGGTGGATTGAGAAATATGGCATGATTAATAAAGGTGATAAAGTGGCGTGTGTTTTATGTTCTGGAACAGTGGCATATAGAACAACATCTGTAAATCGGCACTATTGAACAAATCACAAACCCCTTTCTCTAAAAACCGGAGCAAAAAGAATAAATTTAATGTGCAATTAAAGAAAAAAAAAATTGGCGTCTCCGATTAAGTATGTAAGCTAGGATTGTCATACTAGTACCGCAAGTTTTTCAACTGCAAATGTTATTGCTCGGCACAATAAACCTTTTAGTGAGATGAAATTTTGAAGCAACCTCGTTTAACATACGCCCCTTCACGTTTTGAAGATTTTGAAGATAAATATAAGATAATTCTGCGCATCAAAGATCCTCTTTTATCCAGAAACACAATAAAAGATAGAATACTAAAACACGCGGTAAAATGTAAAAGAACACCAAACAAATGAAATCAAGTAATCTCTTTTTACACTATTGTATGTTGACGAAAGTACTGATCTAATTTTCAGAAGTGATTAACGCTTGGAAAAGGTTTATCACATGACTCCACTTCAGCTTGCATTCTTCTAAAAGTAACAAGGTATGAACCTAACAAAGTTATTTGGCATCTGATTTGCAACAACGAATTTTTCAGTAGTTTAATCTATTTAAATAAATAAAAAACTATTGATGTCATTATTGATTAGTTTAAAAAAATGTTTATATCTGGTTGTAAATATAAAGTTTTCAGGTGATAGTATTTAGTTTTATTTCTTTCCCCATTAATTACTAAGTCATGATGGTTTGATGGCACGTCATGGCATCATTCAACACATATTTTGAAAAAATGGCACGTTGCTCAATAAATAATCGCCATGGCTGTACTGTGTATTACCAGGTTTGATTTTTGCTTAATACTCTAAGATCGCCAACCAGGGCCTACACCAACCGCTGTTAAGCTTTCAGCTTGGACGACACTAAATGAATTCGCGCAAAACGTAGACCACAGATTTTCATAGAATTTTAAACACTGTGCGTTCCAGGAACCCAGCGAATAAAAGCAAGGTATGTTCATGTGACGTTTCGAAACTGAGGAATTAAGAAACAAGTGTCTGCGAATTACTATCGTTTTTGGTTGAATGCAATTCACGTATGAGCTATTGCTCGTAATTTGATAGTGTTCTGTTCAATGTATAACCCGTGGTCCTTAAAGAAAGATAAGGTTCGTTTTATTTAGATATGATGTCGAAAAGTTGAGAAATTAAAATAAAAGTGTCACAAATTAGCATAAATTTTTCGCCTATTGTGATTCAAGCAATAAGTACTAGTCGTAGTTTGGTAGGGTTTAGATCAATGTACCGTCCATCCCTGGTCCCAGGAGAAAAATGAGTTTTGTTTCAGTTTCGCGTGTTGTAGTAAATCTGAGATATTAATATAAAACTGTCAGAAAATTATTACCCACTAATAAGAAAGATACTTGTCTCAACCAAATTTTTTTATTGGAAATCGACTTGGGGGCGGGGGGGGGGAGGGGCTAGGATAGTCTATGTTGGTTGAAAAGAGCTATCAGTCCGCTTTCCAAGTTTTACTCGAGAAGGAGGGAGGGGAGGGTTGAGGGGGGAAGGACGAAACATTAAAAACCAACAAACTACCAATTTAAATGAAATCATTATGAAATGAAACTGATAATCACCTCTGGCACACACCGTGGTTCAGAATTCACAGTAAAATATATGTCCTTGCAACCTGGTAGATCACCGGATTAGACGTTTACGACAGAAGAGGATTGATCAGCTGGCATTTACAGTAATAGTAGAATGCTATCATCAGACGCCACAGATTGTGCTTTTTTGTTGTTGTTGTATGGAAAACATAATCAGAGTTTTAATTCATTCCTGGGATTTGTTGGGGTTCTGACTGCATTTGTTACATTCTTGAGTAAGCGCCAACTCACAACCCTTTGTAAAATCAACATCGGAGCGAATGAAATTACAGTAGTGGAGATAGATTATAGCGAAGAACGAAAGTCACTGTACACGTAACCGTTTCACCTTTCTAACATTTGTTAAGACAATTATTACATTGACACTAGTTAACAAGTCCAGTACCTGAAAAGTGAGTTCTGTCACTAGAGCCTGCCCTCCAACTCAGAGAACGTTTTGCGTTGTGAAGCTTAGTAAAACGGGTCCTTCTAACCCGGCAGGACCGACAGAGGTGGATGCGAAGCAAACTGACTCACTGCCACAAGAAATTCATTCAACTGCTAGGATTACAGTATTAGGTTATGCGGCCGAGACTGAGGCGAACTGTGCAGCCCATAAACAATCCCCTATCAAGTAGTGAAAGTGATTATTATTATTTTAACACCAACGTATGCACAAAAACTTAGTGCTCAAAAAAGTAATCTATATATATAAAGATGAATGTATATATGTTTGTTTGTTGGTTAGTTTGTTTGTTCTTCATACAAATCCACAGTTTTCATCCGACCTCGATGAAACTTTGCACACTTAAACTTTGAAACAAGGAGAAATATACTGTCTACATTTGATTGAAAAATTATCTGTGTAAATAATACACGTTGTCTCATAATTTCGAAATACTACTGAACGTCGATAGACAGACGCGTTGGATATGGAGGTCTCTCTACTGTTATTCCATGTAGCGGTCATGTAGCTCAGTGACTGGATTACTAATGTTTGGGTCGTGGTCTCCGGTTCAAATCTGCGTGGAGGCTAAGATTTTTAAAAATTGTTTTTGTAAGAGTCACGCCTGGGCCGTCGGTTATTCGGATTGAATGTTTAACTGTAGATATTACAAAGTTTGTGGTGCAATGCGAAGCAAATCATAGGTAGTCTTGCAATGCTGTAGGTGTACACTTTTTTACGTTATAATGATTCCTCAGGGGTTGTTCACAGTCAGTGTGTGTGTGTGTGAACCGCAGTAATAATACTATAAATACGGAAGTAAGTCTCTGTCTTTTGTTAGGACTAAATGGCTATATCGATATTGATGGAATTTGACAAGAAAATCTGTATTTTGCAGTATGATTAACAGCTGTAGTCACGAAATTTTAAGACCTTATGGAATGGTGACAGAAATATGTTGGAAATTGATTCTCTTCAAGGGACAGGTTCGACGGTAGAATGATATAGTGATAACATTCCTGTCATATTATGCCGACTCGGTGTTGTTTGGGACCAATCCTTCGTTACCAACAACTTTCTATATTCACTTCTGGTAAAAAAATTCTTAATCCACGCGTACGAAGTCGCGGGTACGAGCTAGTTACGAATATTACTATGAAACACATGCACAACTCCTATGGTAATTCACTCTGTCCTTTTGATTGTGGCAATAGTTATATGTAATTATTTTACACAGTTAAATAAAAACTTAATGTATTGTACCTAAAATTAATAAATTTTATAAAACGGTAATATATTCTATCTAAATGGTGTTGATATGTGAATAACAAAATTGATAAGGTGCTTTATGGCTCGTCGATGCCGGGGTCGTTAGAGTCAGGGAAGAATTTTGAACAGAGAACGGGTAGTATTTCGGTTATGTCCTTTTGAAGGAACCATCCAGGCATTCGCGTGATATGGTTTATATAGGCCATATAAGCGTAAATCTATTTGTCCTAACAGCGATTCAAACCAGCATCCTTCTAAACGCCACGCCCGAGACATAAAAAAATGTAAACCCGTAGGAGCTTAGCTAGATGTGTGAATAAATACACAATTTAGTGCCCTTTTAACTGTTAACATTCTAATCATCGTATTTACCATATTTTATAGCAAATAAAGATTTCTTAAGAAAATAGTTAAAAAAAATTTAAGGGAGACAGTGTTTTACACACTCTTTGTATTTTTATTTAAACTATAATTGAAAAATAACAAGTCTCCATAAACCGAAAATATTGACCGAAATTACACTTGCTGCCTCGATTTTCTGTCATAGACGTACAGAATTTATACTCGTTTACAAGCTGTAAACTATTAACGGCCTCTAGTATAATTTAACTATAATGTTCTTTGAATTCGACACGGTTGTAACAATTAATCCCGTGCTCAAGGCGAGGACGACAGTTTGAAAGAACAGGGAAATTATTCGCAAATGGGAAAGGATGTTCCGTACACCTAGGATCCGAAATTTATTGCGTCGCAACTGTTTTCTTTAGCGGAGAATTTTTGTTGGAGGAAGGGAAAGATTTAGTGGCCATTAATTCTATTAAATGCGGTATACACTCAACACTTTCGCCGGCTGTTGTAAGAAAATCGTTTGGACGGGAGGTGTTCTGCGTGACGAATTTCCAGAGGAGAGCAAATTAATGGCTATTGTTCGCCGGGCGGGCGACGAGGTGGCACAGTGCCAGGCAGCCTAGCCCTCCAACAGTTCTACACTCACCCGGTACCAGGGTCGACGCAAGTACAAGCAAAGCTTTATTTACTTCCAGGTTCTCTATATGTGTCAACGTGTAGGGGTTGGATTAACCGAGTCCTCCCTTTCTCGGTGCTTGGTAGCCTTTGATTAACTCATGTAGTAATTTATCTTACATCCCTTCACCATTGTTTTATGTTATGATATTAATTAATTTAACTTTATATTGAATATCATCAGTTATAAGAATCATGAAGTTTCAGGGTACTGATATTTTTAATTCGAAACTTTGGTCCACACCCATATTTTCAACAGTTTTTTAGATATTTATTTTACATACTTGAAGGGCTATTATTACCTCACTTTATTATTATTATTATTTTATGTGCGTACTAATCCAGTTAGATCAAACAGTGCTTTTATGATCAGCCTTTCTAATCTTTCATATAGATCTCATTTTCTCTCCGTGACATATCTTTTTTTCTTCAGTCCACTTTATTCCTGGTCTCGCTGAAACTTCATTCTCTGGCTGCACTACCCATCTGTTAACCTTCTGAAATAACAGGGTCCTCTCTAAAATTTCCTAGGTGTGTGTTTGAGCCCACTCTACGTTGTTTTTTACTCGTTGGATCCCAGATATACTTTTCAGCTTACCTCGATTTATATTCAATTAAATTTTTTCTCTTCCATCGTAACTTTTCATTTGCAATTTGCCGCCAGCTACAGTTGTATCAAAACGTATCCATTCCTTACTGAGTAATGAGTACACCGCCTGACTCGAAGTACCGAAACGTTACGTCTTATAGATGTTTGTTTAGTGCAATAAATGATGGAATACGACACATCATGCATCATGCGGGAGTTGGAACGGATTGCTCAGCGACTGAATAAACAGGCGATTATTTTGAAATTAGGTGATTTATATTCGACGTGACTGTGATATAAGGTATTGTTCTTACGTATCGTAATATTCAATGCAGTAAATTACGTGTACATTCAGAAGGTTTTACGTAAGATCCATGTGCTAATTACTTTAATTTTTATCCAGACGAACAATTCACCTAAACCTACTTTACTAAATGAACAATTTACTTAAATTTTACATACTACTAACGAAGTCATCACGTACGCGACGTAACTCGATGTGATGCTTCATGCTAGTGCACTATTGTATCAAAAATAACAAGTAATCTAACGATATGATAATAACGATGCTGATTATTTTAGTAAAGAATACATGAGGGCACACAATTTCTTGTTACTTTTACAGCTCTACCGCCAATCTGCATTAGATCTTCGAGAAGTCTATAACTACTTTTTTGTTTTGGCTTAAACGTTGGTTTTCTTCCATAAAGTTCTTTAAATACCGTTTTAAATAATTTTTAAAATTTATTTTCACCCTTAATAGTCTTAACTTCGCCACCATTTGCTTTTATCTGCATTTTTAAATTAATTCATAAATACAAAAATACGCAATCAAACTAATAGTTACATACAAAAATCATTAGTATTTTTGTTCACGCAACCAATATATTTCGAGTTTTTAAAATACATATGCGAAAGACATAACAGATTGAGAATATGAAAAGAATAAGTATTACAGATTGTGGGACAAAAAGAATGTCCGAAGTAATAAGAGATTTAAAAACCAATAGAAATATAGAAATTTCGAAGCTTATTTTTATCCTATATTTATTCTATTAAAAAAAAAGACCGTACACTGAAAAAATATTACCTTAAATGTGTATTATGCACTACATTTGACTGCAGCGCAAGTACACAAGTACACACCAGCAAGACATAAAACATTGGACAAATCTAAATCATTTAAGTCAATTCAATTACGTTAATTAATATTTTCTTTGTATTAGAACATTACACATGTATATATCTACTTAGCATTAGATCAGACCTCCAATTTCATTCTCACTGAACATAATTACAACACATGATTTAGTAGTGTTTTTATTTCACATTTTAAGGGTTTTAACCTCGTCCACCAGCAGTCTTAAGTAGTTTCAGCGACTACAACAATAAAGATGACGTGATTCCAAAGTTCCGCTATTCATTTGGTTAGTCCGTTAAGAGTATGTCGAATATATAATTCGCCTTTAATACTTCATTTCTAATTTCATAACTCTTTCCGTAGGAATTCAAAACATACTTTTATATTTATTACTTTCTAGCTGATACCCGCGACTTCGTACGCGTGGATTAAGAATTTCATTACCAAAATTGAGTATAGAAAGCTATTGGTAACGCAGGATTGACCCAAACAACACCGAGTCGGCATATGACAGGAAAGCCATCACTGTATCATTCTACCGTCTAACCTGTTTCATGAAGAGAATCAATTTCCAACACATTTAAAAACAGAAAATCAAACGAAGGCGCGGGGATGTTGCGAGGGGAGGGGAGGGGGTTAACTAAGGACAGCTTTATTTCAGCTATGCCTTTTCTTCTTTCTTCACCATGTCCATCCGATTTTTGGGTTCTAATAACTTAAGCTGCTCGTGCTCTGCTAAAGCTGCACCTTAGCTAGTTTACGCCCGCAAGATAATGTAAAAAAATGAAGGCAAAATAACCTGGTACCAGAAACATTTAAGCAGACACAAAGTAATATTACAGAAAAAATTGACATCTATAGTAAATAATACGTTTTGGCTCTAAACGAAATTTACTAACAAATCATACTCTAAAATAACGCGCGAGACGCACAGCTTGAGCAACCGAAGTAACATTACTGACTAACACACACATCCGTCACTCTATCATCATTCGATAAGATCCTAAAATTTCGTGCATATAACTGTTATTCATATCGAAAAAAATGCCCTGTGGCCTTACTACAAATACAAAGTATTTCCTTGTCAAATTCCATCAATATTGGTATAGCCATTTAGTCATTAAAACGTAACAAAAAGACAGAGACTTACTTCCGCATTTATATTATTATTGGTGTAGATCACTCACACTGACTGCGAGAGTAACAACCCCTGAGGAATCAATATAACGTAAAAAAATGTACACCTACAGCATAGATCGACTACCTACGATTTGCCTCGCATCGCATCCCTAAATTTATGGTATCTACAGTTCAACGGTCCAGGCGTGACTAATTCGATTAGAACAATTTTTAAAATTCTTTGCTTCCACGGTGATTTAAACCGGAGACCACGCTCTAAACATCAGTAAGCAAGCACTTTAATCACTGAAGTACCAGACCACTATGTGGAAAGGTAGTACAGAGACCTACACATCCCACGCGTCTGTCTATCGCCGTTCAGTAATTTTTCAAAATTGTATCACAACATGTATTATTTATACAGAAAAAAGTATGCTATGTCCATCCTCATGCCAAATATCATTCCCTCGTCAAATTTCATCACGATCGGATTATCCGTTTAACCCAAGAAACGTAACAAACAGACAGAGAGACAGAATTACTTTCGCAATTATAATATTAGTATAGAAGATAAACATAGATGTCACGCGGCTTCTGCAGCTAGTTGCCGCTTTCACGTAGGATTCGCGGAAGAAGACTTCCGCATTACAATTCACAACCATTGGCGCTAAAAGACGTTAAGCTACGAAAAAAAAAAGATATTTCAGATATTTAAAAAGCTCTAAAGCAGTATCACCAATCATTTAATTTTATACAAAGTGTGATTAAATATAAAACTTCTGATATTTTCTTTTTATTTATCAATCGGATTTATGTCACTTTCCACAGTTTTAAATGTCCGATTGCCCCCAGGTTTTATGGATAAATACCCATTTGTTGTTAAAAATTGTTTTTTGGATTTTATTTGCCTTTGTTATATCATTTTCTACTAGAATGTGAGACAGTGTCTCTTCTGCGTAGAAGATTATTCGCTTCGGCATCAAGTCTTGTTTAACGGTAACGACGCAGCAGTAATAACAGTTATTTGCCTGGCTTAGTCAGCAATTCGTTTCTTGTACCGGCACTCCTCCTAACCACTGAGACCCATTTGCACAGTTTGCGTTTGCACAGACCTTTAACAGTAGCGTTAAGAGACGTCTCGTGAGGACAATGCCTGAGCGAGCACACAATGCCAGCCGCCAGAGAGGCTAGCTGGCCTAACGATGTTTGCTTCTTGCTCCGCCCGCCAAGCGCGCAGTCTCTGCCCATTATTTTCTGTATCACAGGACGACATGCGTCGCTATCTAGGGATGCAGGGTAATCACAGAGATAACCATAACAATACTAGAATCTTACTAATGATCTTATACAAAGAAACTGATATCTTCTTTCGATTTTGGCATTCTTGGACCAGCGGAAGTAACTGATTTACTGGTTCGCTTTTTCTTCACCCCGCAGAATGTTTTCGCTCTTTCACTGAGGTCCCTCCTTCTTTCTGCAGTCTTTGTAGGCCTACATTGTGCATGGATTTATTAATTTTAGTTTGTAATACTGATAGATTCTTTATCTCATCTGGATGGATTCCAGCTTTTCCCAAATCCTTACTCGTTTCCTCAACCCAGTTTCCTGTCGCCTTTAATTTAGAAATGTAATGGAAAATTCTTTTTGTAACTTACTCTCACTCATTCCCATAAGATGTCCATAAATTTCAGCCTTCTCTTTTGCATGTTTTTTTTTATTTATTTTACTTATGGGTTTGCGCCTTGTTGACGGTTAAGGTCATTAGAGCCTGAATGGGACTGGAGTACGGAACGGGAAGGAATTCGGTCATGGCCTTTTTTAAGGAAGCCTGGAGTGATTTGGGTAAACCATGAAAAAACCATATCTGGTTATTTACTTTCAAGTAATTCACAGCTCTATCAAATTCTGTCCTCAAAACAGGATACCTCAAGTCATCAATGTCGACATCGCCTTCTCAATTACGCTATTCAATTACGTCCCTATCATATAGTTTCTCAAAGTATTCCTTCCATCGGTTAGCTCTATCGTCTGAGCTTAAAAGAGGTTTCCCATCGGCAGCTTTAATTTTTACACCTCTTTTCTTTATTTCCCCAAAATTTTGTTTGATATTCCTAAACGCAACATCTCCTTTACCCATGACCATTTCCATTTCTACTTCTTCACACTTTTCTTGTAGCCATTTTTCTTTTGCTATTTTGCATTTCCTATTTATTTAATTTCTAAATTGCCTGTACTGCTTTCTTCCTGCTTCATCCTGAGCATTTTTCTACCTTCTCCTCTGATCCATCAGCTCCAAAATTTCTTCTGTGATCCAAGGTATTCGGGCAACTTGTTATCTAGAGCCTAGTGTTTGTTTACCAATTTTCATTATTTCGGTCTTTAATACATTCCATTCGTCCTCGGTTGAGCTCCTTTCAGAGTTACTTCTTAGACCTAAGTCTACCATTTCTGCAAATTTTTCTCTCGTGCTAGATTGTTTCAGTTTATTCACTTCCAGTCTGTTCTGCTTATAGTGCTTCCTTATTCGCTTAAATTTAAGCCTGCACTTGATTACTACCAAATTATGGTCAGAGTCTATATCTGCTCCTGGGTACGCTTTTCAGTCTAGAACTTGGTTCCTGAATCGCTGTTTGACCATGATATAATCTAGCTGATATCTGCCTGTATCCCCAGGACGTTTCCAGGTGTATATTCTTCTTGCATGGTTCTTAACAGTGTGTTTGCCACTAGTAGCTTATATCTCTCACAAAATTCTAGCAACCTGATTCTTCGCTCATTTCTTTCTCGTAGACCAAAACTTTCTACAGTATTCCCCTCTTTTCCTTCTCCCACCATCGCTTTCGAATCACCCATGATTATTAAATTTTCTTCCTCCTTCACGTACTGGATTAATTTTTCAATTTCGGCGGAAATTTTCTCTATTTCTTCGTCATCTTCCTGTGACATTGGCATATACACTTGTACTAACGTGGTTGGGGCAGGCTTAGTTTCTAACCGCATCAAAATAATCCTGTCACTAAACTGTTCATAACAACTCATCCGTTTCCTTACTCTCTTAGTCATTACAAAACCTACACTAGTGACTACACTGATGGCTTTTGTGTCAATTATTCTGTATTCCCCAGACCAGAAATCCAGTACATTCTTCCACTTAATCTTACTAATCCTGACGACATCTAACTTAAGTCATCCCGTTTTAAGTTTTCTAACCTACCTGACCAATTCAGACTTCTAACATTCCACGCTCCGACTCATAGAATGTTTCTATGCATTCTGATGACTCATCCCTGAGCATTCCCCACCCACAGATGCGATGGGGGAATTGTTTTACCTCCAGAATACTTTACCCAGGAAGAAGCATTATGATATATGTATTTTGAGAGGATTACATGTCCTCAGATACCCTTTGGATCTTTAATGCAATGGTTTCCCGTTGCCTTCTGCATCCCCAAGCCGTTGATCATTTCTGATTCATCCGCCTTTAGGGGCCGTTTCTAACTCCAAGGGCAAGAGGGTGCCCGGAACCACTCCTCTCCCTTCCGTCCTCCTTTAGGAGGCCGTTGGCAAGCAGTGGGTGACTCCTTATACCGGGAATCTTTCAGTCGCCAGAGCCTCGTCAGTGCAAACAGGGTGCAACACGTGAAGGAGAGATTGATATTTGGTTGAAAAAGGCTAATAAACTCTCTAACCCTTATACCCCAATCGCGAATTATATTAATCAAATAAATAACAGTTATCCGTTTTTGAAATTATACATTTAGTCATCTAAAGTAAAATGCATTCATTAAAAAATTCTAGCTAAATACTCCGAGAATCTAACAAAAGCAAGGTACTCATATAAAAAAAAATATCATTAAAAATGATATCACAAAAAAATGTTTACTTACAAGCTTTTCCAAAATAAATTCCTACTACCAATATATGTGACATCAGTCGTTAATTCATATGAGAGTTAAAGAAGCTATGATTTTCGAAAGGCAATATTAGTAAAGGTTGTGTTTCAGTTGACCAGAATTTCAACCAAAGTCTTGACCCATTTTGCTACAGCATACTTCACTCTGAAATCAGTTTTTTTAAACAATTTAAACTGCTTTCATAAGCCCCAAGTTACTGCAGTTATTACTTTATGCGGATGGAAGTAATCCCATATTTATCGTGTTGAATTGTGCCTGGGCCAGGAATAAAACACATATTACGTTGTATAGCCAAAATTTCCTAATATCTGTTGTCAATAATTCAGTAGAAGTTACAACTGTGTTGCTACGTAAACTGCAAACGAAATTTGTAGAACATTACAAAATCAAGGTATGAGCATTATTTAACAATAACCAGCTGCTAAGAAATGAATTGCCAGAATATTGTGTTCAACCCGTAATTGTGACGGGCTTGAAGCTGGTCACAAATGAAATAAAACACGTATAACATCACATGGGAAATGTTGAGGAAAGCACGTTTGGTCAATTGTAGTACTAGATTAATTTAAATTATTTCTGACTGCGAAGAGAAGAAAGCCACATTAAGAACATGAAAATTTAAGATCACGAAGAATAAAAATGCTTGAATCTAGTAATAAAGACAAAAAACTCTTGAAATAATGCCTCTACCTAAATGAATATGTTTGTGACGCAACCTTGCTCAAAACTGTCTGTTAGCTGACCACCACAAGTTCAGGTTTAGTAAAATAATCTCAGCCCTCTGAAAAATAGAGGACCTATAATTTTGTGGTAAATTTGGGTGGATATCCCACAGTGAATTTTGAAAATACATGTCTTCGCCTATTTGTCAAAAACTGTAGGTTATAACTTTGGTATCTTCAAAAGACTGTTAAACATTTTTATCAATTTTTAAGCTCCTTATGGAACGCTACAGAAAGAAGAAGTTTACGAATAAAATGGTGCACAAAAGCCTTTGTGGTCATTCCATGACGTGGTTTAAGAGTTAGTAACGCCATAAAGCACGACGGGTTTGATTGATGCTGTGTGTCTGGTAGCAGCGGTTGCAACTGCCCCTTTGTGGCACCGTGCGTCTGACTTTGCGTAATGAACAGTTGGCGGAAGGCCTGCCAAGCGCATTCAGCTCGCGGAAGGTTCAACCACAACATCAAAAGCAGCTGCAGAAACACGCAATAATGTTATAACCCGCGTTCGGACTTGATACGTGCAGCAAATCCAGGGAACTAGAGTTTACCTTTGTGCAACGAATGATACAACCAAAGTCATTGACACAATATAGTTAAATGTAATTCGCCGTTTAGATAAAATAGTTTTTAATTAAACTATCACAGTCTGTCAGAAAAGATTTCTGAATTTATCTTTTGAAGTCACATATTTACTTATAAGTTATTCTGTAAATACGCAACAACTTACGATTTTGCATTTCGTGAGAAGGACTACTAAATACTGGGAACCATTTGTTAATGATTTGTCACCTGTCACAATACTGTATCCAGACATGCTTCTCAACGCATATCGTTGTCACATTAACACTGTTAGTAATTATCTCTAATTTAATGTTTATCCTCTACTCTACCTTGATTATAGATTTTTATTTTTTCAGATGGCAGATCTTTTCTACTTTCAGCTAAAAATTAAACATTAATTTCCTTTCTGCCGCAATTAACGTTTGTAAGACACATCCACACACATACCTTTCATCGTTTCCAGGTTCCCTCAAACAATCTAATTCGTCACATTTTGCGGTTGATCTGTCTCCTATTTCACTTCCGCAGATTTTCTCTATGAAGAAAATGGACACATAAAATTCATGAGCTCCCAAGCAAGTACGTGTTGAAGATCATATTGATGTCAGAATTACGATCTTCTCTGGCTGGTACACGGATCTGCACATTTTTACAGTTACCAAGACTGTACCTACAAGAATCTATCAGGAATCTAGGGAGATTAGAAACGAAAAATCTTGTTTGTATTATCTCACTATATGTAAAACACTTTAACTATCTAATGGAGTAGATTGGGCCAATTATAATTTTTATATTAGTGAGTTTGTATTGTAGTCATTTAAATGTGGATTTAATGTCTAGCTACCCTTTAATACTTTTATTTTTCATGTAAGTTAAAATAATGATGGTTTCGACAGCCACCAATAACATTAAAGTGTGCACCAAGCAATGAGTTCTTGAAGAGTAAGCATTCACTGGCCATACACTTTTTTTACTAGTAACTGATTTAAAAGCAAGATACAGGATCGCCTGACTGATAAATTTTCTGCACATATTTATCTTGCATTTCGTGTCAGAATTTTGTATTACCCGCTGTTAACAATCATTATTGTCATAATAAAATTTACGTTTTTAATCGAATAAAACAGTAAATCAAGATTTTGAAGTATATATCTTTTAATTGAATTTTTAAGATAGTAAAAAATAAATAAAGGAAACCCTTGCTCCTATCCTTGCAAGGGAAAGAAAGGCGTAAAACGTGAAGTAATCGCCTTCTTATTGGCATGCTTGTTTCAGAAGATGGCACCAGAAACTTTTATTCTCAATAGAACGCACAGCCCAAAAGCATAAAATTCAGTTTCTCTTAGCCAGTTATGTCTGAGAGATTACCGAGATATTGCTATCACAAAGACACAACCCATACTGTAGTAAACAAAAAAATGACTAAATAAAAAAAAATTGGATAAATCTCGGTTAATTCAGGATTTCAGAGAGTAAAATAACAATCCTTTCAACTGTTGAAGATCCGGATATATCAACCGGTTAACATTCTGGCTCCAGTTATGCAATAAGTATTCGTCCTGTAGTGCTTTCTGGATTATCTTGATTTCTACGTAATGTTAACCATTCATTGTAATTTACACTACATTAGGCCTTTTAATCGAAGATATGAGCCAGTGATTGGTCCTTAAAAACATCCTTTGTTGATTCCTGCAAGCAGATTAAAAAGAAAGTCCAAAAGCCTGATGGGCAGGCATTCTATTGTGTAACGTAGATTTTATATTGCGACTATGTTGACGTTGTCCTCAAGTTTTAATAAGAAAATGAAGTAATAAAACCCAACTACCCAATACATAAGGTGTTGATAGTAAATGAATAATATTGAACAGCATATTAAAGCACTAAAGCAGACTGGTAGCTAAATGGTTAATGTGTCATATTGGAGATCGAAAGATCCCCGGTGTGAATCCCTGTCTCAGCAAGGATTTTCATAAATCCTTAGTCTAACCTTCACCTCAGATTGCTGTGTAATGTGAAGTACACCAGAATGTTTCCGTTGTTCAGACTTTACGTCATCTGTAGGTGTCCGTTACGCGATAGGAATACTGGTTTGGTTAGGCAAAGAGGATAGGAAATGGCTACCATATGCTGGAGGTTCCTACCAACCATCGGGTTTAATACGATGGTTATCTTCTTTGTCGAAGCAATCATGAACTGAGATGAATTATCAATTTGTATCGAAGACAAAATGTTCTATCACAAAATTTTCTTACTTTTAATAATACCATGGCTACTAATTCAACATTTTACTTCATGTCCTTTTGTTAAATTAATGTAATCACATTATAATCTTACCATATTATTGCTAATTTTTTTTTTTTTTTTAATTCATAATTTTATAATACATAAAATTACTTACAATTAATTTCTAACATGATTAACATAATATGTAATTTAGATTTATATATTTTATTATACTGCAATTTGTGATGTTATCGCATTTTCCAAAAAGACTCCGAACTTTTCTTTGTATTTTGTTGTCCTTTTCATCACCCACATCTTGATTTTCATTGTGGACAAGTAGTCTTCTAAATTCTTCGTTTTGCTCTGTAAAATATAAAACATGGTTTGACCCAGTATCCAAATGCACGAGTTGTGTTTTTCTTGAGGAGCTATCTTGATCTCTGGTCGTACAACTATCCTGGTGTCTACATTCATCGGTGATACTTGTAAAAGGGCTGCTATAGCATGCTTTGTCCACATCCATATTTGGTATGCCTCACCACATTGGAAACGATGTAGAAGTGAGTCGATATTTCCACAATTTTCACATCTATCTGTTGCCTTGAAATGTATTCGAAATAATTTCTCGTTTGTTGGAATTGTCTCATTAACCACTTTGTACCATAAAGCTCGTATGTCTGAAGGCAGGTTCTTGTTAAAATATTTGACCAAACAATCCCCCAATTAGTATCTATATATTTTGTTTCTATCTTATTTCGTGGGGCATTAATCGTTAAGATTTTGTAGATTTCTTTTGTTGTTTGTGGGGGTTTTTGTAGCTGAGCTGCTGTTATGTAACTAATTTCTAGAAAATAGTCCCTGATATGTTGGAAGTTTTTATCGATGTGGTCAATTCGTATTGGAGCCTCTGCACTTGCGGGTCTGTATGTATTCACTAATTGAGATGTGAAACTGTCCTTCGTCTTCATAATTTTGTTCATCGCTCGTAGAAAAAGCGCTTTGCATTTGATGTTGGTATTAATAACATTCAAACCTCCGCTGCTGTTTGGCAAGGTTAATGTCTGAAAGTTTACTTTAAAAAGTTCACCTTGGCATAGAAACCATGAGATTGCACGTTGTATGTTTTGTGTTATGGCTTTGGGGGCAGGAAGAATCTGCGCTAAGTAATTTATTTTGCCAAATATTGATAATTTAACTAAAGTTGCTTTTTGTATTATGTTAATCTGCTTACTTTTGTACCCTTGGAGCGTTCCCCTGACGGTATTTAAAACCTGGCGCCAATTATTTGCACTCATTTGTGAGGGTTGGCTTCAAGCCATACACCTAGAGATTTGTATTTATTTATTTGCATTATTCCATGTACTGCCAGGTTGCTTTGGAGCCCTAACCCAATATTTAGGAAACCAGATTTATTAATATTCACTGTTGCTCCACTTGCACTCCTGAAAATTTTTAATTGATGACTGATAGTATCCACGTCTTCTTTGCTTGTGATATATACACCTAAATCATCTGCATAGGCACGGCAAGTGTAACGTTTGCCATTAAAAATAATGCCACTGGTAGTGTTATGAATTTTATGTAATAGAGGTTCTATATAAATTTCGAACAGAATCATAGAAAGAGGGCATCCTTGCCTCACAGCTCTGCGCATGCGGAAACTTTGTGAAATCTCTCCATTTACAATAATCCTTGAAGTGACATTCGATATAAGTTTTTCGATGACGTTCGCAAACCCTTGTCCTATCCTCATTTTTGTGATTGTTCTAAGTAGATACTGATGGTCAACACGGTCATAGGCCTTATCAAAATCTACAAAAAGAATTCCTGCTTTCATAGACTTTTGTGCTGCTAAACAAATTACGTCTCTATATTCCATAGTGGCATGTGAAATTCCTCGTTCGGATATACCTGATTGGTAAGATCCCAGGACTTTTGGTAACAGCTTTGCTAGTCTTCTTTTGAGGATGCGAGCAACAATTTTATAATCAGAATTTAATAGAGTTATAGGTCTTAATTTCTGAATTTCGTGAGTTCCAGGAGCCTTTGGGACCAGAATTATTATTCCTTCAGTAAAAACTGAAGGTAAGCTATCAAGAGTCCAGACTTCATTAAAAATTTCAAGCATTTTATTTTTGATGATATTCCAAAAACGTCTATAAAATTCCAAAGGAAATCCATCTATTCCCGGAGCTTTTCTCAATGCACCAGCCTTCAATGCTTGTTCCACTTCTTCTTGATTGAAGTATTGACAGAGAAGTTCTCGTTCGTCATCTGTAACTGCTGATCTCATCTGGTTTAAAATTTCTTCTATGTCTTCTGTTCTTGCTGAACCAGCATTGTAAAAGTTCATGAAATGGTTTAAAATTGCCCTAGAAATGTCCTTTTGATTGATTAAACTCTCTCCCTCTGAAGATTTGATTTTGGTAATTAGTTGAGATTTACTTCTTTTGGTGGCTCTTATCAGATGGAAGAGCGAGGCTCTCTCCTCTTCTATAATGTCAGTGGGCTTAGAATTCACCAAAAGTGCTTCCATTTTTGACGCTTGCAGTTTATTAATTTTTGCTTTGTATTTCTTGATCATAATAGTGTCGTGAATTGTCGGTTCATCTTTTTGATAAAGCTCTCTCAGCCCTCTGTAAAAGAATTCCAATGTATGGTTTGTCCAGAAATTTTTTCTTCGAGAATAAGCAATAATTGCCTTCCTGAGTTTAGGTTTAGCATAAAAGAGCCACCATTCCATATTTGATTTGTAGTCGTTGCATGTTCTCATACAAGCGGCCCAGGTGTTTACGACAATTTCTTCACATTCATTGTCCTTAAAGAGCGAAGTGTTCATTTTCCAATATCCTCTTCCTCGGAATATATTGGGAGGAGTCATACATAGGCGACACACGTAAGCGCAATGATCAGAGAAGCTTAACGGAATAATGTCATCACTACTTAATTCGGGTGTTAGGTTATTTGATACATAGATTCTATCCAGTCTACTTTTTGAATTTGAAGTCAAATAAGTGAAACATTTGCGGTTCCCGTTCAAAACCCGAAAAGAATCTTTTAAACCGATTCCCGTTACAAGCATATCTAGTTCCGGGCATAAGTTGGGATTAGGGCATTGATCGTTGCTATTCAGCACACAATTGAAGTCACCACCAATGATTATCTTTGACGGTTTCCTTCTTAATAAATAAGGGACCTGTGTTTTAAAAAATGACGCTCTTTCGGCCCTTTTATTGGTACCTGAGGGTACGTAAACATTAACGATGCAACAGTCATTGATATGTACTACTATCCCTCTTCCGGACGTTAGTATTTCTTCATCCTTATAATGAATACCTTCCTTTATTATAATTGCAGTGCCAGTATTGCTTGTTTGGTCAATGTTCAAAATAGTGTTGAATCCAAAAATATTTAATTCCTTTGTTAACACTTCTTGTAATAGAGCTATGTCTATTTGATTTTTGTAGAGAAATTGACTTAGGAAGTTTAATTTGCTATGGTTCGAAATTCGGTTTATGTTTATTGTTGCAATGGTAACAATGCGTGGCATTTATGGTTGGAACTGGTGTTACCAATCTGCTATTTTAAACGTCTTTTGACCATAATTGTTTTACTTGAATGTCTTTCTGTAAGTATCCTTCGTCCAAAGTTGTTTCTTTTGATTCCTCTTTAGTCGTAATTTCTTCTACTTCCATTTCCATTGGATTGCTTGTACTGTTCATAGTGTTTTTTTGTATTGTTGACTTCCTTAATTTACTTCTAGATTCTTGTTGTAACTCTTTCTGTTTGGTTTTCGTTATTCTGGTTTTCTTTAACTTGGGTCCTATATCTTTGATTGTGTCATCAGAGCTATATCCAGGTTCAGTAATCTTTGTGTCAGGTGAGTTGACTAGAGTATCTTTGGTCTTATCATCTTTGTTATACTGTATTTTGGTAACTGAAATTTTATTTATTGTGGATGTTGTATCTGTGTCACTGTTGGTGTTGACTTTTAGTGCTTCTTCTAACTTTGTTGCATCTATTTCTTTCGTCATAGATTCTTCAGACTCTATAATAATCGGGTTAATAAATGGCATTGATTCTGTCTCTTTTTCTGAATTGCAGTATCCAGACGACATTTCTATTTTCCTTTTCTTCCTCCGTGGTATGAAAAAAGCAAGTCTTCTGGCGAATTATTTACTCCCACTTTCCCTGACACTGCATTCGCATAAGTTGTTATACGATTACTAGCTAATCTGTCATTAATGCTGGAAGAAGGACCTACTTTTTTCTTCGGGCATTGCTGTCGTAGGTGCTCCGGCGAATCACATAACGCACAGGTTCGTGGCTGTCCATCATATATAACAAGGGCTTTATGTCCTCTTATGTTAACATAGGACGGTATGTGTTTTTTGAGGTCAACACGTAAAACCCTAACCCCATTGTTTACCTTGAAACGCATGTTTCCTGCCCATTTTTCTCCATATACTTGCATAACATTACCATAAATTTGCATTACTTGACTGATACAGTCATTTTCTACTTCAAAAGGTAAATTATACAGTTTAATCGTGCGTAATCCTATGCCTGCAAAGGTTATGCGAACGTGACTCACCTCGTTATTTGTGTGTGTGAAAAACCATATCACCATTGGTCCTTTCCATTACTTGTATACATCTCTCTTCATTACTTAGTTTAACATAAACTGCATTTTCCAGAAAATCATATTGTAAACCGAGGACATCATCTTCGCGTAGTTCTATTTGATCGTATAGCCATTGGTCAATTTCGTATACTTTCGGTCTTGGAAAACCATATGAAAAACTGAATTTCATAGTTGCCTTTCTTATCGTCGAATCCATAATACAATAAGGGGTGTTATAAAACTCTATAAACTGTTACCTAATGTGTGTAAGTTGCTAAATTAAGCAGAAATACCACGACAGTTACGTGCCGTAATGTAACTATACACAGCACCAAAGATGCTACGTTAAAATTAAATTTGTGTACAACTGAATAATATGAAGATCTAGAAAAACTCTTGTCAAGAAATCTTGCCCAAAACTATTTTCATTACGAAACTTTTTTAAGTGTCATTAACGTCAACTTCTTAAAATTTTTGAGTCTCCTGTTTGGAAATTAAAGTCAGTAACTTCAGGAGCTACTCGTAAAAAATACCTAAACAAAATTAATTGTAATATTTGAATACCATTTATGAGTTATCCATCCGAGTGATTTGTTTAATTATGCTCATTAATGATAGTAAGAGGCTTGCTGGTATATATTTCTCCACCTCCATTGCAAAAGACATAAATAGCTCGTAAATGATAAAGTTAAAACCTACTTTACTGCCGATCAATTTATATTGCATATACAGACGTCGGTATTCACACTATGATCTTATGAAATAATACTGTTTGGATATTCGATTAACCGCCTCCTCCCCACTTAAAAAAAAAAAAAAAACACAACGTTCAAACACTTTACCGACTTTCAACACACAAAACCAAACCACTTTCCTTTTATTAGTTACTTGGGGAGTACCAATTAAAACACTCTAATACTCCACCTACACATAGCCGAAGCGAAACATTTGCTCGTGTACCAACCAGTCCGGTAACATACAGTCAGACACTGCAACTAGTTACTGCCAAGACAATTCAATACGCGCGGCAAACACATTGTACAGACAGAATCTTCAGTTTTTTGAACACCTGGTGGTATAATTGTGACTTCCCTGTCACATTCACCATTTAGATCATCTGTTTCGTTGTAGGTCTGTTTGAAATAAATGTGGTAATTGTATTTATCCATTTTCATTCTCAAGAAATCTAAGCCACAGACGCCTTATACAATTATCGATGTAAAGTTCACCGCGACGAAAAGATGATATTTCCACTTTCAATAGCAACCATCGATGTTCTTTAAGGTACTAATTATCAGTGTAGTACATCACTGACATTCTCTGAATACGTCACAGGAACGGTATCTCTTAACGTGCTCTGCTGAAGCTGTCTCGTTCGTTTAGCCCAAACGCAGCAGTATCATTGGCGCAAGCGACTTCCAATCAACCGTGTTAGTCAATATGCTACTGAATTGTCGCAGACACTGCATCGCCAACCGGCGTACATAAGTCGCAAAATGATCCCTCTCGCATCTCGCGGTCTCTTTGCTATTAACGCTTACTTTTCATTTCGCCGTGTGGCTTTTCGAGATGCGCAAGTAAATTTCCTGCTCTCTGTCTATACTCCGGCCGCTGCAGCACTCGAGGTTTGTAGTAAGGCGGCGACTTTTACATTCTGTTATGTCCTGATTAAAAGGCTGAACCAAGTTCGGCTATACATCATGAATATAAGATTATAGAAATATTCGAATATGCTTACAAGTCTACCAGTTTAAAAATTAACCCATGATTAAACAAACCACTACGCAAATAGATTTTAATGATACAGATATTACAATAATTACAATTAATTTATTGCTAGGGAATGAGAACGTCATACATTTTAAAAATTCCACCCCTGATGGGTGTGAAAAGATTTTGCCTTTGTTAATAGTAATTGCGGATCTGTTTTGTTGTACAGTATGATATGTTTTCCTGTAAAATTTCATCGTAAATTTTGCAAAGGGGACGACGTGACATGTAGTCGGACAGGCGTCAAGAATTTTGAGGGAAATCCGGGGAAATGTAGTTATGTGAATTTGTTTCTGTGTTAGGGAGAATATGACCGATGTGAAATTTAAGGAATACTACAGCATTTACTTCGGAAATTACGGACAAACAAATGAGGATATTTACATAATTTGTAGATTCTTCTATAACCTCCGCCTTCCCTCAGTCAAGCATTTAACTATTGCATCCCTTAAATTCAGAATGGAACGTTAAACCTTTTTTTTTAAATTAATAAATCCGTACTTCTTAAGTGACCCTTTACTGTCTAACTTGTGGCACCTACGACAATCCGATTTTCCGTTGTAGAATTCTTGTTGACCCGCGAATAGGTCGCTGGACAACATGTAAGACGTGTTGGATGTGGTTGGACTCTCAGACCTGCCAATATGAGACCTTACCATCTAATATCCTACTGCATTCGAAGATGAATAAGGGAATCGTCGTACAGAGCAACTAACAAGTGTGCGATGAGGACATTAATGTGTTTCGGGAAAGTACGACTGGTCTTGTCGGAGCCGCTGTGAGAGTGTGACTGGGCGAGCGAATCCGACGCTAGTCCTACTGTGAAGTCGTACAAGATGGACCAGGACAGAGCAAAAATTTTCCACCTGTCTTTTATCCTACAAATTCTTCTGTCCAAAGAAATATCACAGTTGTTGTTACTTATTCCTATGTATTAAATGTAAGAGCGAAAACAGCACTCTATCTATAGGTGAATATTACTGTTTCACGCAACAATCGACTGTGATGTTTGGTTTCCATTTTCACTTGATTTTCCCGTTCGAGTGCAACTTTTTGACGCGTTGAACGGCTGAAGTGCAGCGATGCGATTGGCACCTCGTCACGTGACCACTCATCCGAGGAGCGTCACGCGCAGGCCAGGCGTTCAGGTCAACAGCTTTATTTTGCAGCACCCATAATTTTCTAACAATATGAAGGCTGACAAGTTAGAGCTAAATGTAGCCCCACCAAAATACAGAAAAACTGATGGTTACTCATTTCTAGTGACAGTTTCCAAGCTACCCAATACACCTGAACCCTAACTCTAAACATCCACATAAACATTTGTTGTATAAGTACTGAAAATTATTTTACTCGCTTTCAGTAAAGTTATTAATGGAATCGTATTACCTAGCACTTTAACAAAAGCTGTAAGGACGGACATTGTGGCGTAAACAACTAGCAGGTTCAAGATTTTATGAGGGTGATTAGAATATTCTCCGCCTCTTATATCTCGTAATTAAAAAAACTTACACCTTTTTGTGGACACATACCATCTCCAATTTCTGCAATATGTCATATTCTCTTTAAGGCAGTAGGATTGGAATCTGTGGTGGAGGGTGACCAGTTTTCAGATTACCACAGTATTGCATAAAGTTTAGTTAAGACTTATGTAATATGTTATGTTATGTAATATTCTGCTCACTATTTATTATTACAACACAAAAGCTACAAATTATCAAAAATTGTATTATAGGTAATTTTTTGCCGCCTGCATATTTTACCCATTGAAATTCTTAATATAAGCTATTAAATAAACAGAACATTTAAACTAAAAAAAATCATATATGATTATCCTTTTCAGAATGTCGTTACGGCTTTTACAACTTTAACTGTTTTTGAGGCCTTTAAAAATAATTCTTTAAGTAAAACTCAATTCATGAGTTCACTGTAGGTAGCTAATGACATTTACGTGCAGAATTAACTGCTTCGAACAAAGCTACAGAGATACATCCATTCGCCATATCTAGCGGTACTATCATTGTATTTATACAATTACACAGAGGACAATAGCTCACCGAACATGTTGGTTCAACGGTAATGCTGTGGCATCGCATTCAAAGGATGCGGTTTCGAATTCCCGTCCGGGCATCCAGATTTGGGGTTTCTATGGTTTCCCCAAATCACTCCAGGCGAATGCCGGGTTGTTTCCTTCAAAAAGGACATGTCCGGATTCCTTCCCGTTCCTTGTCGCCAATCCCATCCAGTCTCTAGTTTTCTACTTAATATTTACAATGATGTTAGTAGGTTCTGCAGCTATACATCTTTTCTTTTGTCGGAAGACATGTTCTGTTTACAACCGTCATAATGCCAGTTTACGGATAACGTGAAAGTACGCTGTACTTCATAATACTGACACTATTTTAACAGACGCCGTCCTTTATGAGAAAATTAGAAATGCGCAGATACAATACGCACTAACACCAACGTAAATAATCACTAGAAAATCATCCAAAAACTGTACACAGATTCGTATTTGATGAAACTTCATTGCAAGGCGTAGTATACAGCAATACACTATTTAAAAATAACTAAGCAACTGCGCAGGAAAATTGGTTGTAAAAAGATTGAATTTAAACCAACGAGCATGGTGGTTGACCGGTATCACTCTGGCGTCGCATTCGGGAGGACGTGGGTTCGAATCCCCATCCAGACAACAAGATTTGGGTTATCCATGGCTTCTCCAAATCACTCCAGGTGAATGCCGTGATGGTTCCTTCAAAAGGCCGTGGTCGAATACCTTCCCGTTCCTTACCCTCAGTTCTTTCCCGCCTCTAATAACCTCGACGTCCACGAGGCATAAAGCCATAAGTAAAAACAATAATCATAATAATAAAAACATGTATTCAATAAATTATAACACTGCATGTAAATGAATACCGTATTTAATCAAGAAACACATTGTTAATGTTTTAGAAGCAAAAAAAATACCGGATAGTATTACAAGTATCTGCTTTAAAGAGGGCTACAGGTGAATAACATTTTAAAACATATTTTTTTTAACTAACGGTTAGGCGTACCAAGAGGAGGAAAGCTTCAGACAAGGTCTACAAAAAGTGAAATAATATTTTAAAACAAACCATTAGAACAAATATATTCTTCATTATGAGAGCAGAAGTAGACTAGGTTTGTAGTAAAATCTTTGTACCTCACCCATGCAGCTAGGGAGGATTCTACTGCATTTATTATACTATTATGAATTGATGTACTAATTTTTCACCGCGCTTATTAAAACTGCAGCAGCGTAATAGGCTCTAACTTGTACCGCTGTGTTCATGATAGTAAGAGAGCATACAGGTTTAAGAGTTCCTCCTGGAAGACTAATCCGACCGCGCTCACGCAACGCGTGTGGTCAGAGCGCACACAGTGCTTCCGCCTGCGACTGTAGATATCATTGCGGTCGGAAACCGCGCGCCGGTGGCGGTCACGCGATAATGCTGCAGCTGCTGAATGAAGCCATTACCGTGGGCGCTGCCGACACTTGTTAGAGGGAGCGCGAATTTAGCGGTCGCCGTGTCGATAAAACGGAAATGGCGCGCCAACTTGGCGTACGCCCTAATGTTGCAATGTACCGTATTTGTCACGTCCGTAATAATCGCCGGCTTTTTGGCGGGGGCGGTGTGGGGTGACGGCGCGACCACACGCGCGGTGTGAATGATTTGTATGCCGCCCGCACAGTGTCTGTTACGGGGGTGACTGCTCAGCGCAGGTGGTGTGCTGCCGATATCAGATTGTCGTTAGAGGAAATCCGCGCAGATTGCGAGACGTGATTCAGTTTGAGGGCGATCTGTCGAGGACCTCCTTCCTTCCTTCCTCTCTTGTTCTAACTCACGATCAATAATCGGCTCCTCGAACTCATCGCCCAGCACTAAAGGATCAATTTGTAAACTCTTTTATGTGGTCGTGAGCAGCACTTTTTCAAAATTATGTTGTGAACTCGGTAGATATTACTATATTCAAATGTAAAAGTCCTTGCTCTCCGTTCCCTTGAAAAAGGTAATTCAAATATCTGTGTGCCACCCACGTTAGATCCTGTAAATATTTGCTTTCAGTTTACCATATTTTCTTTGACTTTTATAATACTTACTTAGTAGTGCGTATGTATTTTTCTAGCATTCATTAGTTTAATTCTTCTAAGCATTGAGGCTCATTACTACTTAATGCATAATACTTTTATTATTCTCGTAATTGGTTTACTCCCAAGTTTGTATCCCTACATAGATATTTATTTTCACAAAGGCAAATTTGCCTTTTAAATATTTTCTGTTTTTGAGATTGAGAGTTTCTCACCTGATCTTACTGAGGAAGCAAATAAATGTAAAAATTATTCATTATGTTTTATTTGTAGAAAACTAATAATGTTATGCTAAGTGCAAAGGACAAAGATCATCTAGTCAGGAGAAAAGGAGACTATGCTTTGTTGAATCCCGAGATACTCCAGGATTTTTAACTTTGATGGAGAGAGAAAAGCTCGAACTTATATCATTATATCATTAATGTAAGTCCGAGGGCGTGGAATAACTTAAATATACAAGTAATGCGCTGGTATACTAAAGATACAAATGTATGTGAACTTAAACCAAAAATTAAGTATTGCTGATTTGAATCGAACTGCAAAACTTATATGAATTACAAGAAACTTTGATAAACGAATTGATTTGGAAATTCATGAAAGCATTGCAATAAATTGACTGTATTTAGTATAACAATAATCTGTTGTTAATTAACTACTAAGTAAGTCTGCTATCTTCATTGTTTACAGCGCAAGTTGTTCCCAAATCAAGAACTCGGTAAAACCAAGCTGAAGGAACCAGTATCAAGAAACAAGCTAAAATATTAATGTAACGCTCAGAGCAAACTTAAATGCAGGTGAGAGGAACACAGCAGAAGTGGTGGTTTGTATTATAAGGTGTACTGTTGATAATTTCCTTCGGTAACCTATTTTCAAATTAAAAGTTATCTCACTCCCTTGTGTCCAAAAACAGATGATTATTTATTGCCATCACATACTGCTACAAGTTCACACGCACGCAACAAGAGAAAAATTTTCATCCAATATCCATCCACACCTGATCGCAGACGTATGCCTCACTTCCCTAACAACATCCTAACATTCAAAACTCGTCCTGTCCAACTCAGCTTTCTATCGAATTCTTCTACCAGAAACCCCAGTTTTTCCATCAGTGTAGCTAAAAAACAGACGGACTGCTTGTAAACTTCCTTCTTCATTCCATTCAAACCTTTCCGGCCAGATAACCTGTTTAAATTACACTATTTACAGTTCTCTCTAGAATCAAATCTGTTATACAGTGTCGTGTCAACTGCTAACAACCTAATTTCTGACTGATCCATAGAACAAAATCATTCATTAAGCTAATAAATAGTAAAAGTCCAAACATACTGCTCTGCAGCACTTCTTATTTCCCACAATTACTCATGACTTCCTACTCGCTATTTTTACCAATAGTTTTTATATTTATTTATAGCCATTCTTACGTCAATTCACGCAAATACCTTGAGAAGAACAGTCAACACCCTACCAATATTACCTCACTTATCCATTTCATCTGAAATACCTAGCTCATAATTGAGATTGACATGAATGTGGAATATTTTATATATAAAAAAAACAACCAATATTATCAGTTCTCAAGTTTGAAGGCTCGAATGCACCCTGTTAAATTGTATCACCCGACCTCTTCAGTGCATAGAGAGTTAACCAAAGCCCCTAAAAACCTAATGTGAAATTTCGTGAATGTTATTTTTCAGATCCGGCAAGTCGAAACACACTGAAAGACAATGTTGCACTGACGGAACAACTCATGTCAATACGTATACGGGCAGCACTGAGCTCAACCAATCAGTCGCGCGACACAAGAAAAGTTCCCTTTTTTTTCTCTTATTGCTTTACACCTAGTCAAGATCATTGGAGACCGGAAAGGACTGGTATCAAGAATTGGGAAGGAATTTGGTCATGGCCTTTTGATAGAAACTTTGCATCATTCACTTGGAGTGATTGCCGGAAATAAACCTAAAATTGGATGGCCGGTCGGTGATTCGAACCTGCGTCTTCCAGAGTGCAAGGCTAGAGCATTACCGCTCACCCATTATGATCGGAAACCTAAATTTTGCAGTCATTTCAGAACGGAATACCTGAGACTGAAACTCAGAGTATACCAACATAAAATATACGAGGCGTATTCCAAAAGTAAGGTCCGTTTGATCATAATAAAAACATCGTTCAGGATACAAGGTTTTTATTAACGTCAGTATGTAACTACATATCTAGTTCACTTTTCCACATAATCGCCGTTCATATCTATACACTTTCTGTAACGCTGTACCAGTTTCTTTAACCCCTCGGCATAAAAGTCTGCCGCCTGGGACCTGAAACAATTGGTAACGCTCGTCTTGAGTTCTTCATCGGTTTGAAATCGTTGTCCACCAAGCCACCGTTTCAAATGCAGGAAGAGAAAATAGTCGCTTGGTGCAAGATCTGGACTGTAAGCAGGTTGGTCTAGGATTTCCCAACGAAACTCTTGAATCTTCTCTTTGGTTTTGGAAGCGGTATGCGAACGTGCGTTGTCGTGCAGGAGGATGATGCCAGACGACAGTTTCCCACGGCGTCGATTTTGGATGGCACGTCTCAGTTTGGTGAGCGTTGCACAGTACACGTCAGCTGTAATTGTTGTCCCACGGTCCATGAATTCGATCAAAAGGACGCCCTTTTCGTCCCAAAACACGGAAGCCATCATTTTGTGATTCGTGTACGGCGATTGCTTACACTTTTTTGGTTTGGGTGAACCGGAATGGCGCCACTGCGTTGATTGTTGTTTTGATTCTGCGTTGGTGTACGCTATCCACGTCTCGTCTCCCGTAACAATTTGGGAAAGCAAACTGTCTCCATCTTGTCTATAGCGCTCCAAAAATTGTCGTGCGCTATGCATTCGTTGCTCTTTGTGCTGAGCGGTGAGCAGTTTTGGCACCCACCGCGCACAAAGCTTCCGGTATCCAAGCTCTTCAGTGACAATCCTGTAAATTGAGGTTCTAGCAGTTTTTGGTTAACTTGCTCGACGATGTCGTCGGTCCGAATACTGGGCCTGCCACTCCGCTGTTGATCGTGCACATCTGTGCGACCACTTTGAAATTCTCGACACCAGTGTCGAACTTGTTTCTCACTCATTATGTTTGGTCCATACACTACACACAATTCGCGATGGATGTCCGCAGCTGACGATCCTTTTGCCAACAAAAATCTAATCACACCGCGCACTTCACAACTGGCGGGAGCTACGATTGTCGCGGCCATTTCGAACTGCTCTCAACAATAGATATACGGCTACTGCGGCACGCCAACAATACTGCATATTTACCAGGAGTTGGTAGATGGCGCTGCAGGTGGGAAACGTCATTCAGGCCTATCATCTGTGACATCTTGTACCCCGGACCTTACTTTTGGAATACGCCTCGTACATATCCGCTGTGAAGTTATTTTCAAAAATCCCTGATTACATATAAAAAATACATGTGATATCATCGAGCAAAGTGGAGGTCGTTATACGTAAGTAGTGAATGAACTACAGTAAAGTTATTGAATAATTATTTAATTACAAAAGTCAATCAAACACTTGCATCTGCCTCTATTTATTAAATAATAATTTTTTAGTTTGGTAGACAACTGGAGAAGAAATTGCCTACAGTAATTTCCTACTACACTAAGATTGATTCCGTTCCGTTGGGTTGAGAGGCTTTTAATAAAATTAATAAGTTTCAGGTTGACGTGATTCGTTTATACTCGATCACTTTCGAGGGTTCGAATCTCTGTTCGACCACCCAGATTTGGGTTTTCCGTGGTTTTCACAAATCACTTCAGGCGAATACCGGAATGGTTCCTTCAAAAGGTCATGGCAGAAAATCTTTGAGTTCCATGCCCCCAGTCATTTCCCGCCTCTAATAACCTCGGCGTCGACGATGGGTAAAGACTTAAACAAAAGAAATACATCTCCTCTAATCGCCGATTTTCTAAATATCCACTCTACATCGTCAAATATGTGAGGTTTATGGACATTGTCATAATTAGCCTTAAGATTGTTTTCATGTAAATATTTTTTTTTTCAGGTATTAAAGATAAATAAGGCTGCATAAAAATAGAAGGCTGAAATTGTATATCTTCTGATTGCTACCTGCATTTATTAGACTTTATAAGAAGGATGTAAAGAACGTTAATTACAGTAATTATTTTATAAGAAGACTAAACTTGTATAAAGTAAAGATGCGTTGTAACAACTGTAAAATTGGAAACATGAAAAGCTAAATAAAAATTGCGTTCCAAGAAGTTTCATTTTTAATTCGTGCAGTGAACTAAATTATTTCAATATGTGTGATATGTTTTTCTTTTTCAGAATTCTGTTTTACGTTTTGGCGGTTGCCATCTTCCGTGGCCATCTAAATGTAAGGCACACGATGGGTAATGAGAAGGAACACAAGGTGAATGACTGAACACCACTTAATTTAATATGCTGACTATTCTTTGCATTTATTTTCATCCCATGTTTACCAAGCCAACTAGATATCCTGTCCAGATCGCCCTGTAGCTGTTTACAATCCCCTGCCGATTAGATGTTTTTATATAGCTATATGTCATGTGCAAACAATCTAATTATTGGTACTAAACGATCAACACAATTATTCATTAGAATAATGAATAGAAATGGTCGCAATGCACATCTGTGGAACTCCCATTTCTACTTCCACTTCTTTTGATGCTTCAATTCCTACGATAACTTTTTGTTTTCTACCTTTTAAAAATTCTTCTACCAAGCAAATCATTTTCTTATCCACTCCAATAGTGTTTATCTAATTTTTCTGGAATTTTATGACTCACTCTGTCAAAAACCTTTTAAAGATCTGGTGCTACCCTACCAATTTGGCCTCCTTTGTCCATTTCATCTGAAATATCTTGGACATATCCCACCAACTGATATTCGCATGGATATCCTTGCCTAAAGTCATGTTGGCGACTTGAAAATCACTTTTGCTGCTCACATATATTTCTGATGTGGCTGCATAACAATATCTCCATTAATTTACGTACCACTGATGGCAAACTGATTGGTCTATAATTTTTTACTCTATTTCTCACTCCTCCTTTGTACCGGCACTACTATCGCACTTTTTTCCTTTAGTTAAGCAAGTACGTGATTTTAAATAACGCATTCCCCAAATATTTATATACCCTAATAGCTGCTTAAGATAACTTTCGGTTATAACATCCAACTGAAAGAAAATTTGTGTTACTAGGCTATTTAAAACCGAGCGTGGTGGTGTAACGGATAGCGTTCTGACCTCGCATTCGGGAGGACGGTGGTTCGAATCGCCGTCCGGGCATCCAGATTTGGGCTTTCCATGGTTTCCCAAATCACTCCAGGCAAATGCCGGGATGCTTCCTTAAAAAGGCCATGGCCGAATTCCTTCCCATTCCTTGCCCCCATCATTTCCCCTCTCTAAAGACCTCGCTGTTGAGAGACGTAAAGCAGTTAAAAAAAAGGCTAATTAAATACCCACAGTTGTCTGATGAATTGATATTCTCTTTGCAAATAAATATATTTAACTCCTTATGTTTTTAGAGCAACCAGATACAATGAACTAGGCGTACTGCATAGTCAAAAAATTCAATTCCGTTCTTCTTCTTCATTTCAAGGATTAGGCATTAATGCCTGTTCCGTATTCACTTTCTACTTTTTCATCATGTCTTCTTAGGTCTTTCAATATCTCTTCGCCCTCTGATTTTTACTATATCGACAGAAGTGGAATCCTTCCTTCGTCCATTATTTCAATATGCTGCCTCCATGATTCTCTGCGTTTCTCTATCCTTTCGTTGATATTCCCCAATTTTTTCATTTCTAATACGGTCTTTTTTAGTGCAGCCTTTACCATCTTAAGACATGTCATTTATGCGGCCTGGATTTTACTCTTATCTCTTGCTGTAGTTATCCAAGATTCACTTCCATATAGCAGAGTTGGGGCAGCCATCGCCTTATAGAATTTCATTTTTGTGTCTTTTCTTGTTTTGTTCTGAATTGCTCTATTTATTGTTCTGCATACTGATTTAAATTTTTTGACCTTTTTGTCTATATTTTTATCTATGTAATAACTGATTTCATAACCTGTTCTATCATTTCGTCAAATACTATTTTTGAGCGAATGGGGTGTTTATCGTAATTGGTCATAACTTTTGTTATGTTTTTCTTTTTGTGGCCGAGCGTGTTAACTGCGCGGCTAACGCTCTGGCCTAGCATTCGGGTGGACGCCGTTTTGAATCCCCGTCCGGGCATCCAAATAGGTTTTACCATGGTTTCCCCCAAATCACTCCAGGCGAATGCCGGGATACTTTCTTCAGTGCGGAATGGCCGAATTTCTTCCCGTTTCTTGTACTGCCTCTAATTACCTCAACGTCGACAAGGCGTAAAGCCATAAATAAAAAAAAAATATTTTAGGATATTTGGAGACATATCTTTTCCTGCTAATCGATGTGGTTTATATAATGCTCTTTGCAATTCCTCTTCACTTTCTGATTCAATTTATCTTCTACATTATTCGTTGCACAGCTATACCTCTGGATATAATGAAATTATTTAATTTACGACATTTCGCTCATCGTTGAAGCAGAGGATTACCACATGTCATACTTTCAACTAGATTAAACCCACGAGTCTTAATTAGCAATCGCTACGAAAACCAGGTTCACAATTATAAAACGGGAAGAAGAAGTTGTAGAAACTGTGCAATAAAGTTGTAAAAGTTCGAGATTCCTATCGCGCAGAGTTGGGCTGTAATTTGGTGTTCAGAGACTGGTAGCGTGAGGGTGAAACCGTTAACTTTTGCGCTGGGTCGTTTCCTCGCAGGTGACTCGGCTGTGGAGTTTCCGGAAGTCAAGCAGTTACGCAGTTTGCCGCCGGCACTTCTCGAAGGTGCGATAAGTTGAGATCAGTGGTGCAGCCTTCGTAATGGTCGATGTTCTCCCACTGCCAGCCACTTTACAGTACGAATTTAGCACACGCACTTGGTATGTAGTCATAAGAGGACATAAAATTTAAGAAGTATAGACATACTCGCTATTCAAATGTACGGTTTACGCATAATTAAGAGTATACTAAATTATGCTATAGTATTTAAAAAATGTAATTCAGCAAGAAGAAGAATTGATATAATTAGTAGCATATTCCGCCATAAGTCTTAATGTAAAAGATTCCGCAACGAGCAGACATGAAGTAACGCTCACATAACTTGTTAAAGTAAATAACTATTAACAGAAATGCTGAAGATCTTGAATTTTATTTATTATGTTTTAAATTGTAACTAGTTAAATACTGCTGTCTGTATTACATGTATTGTATATATGCAGTCCGTCTTCACTGACCAAAACAAAAATGTGTGTTAAAACTTCAGTTTAGTTTTACCGGTTGACATTTTTACTTAAGGATTTACGTCGAGGTTGTCAGAGGCGAGAAAGGATTGGGGGAGGGGGTAAACAGGAGAAATTTGGCCATGACTTTTCGAAGGAACCACTTTGCCATTCGCCTCAAGGAATGTTAGGATACCATAGAAAGTATAAATCTTGATGGCTGGACGGGGATTCGAACACGCCACTCCCGCATATCAACCATAGGGCACAGAAACACAGTTCACACCACGATTAGACAAAACGTTATGACCACCTGCGTGTTAACCCCTCTTTTGAACACAATACAGCAGCGATTCGGCTTGGCGTGGATTCCGAAGTTATCTGGCAGGAGATGTTTACGCACAGGTCACACAATTCCATGCAATTACGGGCCGGTGGTCTGTGACAGTGGATTTGGCACCAGAAAACATCCCATATGTGTTTTATCGGGTTGAGGTTAGGTGAATTTGGTGGCTAAGACGTCGACGTGAACTTACTACCATGCTCCTCAAAGCACTGTAGCGATTTTGGCCTCGTGGTAAGTACACTTATCCTGCGTGAAGATCCCACCACCGTCGTGGAAGGGATGAAACATGACACTGCCAATGGACCACTGAAGGCGGGGTGAATGTCTCCCTCAGCATAATACTGCTCCCACCAGGCAGAGTCCGTGTATGTTTCGAGCAAGGACAATCGACCTGGAGTAGCAATTAATGTGATTATCCCACCAGGTGACATATTTTCATTGATCCACGGTCCAATCTCGATAAACACGTGCCCACTGCAATTGAAGTTAACGACGTCGTTCGGTCAATATGGGACAAGTAGGGGCCACATGCTGAGGAATCCCATCTTCAATAATGTGCACTGAACGGTGTGCTCCGAAACACCTGTACATGGATCAGCATTGTATACTGCCGTCAGATCTGCCACAGATCAACCACTATCCTGTTTTACAGAACGGGCAAGTCTACGTTCTCATTGTTTTGTGATGTGTCGCGGACGTCCAACACCTTGTTGCAAAATCTTGGACAACTATCCTTCAACTGCTTTCCACAGATGCTGTCTACAGTAGCACGCGGAAAGCCCACCAGCATCTCGCTTTCCGAGATGCTTGTTCCAAGGCCCCAGGCCATAACAATCTACCCTTTTTCAAAGTCACTTATATCACTGTATTTCCCTATTTGCCACACATGTCATCACTAGAATGACTATCTATGTGTCCCTGCTCCGCTTATATTCTTTAATTACCGTTTGACTCATCCGCAACGTCACCAGACACTCTCAGTCTCGCGACGGACTATGACCATAATGTTTTGGCTCGTCATTGTATTTGGCCCGACTCAAGCACATTACTTCAACTACATCCATTAAGTGGAGCTGCTCAGCCTTCGCCTGATCCTCGGAGTTAGAGTGTCTACCATTCTACACTAACACAGTCGGAAACTATTTTCAAATCCTTTCTACAACACACTCGCTTCGAATTACTAGATGAACATTGTTAATCTATGAAACTGTACCAACGCAGACAGTCTAGCAAATATATAATAACCATTTGTAATATTATTTATTACTCTTTCCCTTATTCTCTACCCAGTCAGAAAATAATTATGCATGTAACCAAGATAGGTATTTATTTTAGTCTATACGTATATAAGACTGTCATAAGCCGAGTCTGTCTGTCTGTTTGCTTCGGCGTCATGCAAAATCCGCTGAACAAATTTTGGTGAGGTTCTCATAGTTAGAAAGCATAGGACTAGACTTAAAATCTGCGTTACAACTTATGATTCTACGTGACCTGTCGCCGGAACAATAAATTAAAATCTGCTGTTGATCTCAAAACTTTTTAGTGCCCTAGTTCACAAATGGACATTTTCTCTGAACACATGGGCTGAAATATATCAACCACTTGCCGTTCGTACGCGTGAGTTTTTATTTATAACAAACGAAGGGCAAAAATTGGGTAAATTGATGTAATGCTGACTGTATACCATTATTTTTCTTCGAATATTTCATAAATTTTCAGATGATATAAATTGTATTCACATGTGGAACATATGATGAAATCATATTTCCTTCCTGTTTTTAAATTTCGGTCCGTAAGCTACAAATAAAAGCTAGTTAATTTATAAAACTACAGTTATATTCGGTTACTGTCACACATTTTGGTACTCAGGCAGTATGCCTTAGATTATTACACTCTTATTCATAGCCTAGGTATTCCATCCCCAAAAATATACCTCAACTTCTTGTATTTATTTATTGGGTCAAATTTGGCAACATTTTTGTCAACTGACTAGCTTAGTTTTTCTGCCTAGTCCATTTAGTAATAAAACAGAGGTCTGGTGGCTCAATGGTTAAGGTGTCTGACTGGGGATCGAAAGGTCCCTGGTTCGAATCCCTGTCTTGCCTGGGATTTTCATATGCCCTTAAACCGACCTTCACCACTAGCATAGCTTGCTGTGTAATGTGAAGTACACCAGAACGCATCCGTGGTTCGGATTCCACGTTAAACTGTAGGTCCCCTGTACCTGGTAGGATTGCCAGGTTAGGTTGAGGCGGCTACGACAAGGGCGTAATGCTCAGTCAATAGAAATCCTGTTACCAGGTCATTACGACCTCACGGAATTATTATTATTATATAGTAATAAAATAAAACGTAGAAGTAAGATTGAAGGTCACATAAGGGGACGAATACTTAACTAAATTGTAAGAAAATGTCACTTTTATGTGTTTGCGTGTGTGTCAGAACTGCGCATTCCGCTATTTTTGTAGTGTTTTACAGCATTGTTGCTAGCTTTTAATTGGAGGTATATGGCTTGATGACATCTAGACCACTAAAGCGTAGGTGCGATTGGGAGCAAGGAATGGGAATAAAATTATACCTTGTCCTCTTAGACACCTTTCAAGCATTCGCCATAAATTATTTTGGGATACCATGGAAAACAAAAATCAGGCCCGGGGATGGAGCACTCGTCCTCCCAATTGGCTGACCAGAAATTAAATTGCTCATCCACTCGACTCGGTATCATTGTTCAGAACCCCAATATTAAGTACCACATATTACCTTTACTGACATTGTATGTAGATGAAACAATTAAGAAAATAAAAGCAACATTTCATTGTTGCATAAGTGGTCGAGGAGGAATACGGTTATTTACTGACACTGAAGTATTAGAAGAACAGATTTACGATACTGAGAAATTGCTCTATGTGATGAACAAAATAACGAAGGAAGAATTTAGAATAAATATAAACCTAATTAAGAAAAAAATCATAAAATCTATCACAAATGATGGCAGCAACAATACATTAAATACAAAAAAATATCGGATATAAAAGAGAAATGAAATTACTTTATAACTAATAACCGAAGCGAGGATGATATTAAAAGCAAGGCATTCTTGAATGAGAAACTTCTTAGCTTTAAAATATTGATTTGTGACCGAGAAAGCATTACAGAAAACTGAATGCAGCCCTTTAGGGCGGTGAAGCATGGACGTTGGGAATATCAGAAAGAAGAAAAATATAAGCATTTTAATGTGGTGCTATAGAAGAACTGCGCCCGGTGGATGAACGGTAATGTGAAAACCAGGCATTCTGGAGGACATGGGTTCAAATCACCGTCCATTTATCCAGATTTCAGTTTTCTATGGTTTACCAAAATCACTCCAGGCGAATGTCGGGATGGTACCTTCAAAAGACAATGGCCAAATTCCTTGGCGTTCCTTGCCTACCATCTTCTGCCACCTCTAATAATGTCGATATCGACAAAACTTAAAATAAGAAGCAAAAAAATAAAACGTATTTTGCAAATCGGCGAAGAAAGAAGTTTGGAGAAGAGTGTCATAGAAATAAGAAACAGGTTATTGGGTCACTAGTTAAGAATTATAAGTTTGGTTAATTTGTAATTCGAAAGAATTTTATTTTATCTGCTTAACATCTCTCTAACAGCGAGGTCTTTTGAGACGGGAAAGGATGGGGGGGGGGGCAAGGAATGGGAAGGAATTCGGCCATGGCCTTTTGACGGGTGCATCCCGGCATTTGCCTGGAGTGATTTGGGAAATCATGGAAAACCCAAATCTGGATGCCCGGACGGGGATTCGAACCACCGTCCTCCCGAATGCGAGGCCAGAACGCTAACCGTTATACCACCATGCGAGGTCTGAAAGAATAGTTGAAGGCAAAAACTGTAAACGAATAAAAAGTATAGAACATATGAAGCAGATAATTCAGGACGTAAGTTGTAAAACGTATGTTAAGATGAAGAGGTTAGCTCAAGACAGGAAGAAACGGATTATTGTACAAAACCATTCGGAAAAAGTTGGGTAAAAGTACTTTTAACTTCATGTTGCAACATAAATTTTAATTTTAAACACACTAAATTCATTGTAAATACTTTAAGACTGGAAAGCAAAGGTTGACACAATTTCTTCGGAAGAAAATAATGGATTAATTTATTTCTTGTTCCGTAAAGTATCAGAAGGCTTATTTATATAGAATTATCTCAGAAATACGTTTAATATAGGTTTCGCAATTATTTAATTATTCTTAGTTCGAAATATATAATATTTAAAAGTTACTGAATTTTTAATAATTATTACAATATTAAAAATAATACATGGTAATAACACAGAAAACATAAGACGAGGTGAACTTATGGAACAAAAAGTATGTTTGTGAAGTAAAACTTGCCTGTCCCCAAACAGATAAATGAAAAGACGGCAGGGAGCTGTGAAATCCTGTCTGCGTTGTTTTGAGCACAGTTTTCACTGGCTTCCTTCATCGTATAGATCATTTAAGGGGTTGTTTCCTAACTATGCCGAAAACCGCTCTTTTTTTTTCTAACTAGATTATGAGTCACACACAACTGCAGGGTAAAATGATGAACGGGCGGACGTTAATGATTTATCAGCAAGGATTAAAGCTCAAGAGAACAAAGTTATACGTTACGATACAAGTAAGATGCATATTAAGACGTTTTGCTTGTGGGCGATGGTTTTAGCCTTTATTCTGGGGCAACTGTTAATCTACTGTAACAGTTCTTATAGGTTTACTGACTGTTTAAAGACAAACGCGTTTCGTATGGACAATCGTTACTTTCTGCTTTTTGGCATACTATCTCTTTACACTGATTGGGATCAAACTAGTTTAAAACTGAAGTCTGTTTCAAGGGTTCGTTTTAACAGGACTGACGTCTAATGAGATAAGTCCATCAGTGTAGGATTAACGGCAAAGGGCTGCGTAGATTGGAGGGTTGGCAGACCGTAAGGCAGCCTGTGGACTGATTGAGATGGCCGAGTACCCTCCTCCCACTTCCCACGCTCTCACAAATTAACGCCTTCGCGAGAGGGGGAGGGGTAGAGAAAAGGTTTCTCAAAGACTTGGCTTTCACCCAAGTGAGCTTGTCGAGAACCAATGAGGGAAGAAGGCCACGCCAGGGGAAGGCTAAAAGCCGTGTTCTTTGTAGGGAACGAAGGTAAAGTATTTTGGTAGCGACAAAAGCTGTGGGACGTTGCGAACGGACGAAGGAGGAGGGTTCCGCCAGGTTGAAAAGATCGCGTAACACGCTGCGAAGGGGACGCCATCGACGGCAGTACAGGAATAAAATCACTTCTCCGGTGTACAGTCCGCGACTTGTGTGTCCGGGACCGGAAAAAAATGTTTCCTTTCTTCCCCGAGGCAGTGACACGTTTCCGCTCTCCGTTGAGTAAAATTAAAAATACATTCAGATCCGGCAGTTCTCTAAAGCAACAAGTAAATAAGACGTTACCGTCCCTTTGCTAAGTAAGCAGGCAGCAGCGTCTGCTGCAAAAACCTCTCTGGCGGCAGGCTAGCGAAGTTGAGAGAGAGATGAAGAAAAGGGTGCAACCCCTCCAGCAAAAGTTTGTTTTCGGTGGATGACAAAAAGTCCCACAATCAATGCTTTCGCTTTTCATTCGAGACTATGTCCTAATTTGCATTAGTGCATATTCGACAGTTGCTACGTAGTGTCAAAGTTTCCAAGTTATTTTTTTTTTATCTGAAATCAAGCGTTCTTTCTAAAGTACGGAAACACTTTTCTTGATTATTTCTTGAAAAAAAGTTCATTGTAATCAATCATTAATTAGAGCTTTCGATTAATTACTCCGCTTTGGACAGCGTTCTGGTAATTGTTTTGGACGTGCACTACCGAGCGAGGAGACAATTAGATAGAGTATTTAAAAAACTGTTTTCATACCATTTATTTAAAAATTAAATTTAAATTTGGACAAGGGCAAAGAGAAGTATTAGCTCATTGATTTCAAAGATTATTTAATCTGTTAGTTTCCTCTTGATACAAACTGCCCTATAGTCAATTAAACTTTATTAGTAAAGATGATAGAAAAAAAAAAATGATTTGATTTTCTACTCTAAACCCAGATGACCACAGTTTACAAAACTCGCCTACAGAGAGGACAATGATCATTAGGTTTCGGATCTTTTCGAGCTATAATGCTGAATTAAACATTGATTCAACGTTTCTGATTGTATTTTATATAATATATAAATGCATATTCAAGCCATTTTCACAGTTTTGGTCATATTTCGATAAAATTTATGGCCATATGATGATATTTTGAGGAAAAATCTGGTAATTTTTTAATAGTACCGGGAATTCAGTAGAAGATATAGATGAAAAGAAATTAAGATAATTATTCACAGAAATGTACTAATATTATGCGTTGGAGGAGAAAACAAAACTAATTGTCACTGAAATGTTCAGAATTCACCAGTTAAGAATTGTAAATTGCTAGGAAAGGGAAAATGATTTATCTCTCACAAAAGTTGAAAGCAGCGACGGGAGAAGAACATATATCACGAACACACAAATATACACAATATTTTGGTTAATAAACTTTATTCATGTTGGAGAAAATGTCATGAGGCTCGAAAGGTGTGCACACGAAGAACAGACGATACAGTTATTTTCTGTAAACTATATGAAATTAAAGTAACTTTAACAAAGCAATTTAAAATTAAATTTCCCAGTGGTGCAGTGAGTTCACAGAAGTAAATTATGTTGTCTGAATGAAAGCCACACTACTAGATAAAACAAATGATTTATAACTCAGAATGTTTCGATGTATGTTAAATTTAAATGTTTGGTAATATTTATCCGTTTTTAAGGTCATATTTACATGCATGTTTATCTATTTTTTTGGTCATTAAGATCCGAACACTAATGTTCCTTGAGTTGCGTCCAAATATTTCAGTTTCGTAATGATGATAACTAAAACTTCACAACACCTTTTCATTTTAATCAAGGGCTAGAATTATTTTACTTCTGTATGAGTCAAACAGATTTTTTGTTGTACATAAGAGTTTCTATCTGTTAATGGAGATCTACTAATGCTGCTACTCGATAATAAACTCTCATAACGGTGATTTGTTAAGTGTGATCAAAGGAAAGAATATTTTCCTGTTAAAATTCATTAAAAATGTATACCCTATTGTTTACAGATATATTTTTTAATTTGCTGAACAACCCTTGCAGCCCTTGCAATGCAGGAACTGGTCTCGTGTTGTGACGAGGGCATAGATGATTTCAGTTAAAAGTTTTCACCGTCCTCAGCTGTCTGAGCTTAGTGAAACACAAGCTATAGCAACTGAAACACTAAAAGAATCACAATAACACTGGAAGTTGCTGCATGTCCTATCAGCCAACTACCATTTTTAACCGACTTCGAAAAAAGAAGGAGGTTTTGAATCCATTTTTTTTTTTTTTTTTTTTTTTTTTTTTTTTTTTTTTTTTTTTAATGTATGTATGTTCAGCGATATCTTCGCCAATTTGAAGCGATTTAAATGAAAATTTTTTAGTGGATCGGATATACCTCCAAAGTGGTCCCATATGAATTTCATTGAGAAACCACCCCTTCTACCCCCTTCCACCCCTTAATTTTTATACAAATCCACATTTTTTTATACGACCTTGATGGAACTTTGGACATGTATAGTCAAAATAAAGAGAAAAATACTGTGAACTTTTGGTTTAAATAAACTGAAGCCCTCTCCCCCTATCCACCCCCTAAATTTTTACCAATGTTCTTTATACAAAGCTACAGTCGACAACATTTAACTGGTCTCCATTAAAGTTGGCATCTACATGTAATTTTTCATGGAGAAGGTTTCTGAAAAAAAATTAAATTAATAAATAAAAAACCACACCATGTCTCCTTTTACACCCCTTAATTTTATAGAAATCTACATTTATTATCTGATTTTTATTGAACTTTGCCCATGTAAATTTTAAAACAAAGAGAAAAATTCTGTCAACATTTGGTTTGCCAAAGCTCAACCCCTATCCTCTTTCAACCCCATTAACTTTTGTCATTGTTCTTTATAAAAAGCTACAGTCGTGATCATTTGACCGATGACCATGAAAGTTGGTGCTTATATATATTTTTTCACAAAGAAGGTGTCTGACCAAAAGATCTAAAAACCACCCCCTCTCCCCATTAAACCGCTTAATTTTTATACACAACCACAGTTTTTATCCGGTTTAAATAGAACTTAGCAAATTTTTACTATAAAACAAAGAGAAAATTAATGCCAACTCTTGGTTTGCAAAAACTGAACCCCTCTCCCCGTTTCCACCCCCTTAATTTTTGTCAATTTCTTTTTATAAAGCTACAGTCGACACCATTTGACCGATGTTAATGAAAGTTGGCATATATATAAGTAATTTTTTATGGAAAAGATTTCTGACCAAAAAATTAAAAAAACTACCCTAGCTCCCCTTCCCTTAATATTTATACAAAAACCACATTTTAATCCGATTCGGTGGACTTCGCATGTGTATACTTTAAAACAAATAGAAAAAGATAAATACTGTCCACATTACTTTAAAAAAAAAAACGCAAACCCTATCCCCCTTTCTACCCCTTTAATTACTGTCAATTTTCTTTATACAAAGCTACCGTTTCTTTCTGATTTTGAAGGAAGTATGCACATGTATACTGCAAAACAAACAGAAAAATACTGTCTATATTTGTTTTCGAGAGTCCAAACTCCGCTCCTTCTTTTCCATCCTTTAATCTACAGTTTCTATCCGATTCTGAAGTAAATTTGCACACATATACTTTAAAACATACACTATTGTGATTAAATTAGGTTGCAGTAGCCCAACCCCTCTTCCCTTCTACCCCCACCCCTCCTAATATCCAATGTTCTTTATAGATACCCACAGTTTATATCAGATTTCGATGGAACACTCCAAATGTATACTTAAAAACAAAGAGAAACATAGTGCCTACATTCTGTTTACAAAACCCTACCACTCACTCCCTTACCCCATTTAATTTTTGCAAATGTTCTTTACACAAAGCTACAGTTTTTATTTGGTTTCGATGGAAGTTTGCACATATATACGTTAAAACAAAGAGAAAAATGCTTCCCTTACTAGCTTTACAAAAACCAAACTACTTCCACACCCCTTAATTGTTTTTTATACATACCTACAGTTTTATCTGATATCAATAGAAATTTACACACGTATACTTTAAATCAATCAGAAAAGGCTGTCTACATTTGGTATGCAAAATTCCAATCCCTTTTCCCTTTTAATTTCCAATGTTCTTTACAAAAATCCGCAGTTTTAAATCCCGTCAGAAACAATTAAGCTATTTTTAAGTCATGGCATAATGTTTATAAGATAAATGTATCATAATGTCTCAACATGTACTTCAGATTTCAACTTGGATCGAAAGCATTCACGTTGTGAAAACCAATTGAAAATCTATATTTTCTGTGTGATGCCGGAGCAAACAGATATATTCCAGAGACAGATTTCTGTAGGTGGTATGTATTAATGCCCAGATGTTACTTGTTTCGGTTATCGACCAGCAGCTTTAATAGATGTTATGATACGAACGAACACTGACTGGACCAAAATATAAACTGACATTCCTTAACACAACACCGAGTTCACCCCGTTCTGGAAGTTGTTGTGGTATATAAAAACAGTATTCTTCTTTGAAAGCAAGCGCCTTAATCCCTGAGCTACCAGGAAGTTCGCAAAATGGGAACTGCTGCGACATATTTAAAATACAAAACAAACTATAATACCACTAAAAATTAAAAAATATAATAATTGTTTAAAAAAAAACATAAAAACCGCCTTCAAAAAAAGCACTAAAATTTTAAAATAACTTTATACCTTGCTTAGGAGAAAGTAAATCGAAATGGACAATATTTTACATTACTGTCAATGAAATTTTTACATTAATTAGCTATTTTTGGAGTCGGTGCCAGCGAAAGCAACAAAAAGATAAAAACAATAATGAATAACAATAATACATAAAAAATCATGTTACTGTTTACCTACAATTAATGCTAGAAAAATGTTTCAACAAAACTGAAACATACAGATTTTGCGCCGATATTATAATAACTGTAAATCGTTTACTGCATGATGCAGCATACCAACTGACACTGCAGCACCAGAGATATACCTGGATGACCAATAAGGCCGAGCCACAGATTAAAATACTGTTAATTTGTTTCCCTAAGCTGTCTCCCGCAATAATACTATCTGCCTCACGACATGCTGTAAAATATTGGGAATTTTTGTTCGTACTCCCCGTTTTGCCTCTAACACCAAAAGAAATTCAGTAATTCGATCTTCGCGATGTGACAGCTGGCACAGACTCCAAAATTAATGTAAAAATTTCAATGACAGTAATGTAAAATATTGTCCATTTCGATTTACTTTCTCCTAAGCAAGGTATAAAGTTATTTTAAAATTTTTAATGCTTTTTTTATGGCGGTTTTTATGTTTTTTAAACAATTATTTTATTAAGAAAAAGCAATATTCGTTAACTCAATTGCATCACCGGCACAACAGACTAAGTTATGTAAAAACTATAGTGAATAGTAGGAATAAAAATAAGGATATTGCATAAAACACTATACCATAATTTAGGAATTCTTAAAAATACTTGTATTACAGTCCCATGCAGAATATTTGTGGTTCTAAATTTTCCTTCTTTTTTTTTTTTTCTTGTGTATGTTTGACAACTGGTATTAACAATCAGTGTAAAATGAATTTTCAGATCTATCTTTGAAAACCGAACGTGGTGGGTGAGCGGTAACGTTCTGGACTCGCTTTCGCAAGACGCAGTTCAAATCCCTGTCCGGCCATCGAAATTTCAGTTTTCCGAAATCGTTCCAGACAAATGCCGAGATGGTTCCTTCATAATGCCGTGAGCGAATTCCTTCCCGTTACTTTTCCCTAGTCCTTTCCGGTCTTTAACGGGTGGAACAAAGCAGGTCTAGTTGATTGTTATTACGATTAGGACATCTCACAATAATTGAAGATGCATTTAATGAAACAAATACAAATCGAAATTTCATATAAATTGGAACATTATAGAATCGTTAAACGAATATATCAGTCTTAACAAAGAGAGCAGAAATACTTTGCAGTGTTGTATTTGGTGCAAGTATTTTCTGGAAAGTTGTGTAATACCGACACACTAGTATTACTCTTAGAAATTAATAAGTTCAATGAAGCTTAGGATTCGTTGGCAATTTTTGTTACAGGCGTAAATATTAATGAGAATAATTTAATGGCCTTTTATGGTTTTATCTTGTTATTTGTATACGAAGATTTATTTTCGTGTAAAATTGTAAGAATATTTTATAAAACATATTTGATATTATTGTGACTGTGTGTTGTTAGTTATCAATATGACTATACATGAATGCAAATTCTTTAATGAATTGTATGTGAGTCTAGATTTCAGCGACAGTAAACTTCTGCTGACTGTAGGTAACTGTTCTACAATTGCGTGATGCTTTTATAATAGAACTATTGATGGAATTAATTTTAGTTAATCGCTCCTCAATGGTAATTACATCTATTATAATTAGCTTAGTGGGAGATAAGATACAGACTATGAATAATATGATTTCTCATTTAAATTTAGTTCAACCTCACAATTTCCACTTGGCTAAATGTAAATACAAATTACTTGAAGAGTGTGTAGATATGAAATACGGCTATTTATTAAAAGAACTCGGTTCACATTAAGTAGCTTTCCATCGTTATGTCTAAGTTTTCCTTAGTTCCTTTCTTTCCCCCTTGACATGTTTCCCCTCCCAATTTCATGCCTCGAGTTTTCTTTCTGTTGCCCAGGATTCTCATTTCTCTTGTTCAGGCGGAGAAATTTATGAAGGCCATTTCCAAGTGTAATGAAAGTCTGGGAGTTGTCTTTTCATTTAGTGGCGAGCGAGTGGGATCGGCAGGGTGGAACCCCTGGCTCGACACGCTCGATGCTATCTGCGTCGGGAACCCCTCTCTGGACGCCTGCGCGATTACCTGCAGACAATGGGCCGGCCGCGGACACTGCCAGATAACAGTGACTGGGCTGCCAACGCCTGACAGCTACGATTGACCAATGCCACAGGTGCAGTAACACAACAGACAAGAGCTCCTTAGCTACTGCTTTGCACCGGCTGGTTTAACGATCATTACACCTGTTATTCTCTTGAACTGTGGCTGAAAGGAACCTCTACCTTGCTTGTGACCTACAACCTTCCATCAATACATTTCCATCTTACATCATCAGGTCATCGTGGTTGTACACTTGGAAGCGCTGTTATAGTCGACAACGAGACTTTCAACAGATCCAGTTGGTGCGAGAGTATCGACGTCAGTCACGCAAACGTACTCCTTTTTTATTTCACAATCTGATAGTATCCACACAGTGTGATATTTTAAATTTTAATGAGGAAAATATATTTAAAAAAAAACATATTAGTAGTGCCCAGACGCCAACGTAACAAAGTAAACATCTTATAATCGGTCACGTGGCCATTTATGTTTATTAATCTCGGTGCTTACATGTTTACCAACCTCAAGGCGTTGAACGTTCAGCTGTTTTCTGATCTCTTATCTTATGCCAGTATCCTGGGTCAAACCGAGCGTGGTGGCGTAACGGTTATCGTTCTGGCCTCGCATTCGGGAGGACGCCGATTCGAATCCCCGTCCGTGCATCCAGATTTGGTTTTCCATGGTTTCCAAAATCACTCCAGGTAATAGTCGGGATGCTTCCTTGAAAAGGCCATGGTCGAATTCCTTCCCATTCCTTGCCCCCTATACTTTCCCGTCTCTAAACACCTCGCTGTTAAGAGATGTTAAGCAGTTAAAAAAAATCTCTGGGTCAATATTTATGTTCACTAATCTCGATTCAATTTATCATCAGGAATGTTTAAAATGAAGTGTCCCATGCGGTAAGACTCATTATCGATGAGCACTAGCAAATATCGTGAATTGATTTAATGTTTGTGTTACTATAATTCCTATTAATTTCTATGAGTTAATTTGATTTGATTATACTGTGAGAATGATTTCAAGGCCGCTCGGTTATCACGGGTAATGTTGAATTTCCCTGATTATTCCCTGTACGTAAATCGAAATTGGTTGCCTCTCTCTAGAGACGTAGGAAGTGTAATAATGGATGTGACTTAATGCAGTGCTATGATGATCGAATACGATGGCAGGAATATCCCTTCTGATAAAAGCAAACTGCCATAAAGACGGTTTGGTTTCGCGCCAGATTTATTAGGAGTTGTTAATTCGCAGGCCAGGTTCTCTCTGACGGAGTGTGAGAGTGTGGGCTCAGATCCAGTAACCTTGACAAGTGTCACCAGCAAAAGGTAGCCAATAACGACAGGAATTGGCTTAAAATGTTGAACAATTTCCCCGCCAAAGATGCAGGCAAATAAAAAGCCAGGAACTGTTTCGATTCTAGTAGTAAACTGTACGGCTAGAATCGCGGGTATCGGGATTATCGTCTGGTCAAATCAAGTCTGTTTTCGTGGGGTTTCTAACAAATTGTGAATTTTGTTGTATGTACTGGCCTGTGGATGGCGTAAGGGAGAAACGCCACGTCCTGTTGAGAGTTAACCTGGGACCTCAGAGAGATACTGTGCTGAAAGGAAGTCGACGGCGGTTTGGGGAGCTCCAGCTGATCGTCTGGGGTGAAGTGAAAACAGCTGCGACTCTATCTGAAGGCGTTACCTGCTCCAGCAAGGGCACTGCGCTCAGCTGACCGAAAGGACTCCGCAACCCTGCTAGGCTCAACAAAACACACGCTATTACCAGCACGACCCTTCTCGTTTTAGCGGTAATTTTTACCCACGCGATGGGTACCAAAGGATGGATAAGCTCTAAATGTTTTCTAAAATTCAGACCCTTAGCCTCAACAGTCTCTGTTGAAAAGACCAGTGATAAATTCAATGAGCTGCTATCGGTTAGCAAAATAACGATTTTCATATATAAAAGGTCAATAAATTCATTAGATAAAGTTTCCATTTTGTTTTAAATTGAATGAAGTCCATGTATTTTATCATTTACAATAGCCTTGTCATTTCCATTGTCCCTTGTCGTATACGAAAGATCATTAACTAATCAATTAATTAGATATTCTTATTAAAGAAGTAAATTAAAAGATATTACGAGATGGGACATCTATAGACAGTGTCAACATCTGAACAGGCTTGTCGAAAGAGCCCTCATAGTGCCTGATGTTGCTCTTGTGTTGTGTAGGTTTCTGTTATTCCACGCATTATTCGACCCCCGTAGTGACATGAAGTCTTACCGAATGGTATTTGGAGCGGGTTGCAACGACGATTATTAAATTACACTGGAAGTGATTACTATAGCCTGCCCCATACCAAAGTCACCAAGGAAATGAAGCTTCTTCTCAGCGTTATTGGTTTATACCCATGCAGCAAACATTTTTTGTATTCTCTTGGGTCGTTTAGGGGGAAACGGTTTCAGCAAAGAGATAATGACCACCAACAAAAATTCTGACGATGTGCAAGTAGTTACCGTTCTTTATATAACGTTTAAACATACAAGAATTACTGATAAATTTTATACTTATGGTTCTCTAAAGTTGAATATATTATTTCTGAAAATGTACAATTTCTATTTATTTTTGGAATTCTTACTAACAATAAGGGATGTTTGCTCTTTTATTTTTTTACATCAAACAACATCAGTATGTGTACTCATAATCTTAAAGAAATGAATGTGAGTGGGGAGCAGGAAGATGAGAGTGTCATACCTTGCACTAGTAGGCATTAAAGATGGAATAATAATTGTTGTCAGCACCGACTTTAGGGACCCGAAAATACATCTAACAGTACTGTTGATAGATACATAGCTAGCGGCGAATGATGAAATGATCAGCCGAAATGTGTAAATCGTCAAGCCGTATCCACTCAGGATAGCTTACTGTATAGCGTTGAGATTGCCTGATGTTAGGAAATTTCGGTGGGGATACGATTCCTTATGTAATGCTATGGATTGTGGTGCCTCTTAGATCTGACTTGATTTCAATGTGTTTCTGTTGTAATATTTCCTCAACTTTAGTTTACGTATTGGATTCTGCACGTAGTACATACTGATGCACTGATACAACTAATTTTTATCTCATAGACGAAATTACGTTTCTTTTACAGTCCAAATAGTCTAGTTCGATGATCCCCAGGAGGAACAGTAGATGTAAGTACATGCAAGAACATCTGGAAAATGTGAACAACTGGAGAATGCGTATATCAATGAATTTAACAAATTTCCTCCTATATGATAATGTTTCATTACAGAAATTCCTTAGCGATTTCTTGTTCCTTGCGTTTCTGTTTCCGGCTGCCTGGTTTTCAAAGAGCTCGCCAAAGCGAGCACATATACTCGTACTATCAATTTTCTGGTGACAAGGATAAGTGTAAGCGCAAGCAATTAGGCGTGTGCTCTGACCTTTCAATATTCCAGAGCAATGTGTTCGACAGGATAGTATAAGTGAGAACAAGAGCCTATAGACGTCTTTGTCTACGTAGGACTGACCTAATCGAGGTATTATACTTAAGTAATGTAAACAATAACTTCGTCTTCTATCATGAAAGAAGAAGCAACGAGCTAGATTTTAAGAAGATAACCAACTATTAATTACATGTTCAGAGACATCGCATGTATCGGTAGCAGTGGACTCAGATAAGCATGCAAGTAAACAGACAAATATACAGGGTGTTACAAAAAGGTACCGCCAAACTTTCAGGAAACATTCCTCACACACAAACGAAGAAAATATGTTATGTGGACATGTGTCCGGAAACGCATACTTTCCATGTTAGAGCTCATTTTAGTTTCGTTAGTATGTTAGTACGCCCTCCTGACCTCAACCCTCTTGACTTCCATTTATGGGGGCATTTGAAAGCCCTTGTCTACGCAACCACGGTACCAAATGTAGAGACTCTTCGTGCTCGTATTGTGGACGGCTGTGATACAATACGCCATTCTCCAGGGCTGCATCAGCGCATCAGGGATTCCATGCGACGGAGGGTGGATGCATGTATCCTCGCTAACGGAGGACATTTTGAACATTTCCTGTAACAAAGTGTTTGAAGTCACGCTGGTACATTCTGTTGCTGTGTGTTTCCATTCCATGTTTAATGTTATTTGAAGAGAAGTAATAAAATGAGCTCTAACATGGAAAGTAAGCGTTTCCGGACACATGTCCACATAACATATTTTCTTTGTTTGTGTGTGAGGAATGTTTCCTGAAAGTTTGGCAGTACCTTTTTGTAACACCCTGTATACACCGTAAACCTGGGAGTTAGTGATACAGACACCAGAAGAAACAAACAACACAAGTTGCAATCAGAGAGTCCGAAGGTAGGTATAAGTAATCTTAAATTATTTATCGCTAGCTGTTAGTAAAGATAGAGTCATTATGTACAAATAGTGAGCACTCCACGCTTTTTTATATTAAATTTAACGTTTTAATCAGTGACTTTTTTTTATTTTAAGCTTATTCGAGAAAGTTAGACTGAATTGTGGGGCATCCTAGCGATGTTGAACAAAATTTTTATATTTAAAGGTTATGTTTAATCTTTTAGTTCACAGTGCAACAAAAGCGTGTATTTTAGTTTTTTAAATATAATTTTATTTTTAACTTTTTAGTTCAGAGAGGGAATTTCAGAATATAGATATGTAATTATTATATTGTCACCTGGTTCTTAATACGTGTGCAAAATTCAAAAAATTATTACATCGGCAGCTGTGTGAACATTGAAATGAAATATTTCATTGCATTCAACCGCATTTCTATTGCTACTGTCTATGAAATTATTGTATCGCCACCGCTTCTCAATACATATGCAAAATTTCGAACAATTTTGATATATAAAATTGGGTTATAATTCAATTACAAAACATCATTAACCAGTGACTTATCACTAGTTGCTGCCACACTAATGAGAATATCAGGACACAGCTATGAAATTATTGTAATGTCACCGGTCTAAATACGTGTGCAATATTTCAAACAATTCGGACGTCAGGAAGTCCATTAACATTGAAATCAAATATTCCATTGCATTCAAAAGCTTTTGTATTGTTTCTGTCAAAGTAATGACCATATCAGGACATAGCAATGAAAATATGATATTGTCACCGGTTCTTAAAATGTGTGCGTAATTTCAAACAATTCGTATATCTGAAAGTGGGCGAAATTGAACTGCCAGATTCCGTTGCTTTCCTATTGTTACATTTAAACTAATGAGAACAACAGAACGTTGCTATGAAATTATTATATTGTTAGCGAATCTTAATAGGTTCTCATAATTTCAAACAATTCTAATATCTGAAAGTGGGTGAAATTGAATTGACAGATTCCGTTGTTTTCCTGTTGTTACTGTGAAAGTAAAGAGAATAGCAGGACGTTGCTATGAAACTATTGGTTACCGGTTCTTAATAAGCGTGCAAAATTTCAAACATGTCGTATATCTGGAACTGTGTGAAAATTGAATTGGATGAATCCGTTTCATTCATTCCCCCCTCCCCACTTAGCACGTAGCCTTTTTTTCTTTTGATTCCAGAAGACATTTTGTACTGTTTTCTCTTGTCAGACTATTGTAAATTACATACAGAGATAATAAATGATTTTGTTGTTTTCGAAGGCGTCATATTACAAATATAAATTCTTACGGGATTATCGCTGCGTTGTTATATTCTTAATTCTTCTTTTCCTGTCGTTTCGACCTAGTCTTCGGTACAAATAAACAACTAGCCACGCCGGTCGCCAGAAGAGCACAATCTTTAGCAGATTCAGCACAAGACCCCTGAAGAAGACCGAAGACTAGGTCGAAACGTCGGGAAAAGAAGAATTAAGAATATAACAACGCAGCGATAATCCCATAAGCATTTATTTTTGTACATACAGAGATAATTAACTGAGGTAAATAAATATTCACATGCTGTTGTGAGTTTTGTTCCTCATTTTAACTGTGAAAAATGTTATGAAAGGAAAGCTACGTGGTCTGGCTCGGAACCCCCCCCACCCCCCCACGTAGCCCCCACCCCCCTGGACCAAGCCACGTAGTTTGTGCACGGTCTCCAAGTTGCAGCAAATGTGGATTCAAGTCTCGGAGACAATCGACTTACCAAAAGCTGTCTGTTCGAGACATGGCTGTGATAAGAAACAGTTTAGTTGAGGCTCCAACAGTAAATAAAAGTCCTGGATGCGTGGTACTGGAGAGCATTGGAGCCCCTCCCGGTTTTGTATGGGCATCGTAGAATACGGTCGGCTTTGGAGACATAACCAATCTGATCTCTCCAAACAGGCCCAACGCCCGCTTCTAGTAGTCATGCGGAATGAGGAGAAACATGATCACAAACATGAGCAACCAGCTGTCACAGTGTAGGCTGCCGGTTTGAATTTACTTGCTCGCGTAGTTACAACACAATCCTATACGGCTGATATGCGCGGTCGTTTTCCAAAAAACATCAGCAAAGGAAAGTGGGAAATTACTTCTTCAGCGTTCTCTTTTGTGGTTACTTTGCGAACTTTCGGAAATTCACAAATGTCCCTGTGCCCCCAAACAAATATTGCGAAACGGTCGAAACATACCCATCTGTTAGGAATCGTTCTGACCGAGCCGGAAAACTCGCATCGCAATGGGTCCACCGCCATGCCGCAGGTTTGTCCCAGCTGACCACTTCTTGCACTTTTTGCATGGCGGCACAGGTACCTGCCTACATTATTTATCTGTACTGGTTCCATGTTAATTACCACGTCTACTACAAAAGTCCCCTCGTACAGTAAATACTCTGCAGTGCCGCCAATCATGAAAATATGTGCGACCATAGAATAGTCGTCAGAGATGAAGTGGGTGGTGTTATGTAAGCAGGAATGAAGACATATGACAGTAGTAGGGGTTGGGGCGTGATGCTCCTACATGGGAAAGCCTGTCAAGACTAGTTAGTGCCTCCTCTTCTGCCCTCCTTGTACCACTAACCTTGTAATTGATTCCCCCTGCTTTCCTCGATAATCTCAGTTTTAATTCGTACTGACAGGTGTTTACTGAGGTTGTAATTGACATATGAAGATATTCTCTGGCGTTTTATTAACCTCAATTTCATCACTAGAAATTCTACTTCTAGTAATTATTAACAAATTCAGTGATTTCTATGATTCATTAAACATTGTAATTGAAGCGTGCTGATGTTCACTGACATTTTGTTCGCGACAACTGCATCATTCTAAATTATATTTATGGTAATTTTTACCAAAATCAGTGATTAAACCGTTTTATTGCTCTGTAAACGGAAAATTAAAATATTTTCTCAGCGATATTTAGTTGTAAATATTTATTAAAGACCACCTCTGTTACAAAAAAATAATTCCAAACGATATCCAGAGATATAAGAAATTCTTCTAACAATTTTGTTCAAATTAACGTGGACCTCACATCTAATATGAGCACAGGATCCTATATTTTATTAAAACGCCGAAGCAAAGGGTATAAGTCAAACAATACTCCCCACGCGAGAGGACTTGGGTTCAAACTTAGTGCAAAACATTCTACACTGCGCTTTTGTAGATTCAAATAAAGTTTATATGAGTGATTTAAGTTTACAGGATCTCTAGAAATATTTTTGAATTATAATAACCAGCTCGACGGCAAGCTACAAAAGTTACACTCTACCTGGCCAGCCACTCGACAAATCAGTTTCGCCTTGATAGGCTCTACGCGCCCAGGAAACCTATTTTTCCTTCTAGCCCCGCTCAACTCCATCAGGTTAATCGACTGTAAAATGATTTCCCGTACATGAATATGGGGAGAATAAATTATGAAGTTCATTAACAACGGATCTTACTATAGACTCAAATGGGCGAGCCGATATGCTCTGTGGCCCCTTAACTTGGTTTTGTAGAAAGCTCACTTCCCTGTTCTAATCTACAAAACTGCAGATCCATTCACAGAGTTGATTCTTCTTTGCTTTGAGTAAACGCATGCGCATGTTTGGATCTTATTCAGCAGAGTAAAACTGTCTTCAGTGGCCTGTTCTGTATACGAACTTAACGCATCATTCCCGTCCCCCCACTGCCTGTGCCTGGCACTGTATTTCACGGTACCCAATATCAACTATCGTTCCTTTCCCCTCAGCTCCACCTTTCACATTTTAATTTAAATTGAAGGTCATCGTGATAGTCGGAGGTAGTCAAATAAAAAACTGTTTTAGAGCCATTTGCAAGGAAGTAACGTCCCTGTGAAACGTGTTAAATCGGCTACGGAAATAGGCACCGGACCCCTCCGTTCCGCCGTCCATAAATTCCCGTTACCGGGATGTGCGGACCCCTGGAGGGTGCTGGGGTGCTTCTTCTATCGCTCGCGACAGTCGCTACTGCCATGCAGTGTGAACCCAGCTGCCCGTAATGAAATTTAATGTAATACCAGCAGGACGCACCTGATAAGGACAGGCTCCACTCAGTGTCCTGCGAAGACCACAATCGCCTCGAAGAGACCATGAGCACTGTTCCTGCATCTGCGTAATACGTGCATCAGCCAGCATCATCACCCCGAAGCACACTTTACAGGTCGACGCTGAGATTCCTTAGAGGCATGAAGAAAATATCAAGGTAATGGTGATATACAGTTTAGATATGATACTTCAGTTCTTTGTGAGCTGCTGTTTTGAGACTGAACATCTAACTTAGGGGGAAAAAATCCTTTTTAACGTGGCCTCGAAATACGATTCACTTTCATGACTAACAAAGTCAGAGAATTTGTATATTTACGGTTTTCTGCGAAAGTAAACAAAAAAAAAATCTTTATATACAATAAAACTGAGAACGTAGAACAATAAATCTGTTGGTTAACGGTATTAATGAAAAAATTGTGATGATGCTGGCTGATATGCGCATGGCGCAGATGCAGGGATAGTGCTCATTGTGGTCTCCCAGGATACTGAGTGGAGCCTGTCCTTATCAGGTGCGCCCTGCTGGTATTACATTAAATTTAATTACAGGCAGCATGTTCGCAATGCACGGCAATAGCAAACGTCGCGTGCGATAGAAGAAGCAAATAAGGAATAGCACATTACTGAAGTTATCGTCTGCATGTTTCTCTTCGTTGTATGCGATTCACGCAGAAAACATTGGGTAGTTTTTCATGGTATTTGAAACGACTTACAATAGAATACAGCATGTTTCATTTTGATGCAACATCGAAAAGATGAGAAATAATATAAAAAAAATGTCTAGCAAATTGAATTGTTCTATAGAATTTATTTTCTATCGCTTATTTCCTTGTACTGAAAGAAATTTACGGTGATTACGTAATAATAAATTAGAATTTTTTAAAAAATATTAATAATTAAGATTTCTTCATAATAATCTGAGCACTGAGCTTAATATCACTTTGCCTGAGGACAAGATAACATTAAAACTTAACTTAGTCCACAACCCGAAGGAGGCATACTAAGCCATTGTGTTAGAGGTAGGACGGCCAGTTCCTTTTCTCTGGGACCTACAGTTTAACGTGGAATCCGAACCACAGAGTGACCTGGCATAGCTCATATGATCAAATACAACTCTCAAAATTTCTGCGCCTGCTGGGATTCGAACCCGAGACCAGAGCAGCGAATGTTTTGAAAGCAATCGTCTTAACCACTGAGCTACCAGAACGCTCTAAAATAACTGTAATGTCTTTAAAATCTGTTTGGTAGTTTTTTGCGGGGTGTCGCATCAAACAAAAAACACACAACCCAGCTACAATTTATGTAATGTTACAGACGCGTAATTTTGTTTACTATTTATTGTTTAAAAAATGATTCAGGCCAAGACTTTATATTTCCAACAAAAATACATGGATAAATCACTTTCTCCTCTACTTGACGTAGTGTAATCATCTATACCGTCTCCGCTGTGATTGGGCTAAAAAAAAAAAATTAAAAAATGTAACTCAATTTGCTTCTACGTAACTTCCCCGGCAAAGAAATAGGATATCCATATTTTGGTCAAAGAAACATAATACATTTATGAATTTTAAAACTGAATCTTATTTCGTTTAGGAGCTAGAGGCCTTGACAGACGGGCAAAAAGTAGAGAGATAGAAATAGGGTTCCATTCAGTACATAATTCTAAAAATAAAAAAAATTATGTAAAAACATAAAAACTTTACATTCTCAAGAAGAAAACAAAACTATAATATTATGGAAATTTATACAGAACGGACAACTATATGTTTGCGAAGAGCTAGCTGGAATTCTGAAAGAATGTAATCACCGAAAACATTGATAAAAACAAAAAAGACTTCAGGCGATTTGCAGAGATTGTAGAATTTCGATCATTCACCCGAAACTATTACCTAGGAACTGAACATACAGGTTATGAAGAAGGCCTTTAGAAAATCAGAACTGTATTATTGAAGAAAATGACAGCTCAGTGGTTACAACACTTAATATTACATGCTCTCCTCGTTGTACCCTGTTATGGTAAAAAAAAAAAAAAAAAAAAAAAAAAAAAAAAAATATGGTCTGTAAGTAGGAAAAACATGAATCGTTTTACTTCCAACAGAATTTTTTGTAATGATTTAGCTCATATTTTTCATCACGCAGTTTTAATAATAATTATTGTAAACCTCTTATTAGGAGAAATCTGTAAACTTTTCCAGTATATATATATATATATATATATATATATATATATATATATATATATATATTATAAACGTTTATAATAGTGTATGGGCAGTAAAGACATAAGCAACATTTGAATAACATTTACAGTTTATTTTTATTTTAGCAAAAATAAGAGTCTAAAACAAGTGCTTTGTTCTTTATACATTACGTTCCCGAAACATAAATAATGACAAATAACAAGGATAAAAGTTGTGTTTCATATCTGCATCATCAATTCACTTATTCCCAAATTAAATCCAAAGAAAATACTCAAAAAAGAATGTGAGCGATAGATAGTCGGGATTTTCGACATGCTACTTTTAAAATCAGCACGATAACGATCCCTTCAAAGAACCCATTACTGCTAATAGTGTGTGGAGAATGTGTATCGGATGGGTTATTCACCAGAGATTTGCTTTATTTTTAAAAAACCATGGCAATAAATGAAACGCGTATATTCCGATTTAAAGACTGCTCGGCGGTTTTAACTTTTCAATCCCATCCATCCTTTGGTGGAAGTATTTGTAATCGCTCTGCATGTCATTCAGCTTCAAAAAGGGTAATTTTAATACTGAAACGATATGAATGTATTTGAGTTCCCATCAAATATTTGCCGAATTATTTACGTTCATATAAAAAAAGAAATAAAAGGCCAGGAAGTATTTATTGCTTCGTGGACGTATGAATGCGATAAACAACGAAGCGTTTGGTCCCGAAATGCACGGCGTATCACCTGCGCGGCCATTTTATTCGCGCAGCAGCAGCCTCTGACCAATTACAGCGTGCGTAATTCAGTTGATTACGACCATACTGCAGCAGAGCCTGGCGCCTGCTACAAACAGCCGCCTGATTGGATTGTGGCGCCAAAGCATTAGTCTGCACCGGCGCGGCGCACAGTCACGTCGGAACGGCGCCGCATTCCTACGGAACGGAGCTTACTAGAGCCACCTGGCCTACAGAGGATAATATGCAAAACTCATACCTCGATATACAAGAGACATTTTAAGTTGTGGCAGCCTTGTTATTCCTGCCCGACGTATGGGATACTGAAAATCTAGAATATGAATTTGAATGCCAGAGAAATGTGCCACTTAATCACAGTCATAAAGCCAGAGATGAACCAAAAATCTGGTAAATAAAAACACTCCCGTTCAAAGAAATTAGCGAATACGCTGTGTTCTAGAGTTTTACCAAAAATATAAACTGCTTATAGCAAAAACATCATTTAGGAATTGTACAATACGAATATACACATGGAAAAGTGCAGAGAATGTATGATTTGGTTAAAAGAGATTCAAAAACGTTGTTTAATATTTTAAAACTTACCCCGCAGTTGATACCGGCTCGAAGCACGATCTGTTAATAATGAAGTACAGACTAGTATTCAAGAAGATAGCGAAAAAAAAAAAAAAAATTCAACATGAAAGTTGCAGAACTTTTAATTGATGGTATAAGAAATAACTAATGAAGAAATCCAACTGAATGTGAATGGAATGTATTAAAGAAGGCGTTGATGAAAGACCATAGATAAACACTGGGCATAAAGGAATATTATATCCATAAACCATAATTCGTGGACCACAGGAGACATTTTTAGTTTTATGGATCAGAGAAGAATGCAAACAAAAAAAAAAGACCAAAGAATCTGGCTGCTAGAAAACTGTGAGGAAGTATAGAAAGAATGATTGTGGGTGAAGTAGATTTGGTTTATAGGAGGATCATGCAGAATTTTCGTGAAATGAAGATGGATACACGTTAAACGCGTTGAAAGGAAACCTCTGTGACCTTATAGCTAGCGATAACGCTTGAAAGGAATACTGTGTAATGTAAAATGAGAATAATGAGATAGCTGGAGGAAGAGGAAGATACTGATGATGTAGGATATTCCTTTCTAGTGAATGAATATGACAGATATTTAAAAGATTTTAACGCAAATAAGGCAATAGGAATTGATTAAATTCCTGTAGAAATGCCAAAATACTAAAAGAATAAGGAATCAAAAGATTATTCACTTGAATACGGAAATATTGCGAAACACAAGAAAATACAAAGGACATTAATGGAAAAATTATGTTTGCAAACCTGAAGGAAACACAAGCCAGTAAATGTGAAAACTAACGTGTACTAAGTTTTTGATTACCTACTTCAAGATTAATATACATCAAAATAGGAATAGGAAATGGAGGAGACATTAGATGAAGATCGGGATGCGTTCAAAGAAAAGCTGACGAACAAGAGTAGTTTTGACAAAAAGATATATTATGGAAGTTAAGATCAAGGAAATCATAGTATTTATGGTATTAATGGACTAACCCTAGAAAACTATTTTGGTAATGTTATATACAATCAAAATTTTAAAGAAATCAGATCCAAAATAACGGAGTATTAGGATAAATAATTATTAATTCATACAAGCATTAGATAGCTGCAATAAAAGTGGTGATTATGACAGATAAGCACAATTTAAGAAGAGAATAATACAAGGTTGTAATAATGTTTTTCTAATATCTAACTTGAATATTGGAACAAAAGGGTGAATATATTAACAAATTATTAAATGAAATAAAAAAATATTGGATGAACAATTTGGACTAAATACAAACCAAACCAAGATAAAATAGCTGACTTGTAAAAATGATAACAGAAATAATAGGTGAAATATAAGTATAGGAACAAAGGTAGTAGAAGTCAATGAATACCGTTCATAATGAAGGAAAATTACAACTGATAGAAAAAGCAAGAAGGATCTCAAAAGAAGAAAAAAGCAAGAAACAATGTTTTCTTTCGACAAGAAAAAATAAATCTTCTGATATGAAACAATGACTATATAGTGGACTTGAGACCCCTCTCCCATTAACGGATCAGCGGCTTTAGGTTCCCTTCACACTAAACGAATCTGAATCATGCAGAATCTATCCGAGTCAAGTTGAATCTGATTCGTGATCAACGAACCGTCATACCAGCCTAGTCAAACCAAGTCAATCCCAATCAAACCCCCTCTCTCTTTACCCCATCTAGTATCACCTCTCAGTTGTTTTTGAGCTTCAACCATGGATACGGTTATAATTAACGCTATTGTATTTCGTAGAAGGAAACGGCGTAAACAGAAAAAGTGTAGGTTGTGGATTCATGAAATAAATCGAAAAATACCAGACTTGGGTTTTTTCATCATCTACATGCTGTCCTTCACAACGACGATAGTATTCTACACTTTTTTTTCGAATGAATGAGGAACTAATACTACTGGATTTGGTGGTACCTGAAACCTCGAAACAGGATACATGTTATGGAATGTCTATAATAGCAGAAAAAAAGACTGGCAATTTGTACCAGGTAGCAATAAAATATCTGTTACTGTGATTTTTATCACTCGCGTCATAAATCGCATTATTTTCTTTCTCTTTCGTAATCAAATATTCCACATGCATCGCGTGTGGTTGTTGATTAATGATTACTTGAAGGACGAAACATCTGATCAGGTGAATCACGTTCGACATTGAATCAAGGCGGATTGAAGCGGATCCAACTGGTGTGAAGGTGTGAACTGAGACTGGGCGTATGTGACTGGTGGAGTACTGTGCGAATCTAGGTTCCCTTTGATTCGGATTGATTTTGAATGATTCTGATGGATTCTGATTTGTTTAGTGTGAGGGTACCTTAGCGTCTCTCATGGCTTGGCAGAAATAGAACTTTTCAACTCTCGATTTGCGAGAGATTTTTCGCTGAATACGGGTTATTCAGGTAGTTTTTTTTTTTTTTTTTTTTTATTTTCAGTCTCTGGAAATTCATCCTTCTTAAATCAATGATATGGTAACAGTACCGTTACAACTAAGAACAAAATAACTTTCTAAAAGTACGGAGCAACCAAAACTATGGTGCACACTAGTTTATGGTAATGAAGCATGGACTTTAGGAATATCGAAAGAAACAAAATAAACCATTTGAAATGTGGAAATGCAGTAGAATGGTGAGAATGAAGGGAGCCGACGAAGGCCGAAATAAATACATTTTGTAAATAATAAGCGATAAAAGAACTTTGCTGAACAGTCTCTCAGAAATAAGTGAACGATGATAGTCACATTTTAAGACATGTGGGAACAGTGGAATGACGTAGGTGAATGGAGGAGTTTCTTTTCCAAACATTCGCTTAGGCAAAATATTTAAGGCGAAAGGTATGAATATGCTCAATAAACTTCGGAGCTAAGGTCACTTTATGGAAACTAGAATAATTTGTGTTTTGATAATTATATTTCAATACTACTGAAAACTGAGTAAAAAACTTCAGCTAATCAATTTCCAATTTGGTCTTTATGAACAACACATATGACAGTGTCACCCTTATTTCATCGGCTGTTGTTGCTAATACCGCGGGTTGGGGGAAGACAGAGATTTTAAGTGATAAGTTAACGGAATCTTTTTCTGCAATTTGAAAACGTTTTCTTCGAAGACATACAACATAGCGGAATCACAACGTATGTGGATCAAAATATGTAATAACGTACAGCTGTAAAAGTAAAGTTTATAGTTGAAATCGACGAAAATGCAGTATTTAAAAAAAGAAGAGTAAAGGAATAAAAGAAAAGGCGTAACCTACGTGACCGCTGACTGAATTCGAAGTAAGTGATTTGCTGCTATATAAAACAAACGGTGTTTGATGTATAATGGGGACTTTTAGTAATTGTGCGGAAACCGTTTTCAGAACACCTAATTGATAGTCTATTCAATATATAAAAAGGAGGGATTTGAGTTACTGGAGGATCTAAAATTTATATATCGAAAAGGGACGCTGACTGCTTAATAACAAAGAAAAGGAATATTTTGTGCATTTCTTGACAGCATGGAATGATTCTTAGACGTTTTAATTCAGGTTCGATTCCCTTTAGACATATGGTTTGTTAAGATGATGTCTTTGTTGAGTTCAATAAATGTGGTTTTGGTTCTTTTTAAACTCAATATTTTAATTGTTTGACTACAAACAACGTTTACTGAAATTGATCATGAACAGGGCGATGATTTATGTTGTATTTTCGTTATGTTAAAAAGCCAGTTATGAGTAGTGTAATTAGAATGACGTGCATGTAAAGAAAGACTGAATGTTAAACTGAATAAAAGCTTTGGAATTGTTTATTCAAGGGAAACACTAAAATATTCTCTCATGAAAAGTGGATTAGATGCAGTATTAAAATTAATTTATTTATTTTTGTCAGTGTTTATATGGTTGGTATTTTACATTTTGGATTGTCGAAACCATCTTTTGGGGAAAAAATGATTTTACTGCTCTGAAACGGAGGGCATATGTGAGGTAACAACCATATTAATAATGAAGTATACAATGATTTGTATAAATAAGATGTTAATAATGTTCAAACGACTTCAGCATAAGTATTAAATGAATGCATAAATAAATAAGGCTGGGTAGCCTGTAAGATGAGTCGTAATGTAATTGATTATTGCTGAGATTAGCTGAGATATTTGTGTGTTTGATTGTTATGGAAAAAGCTGTTAAGTCCTATGACTAGAGACTATTTTAATTAAATGAGTAAAGGAATGAATTTATAAATGATTAAATGCAGTCTTGAAAATAAATGTTTTAAAGTGAAAGTGTTAATTGCGAAACAGATTATCTTTCAATAGCAGGGCATCTTTCATTCGCCATTTTGGATGTGAGCCCAAAAAGCATTAAGGACTACATCTTATAAGAAAAAATAAATAAAAGAATCAAGTTGCAAAAGTGGCTTAACTGTGGGCAGGATGGTGTGGTTCAATTACTAGTAGAGCAAAAGAAATAATTAAAAAAGATGCCTAGCAAAATTGGCATGGTAGAGAGACAATGTTCGTTTCATTTACTGAAACTATTGCTACAATACGCGTATGCGTTTTACATCTTTTAATTGGATTTTTAACATAACGAAAATACAACATAAATCATGGTCATATTCAGGATCAATTTAAGCAAACGTTGTTTGTTGTCAAACAGTTTAAGTCGTTTCATTGAATTTCATGGACTTTAAAAGGTTACTGTTATTTACACATCGTAGTTGTAACAGTAATCTGATGAAAATACGTTGTTTCATTTAGATAAATCATAAAATTGGTAAAGATTTATCGAATATTCGGAAATACGCATCGCAGTATCTACGTGTACGTGACCTGGGTGCTAAATGCCAGCTGGAGGAGCTTTAGCAATATATCAGAGAACTTAATTGAATAAGCCTCCTTCGACGGACCAAGAGGACCATCCCGGGCTCCAAGGAGCTGACCTCGTTTAGCTAACGAAATAAATTAGTAGCCGGTAACGCGGTTAGGGCAAACATTTGCGGTTATCAGTGGCTCCCGCCAGGTCCCCGGGATGGGACGGTGTAATCTGGACACGGGCTGCACACCAGTGTTCCCGTGGGACTAGGCGAGCATTGCCCGACTCTGGAGGCAGAGTACGGCGCAGGGGAATACCAAGAGAACCCTAGCACACAATGTGACCAGATCACAAACAGTCTCAAGATGTGAGAAGTTTCATTGCTGTCCTTGTCAATTTAGGTGTCCATGCATTTTACAATATTCGTGTGTCAAAATTGTAAACACAGTAAAGTCGGCATACAAACAAATAAACTACTAAATACTAAACGTTCTACTGAAAGGAAAAGCGACAGTAAGAAGATTGTGCAGAAAACAAAAGTGGTTAATTGTTATCAAATACTTAATTCCATTAGTTGTAAGTAGTGTCCGACCGAAGGTCATTTTTTGGTCGAAGCCGAAGCCAAATGTTCGGCTCTTGGGGTAACCTGTGGCCGTAGCCGAAGCCAAACATTCAAAAATAATTAAATATCTTAGAACACTGACACGAAGTATTTATGACATGCAAATACTGAACTGTTATTTTGTTTTATATGTAGTATTGTTAATATAAATTGCATATTTACAATAATTATAAACACAGTTTTTAATATTTAATTATTTGAATAAAATAAAACAGTAAAATAGTAGTAAACCAAGTTTTGAGCAACGCAATTTAGCAAAAATAAATGCAGTTATTTTTATTTAGCAATAATAAAAAGAAACTATAAAATTAACAGTAACAGCCCGAATTAAATTAAAATAATTTGTCTCGTGGATTAAATTAATAGTTAATCATTTCTAGTTTTAGCTTTGGTAAATCAAATACATTTTAGCATAAATATAATAATTCTTTCGTTTTTTAACAACTATAAAAACAAGTTTCAATCTCCTTATCTAAAATAAATTATTTTAGCTTTTATAATACTATATCCTGCTGTCTAAATTAGTATCACGTGTAAAATTTTCAGTTAAAACCGAATGAATACCAATATTTATAAAGTAATTTCACGTATACAGATTAATTAAAACTGTAATAAATATAATCAAAACAAAAAGTAGATCGGCACTAATAAAATAAAATGTAATATTCAAAGACAAACAGTCTGAAGTAATAAGCTGAAACTAATAGTTCTTCAAAATTTTCACCGGTTAAATTAGCTCTTCTGCCGTCATAAATTTGACCAGCAGCACTGAACAATTGTTCGCTAGGAAGACTAGTGGGAGGAGCTGATAAATATTTGGTTTCTATCGCTCGTAAATAAATATACGGGCTGGAAGCCCAATATTGGAAAATATTAGTGGTCCTCAGCAGCAAAGGTTCTTTTAAATAACAAATTTTCTTCAAACGGCAGGTGATAGCTGTCCAAATATCCAGTTCAGTCTCAGTCAAATTCATTTTGTGAAGGGTATCCTATAAATCGCCTGCTGGGAATTTATTTTGACGTTGAACAGGAGGTTCCAGGTTCACCAACATCCACATCCAAATGATCCATTTTATTTGTTATTGTCAGTGCACAGTTTTAACGTAGCAATGCCAAAATTTCAGTCTTCATATTTACAATTTCGTCGCTAGTCAATATTTAGTTTTCAACCGTGGATCGATTAGAGCGGCAGTCTATAACTGTAAGGTTTTTCTTGCGAAAGCAAATTACCTGTTAATAGACTCACACAAGAGGGTTTTGAGCAGTACCATATGAAATCCTTCTCAGCAAGTTTTGAATTTAAAATGGCAATCAATGATATAATTAAAGCTACTGATGATGAATCGCTAGAAATATCAGCTGTTGCTTGATAAAAACACTTCGGCCCGGTTATAAAATTGTTAATTTGGTTCCATTCTTCTGCAGTTGGAATTTCTATTCCACCATGTTCTGACATATACAGATTTACTGTATTTTTCTGTTCTGTTTATTAAGATATCTTGTTCACTCTTCTTACGTTTCATGACACTTTTTCACTATTGCCATTATAGCAATATCTTTAAAAATTACGTTGTGAATCAAGAGCTGTAGAGTGTCAGCAACACAACCAATAAAAATAAAGTTTCCACAGCGCATGGTTGCATTCGTATTAGAAGCATTATTATCTATACCCCTATGAATATTTTCTTTTGTATTTTATGTGTTAATAGTTTCACTGATTTTTGTGAAATATAATGCCCTGTATGATCTTCTTCCAACACACTAACTGCCAGTTTAATTTTTTTCTTTTTGGAACCTTTGCAAATGCTATGAGCCGTGACACTCAAAATGTGTTTGCTTGATAACTTCATCTGTTTGTGGTAAAACTGATCCATTCAGCCTTTTTCCAAAAGCAATGTAACTTTACTGTTTACTTTTTCGTACGTAGCTGGCATTAAAGACTTTCTAAAATATTTTTTTTCGCTTTTGTCTGTACCTTGGTGGAGTTTGAGGATCAGTAAAATTAAGTCTGGGAAGTGCATCTCCTTCAACGAGATTGTACGGAAGCATTTTTGCGATGATAAGGTCCGTACGTAAAACATTAATCAGCAAAGAAATCTGATGATTATCTGGCCATGATGGCGATACTTTTTTTTCTACGATATCGCGTAAAGGAGACTGTTATACTTCCTTTTTAGAACCTTGGGGTGCATTCAAGATATCTTATTCTTTTTAAAATTTAATCAAGCTTTGGTATTTAACAACTGGCTTCACAATAAGTCTTCCAATTAATTTTTATGATTTCTTCCAAATTGTTCTTTATCTCTGATATATTCTGTTGGCGCGCTACGTTGATTGTATTCGTAAAAGTTAATTCATTTTCGGCGGCTGGATGTAAAACTTCGGCTTCGGCCAAACATTCGGCTGATTTTGGCCGAAGCCGAATGTGCTTTTTTTGGCCGAAGGTGGTCGAAGCCGAACTTTCGGTCGGACTCTAGATGTAAGAGTAAGTCGTTAAATATGAACGCTTGTATTGGACAAGACGAGATACGATGTTGGAATCATACACCTGCGGTATGGAGCATAAACATCGTATACATTTATTGTTTATGCTTGGCGAGAGAATGTTTATGATGTAAGCTGCAAATATTTCAGTTATTTCCGCATACCTGAAAATGAATTGCTTTTGTAGATTTTAGCTTCGCTGAAGTTGAAAATTCCCATTGTCTTGCAACAATTAATCTGTTACATGTGGAATGTTATAAATTCAGGTATATATTCTGTGGATATTAATCACAGTTTCTAATTAGAAAATTCGTAATGTTTCAGGTCACAACAGGTAGATCAATTTGCTAAGTCCTTCGTAGTACATTCCATGTAACAATTAAGACGTTGCCCTAACTGGTCATTCAACCTTTAATTGCTACCTACAGTTTCACTTTTAAAATCACTACCCACACACGGGTTTTAGTGAAATTCCAAAAGTTGAAGAAAACTAGTCCTATAATGCATTTACTAGTTATCTAACAACACTACCCTCTTACATAATTTTCTCTTAGCTAAGCGAAGGGAGATTAAACTAAATGAATTTTCATAAGTTCAATAATGGGTGCATTTAACGTACTTCAAATAAAAATCCCGTCAACTCCACATATGCTATGAATACCAATTGGACTTCGCTATGTCCGTGGTGCAGGTTTTAGTATTAACATTAACACACAAGTTAAAAAGATTGTAATCACATACCGAGAATGGTGGGTGAGCGGTTAAGCTTGTGGCCTCACGTTCGGGAGGACGCCGGTTCGAATCCCCGTCCAGGCATCCAGATTTGGGTTTTCCATGGTTCCTCCAAACCACTCCAGGCGAATGCCGGGATGCTTCCTTCAAAAGGCCAAGGCCGAAATCCGTTCCTTGTCCGTAGTCCCTAATGACTAGCCATAAGTAAAAAATATATATATATATATATATATGTACTCACATACACAGATCACGCTTTCAAACTTGGTTGGTTGCGTCTACACGGAAAATGCCACAAAATCATTCTCATACTTCGAGTACAAAAATTAGATTGCAATACTTGCGACTGGAACAACTAAATGCACTTTCAGTTTAATCGGGGATACTGTCTAGCGACCTCACGCTCATCTAACCGGCTAAACGTTCAAATACACTCCTGCCACGTCACAAGTAGCATGAATGAGTGGAACCGCGGGAAATCTCCAAAATGAAATATTTAGTTAGAGAGAACATAGCTTGTTGCATATGTGGGTATAATATGAATTTAACCATTAAATCCTCCAAGATCCGTCTAATACATTAAACTATTTAAACGCATAAATATAACAAAGCATATAGTAAAAACTCCAGTAAATCCAATAACCAAAGTACAAGTTGTTAATTAGCTTGTCTCCCAAGTTACATAATGTATGTTGACTAACCAACAGAAATCTTCCAGAAACAAGTCACTGAGGCAACCCTAAATGTATTGATTAATTGCAGATGAACTTAACTCAAGCTGTCTAAAATAAAAAATTAAAATATACCCTGAGAGAGAAATACTTGAACAAAATTGTTAATGCTAAGCTCTAGCCCAACTAGATAGATTTTGTTGTGGTTTTACTCCTTATCGACGTCGGGATCGTTAGAGGCGGTAAATCTGGGGGGGGGGGGGGGGGGGGTAACACGCAATCTACCAAGAGGGTAACAATAACATTTGAAAAAGATATAATTTTTTCTTGACAATTAAACTTTTATGGTTTTTACATTTATGTATAGGGTGTTTAAAAAAATTACCGGTCTATTGGAAAAAATCAATAAAAACTAAACGGGCAGCGATAGAAATACACCGTTTGTTGCAATATGCTTGGGACAACAGTAAATTTTCAGGCAGACAAACTTTCTAAATTAGTTACAATTTTCAACAACAGATGGCGCTGCAGCCAGGAAAAAACTAAAGTTCTAAGGAATAAACCATTTTTTCACAGCAAACCTGCAATCTGTGAACAGCACACGCTTATAGTAGAAAGACGACTTACAGAATGGCGAACTCACATTGTTGTTGAAAATTGTAACTAATTACGAAAGTTTGTCTGCCTGAAAATTTCCTGTTATCCCAAGCATATTGCGACAACCGGTGTATTTCTGTCGCTGCCCGTTTAGTTTTTATTGATTTTTCAAATATACTGGTCATTTTTGAAACACCCGGTATATTACAAAAAAGAAACACTCACTTGGCAACTGAAATCAGAAATAAATTCTTCTGATTTTAATTTAGTTGAATGTGACAAACATAAACAGAAATCTGTTCGCCAATCTCACAGTCACTTCCTTAATTTGCGTGACTTAAATCCAGGATACACCTAAGCCGAGCAGGTCCGTTTGGCTCGGTTCCTCTGCATTACGGATGGGGTAACCACGCGTTTTTTTTAGGAAGGCGGTCTGAGTGTTCTTCGGAAGATTTTTGGAAGGGAGGGCTGTGTTTTCTTCGAAAGACTGCCCCCTGCGACAACTACGTCGATAACTGATCAGGATAATAATTATTTGTTGTGATTCGGTTCTTTTATATGTGCGAGGTCTCTTTTTCCCCCTCGGGATATTAGACGCCTGCGACAATGCGCCGCTAGACGGTCAGGATACGACCTGTGATTCGGTGTGCCTTCCTGATTTCGGTTTTCCATGCTTTCACGAAACCACTCCAGGCGAATGCTGTGATGGTTCCTTTAAAAGACCAAGGCCTATTTCCATCCCGTTCCTTGCCCCAATCCCCTTCCATTGGATGGAGAGGCTCTTGATGTGTGTAGGAGTAGGGTGGTCACAAGGTATATGGGGGGGAAATAAATCGAAATTTCGTTGGGGATTGGCGGTGGAGGGGGACACTCCGTAAAAGTTGCTAATTGAGGTTGAAATTTTGAAAAAAATTGGTTTCTGTTTTTCCATCACCAGTGAAAACCATTTGTCTTATAAACCTGATTTTTGTTTCATTTCATGGAAAATGTAGTTGTCTTTAACTTTTCCTCTCATCAGTTTTTGATAAAATTTAGATTTAACGTTATTAATCATTTTTCAGGTCTGGTCGTGTTTCACATTCTCCACATCAGCCTAGTAGTAAGTCAAAAATGATAACAGAAATAATTTAATTACCTTAAACCATTTTTTTAAAATTTTGTGTTACTTGCAATAAAAAGCATAAAAATGATAAATTTTATAAAAAATTTAACTAATTGTAGTTAATTAATAGGTTTCTGGTTCTATTCCTCAAATGAAATGTCTCATCGATTTGTATTGTAGTTGAGGTAGATACATTAAAAACCAACATCCGAAAGTCTCTTTATGTTTTGATCACTTGTGGGGATCCAGAACCGATGATAGGAGTTCCTCAGCTTGAAAATATGGAAACTAATCAAGTAAAAGCAGCATTTTCAGCAATTGAAGAATGGAGGGCATATATAGGACAGCTGGTATCTGGCGCAGGCGTTAAATTAGTTACTGCTGCTACAATGGCAGGTGAACGCGATTTAAGTGAGTTTGAACGTGGTGTTATAGTCAGCGCACGAGAGATGGGACACAGCATGTAACGAGCCGCGCTGTCGCCACGTTACAAGGTGCATTTTTATTATATATGTAATAATATAAGAGTAATTTACATAAATCTTGGGCGACCACGTGAATAGATTTTTGTTGTAATTTTATAAAGTACGCAAGATTCCAAGTGAGGACTGTAATGAAATGGTGAACTTATACAGTGTATCGTAGCAAAGCGAATATTAAAGAGTTATTGAGCTATGTAGGCTTGAAGCTAATCTTGGTTTCCGAGCCATGGCGACAGGACGTCGTGGATTTGGGATTTGCCAGACCACACACTGCTCCCTGGGGATGGGTCACTCACCGAGCGGGAAAAGCCTGCCGTCCGAAACCCGAATGTTCTCTCCCCGGCGAACTTAGCCGAATATGTCCGACCTCTGTTGGATTCTTTGGCCAAATCACATATCGAGGATATCACGTGACATTAGGTGCCGACCTGAAGGTCCAATCAAAATGAGCGTATAACTCAAAATCCTGGGAATTTTTGTTGTATGTGAGCTTCGAGACTACAAATGGGCGGAGCAAGAAGTTTCCTCGTGGACCGAAGAGCGAGGAGCTGGACATTCTACATTCTACATTCTAACTTCGATCGCACCAGTCTGAGGTTGACTTGGAAAGTTGACTTCTTTCGCTAACCGCAGCTTGCCTTGCTGGAGCAAGGTATCACCGCAACACAGCCGGTAATGCGATGATGCGCATTGCCAGACCAGAGATGCCTATAGCCGACTTGTGAGATAATCTCACATATCGTGGGTCCGCTACACTCATCACAGACATCAGACGCAGAACTACAATGGTAATTGATTACGACCAAGCCATGTGATTGTGCATTCCGTGAAACAGAACCCGTAAGCGACTTTGAGAGGATAGGTCCATGTTCTCACTTTGTAATTGTAAAAACCCCTGAGCTAGCGGCATAATTTGCCAGAACTAGTTATTTTCGAATGATATATTGTTCATTCTGGCGCCCATGATTTTCTTTTTAACTGTAAAGTCACAGTATTATGATGCCTTGTCTGAGGTAGTCATAACTTGTATTTTTCATTGTTTCCAGTTGTCATTATTTCTTGCATTTTGATTCTGAGATATTTAAAAGTAAATATATAATTGTTTGCTTGCTCATGACGGCTAATTGTAACTCCTGAGCGTTTGCTTTTATGTATTTTGCCAATTTGTGTTAATGTTAACGATTAAATTCGCTCAGACTTGTAATCGCCAGTGATAAGAAAATAAATGTCATATTGTGACAATTTTTCCTAAATTCCAACTAACGTCGAATTCTTGCTAAATTAATAAATTTCCACTCCTTCATATAAAATTAAAATTAGAAATCCACAGTTATTAATCATAAAGGTATGAAAGATAATTGTAATGTGGTTGCCCAGCCAAGGCACCCACCACATAATGTCGCCCAACGCTGGTGCCAGATGAGACATTACTTCTTAATGTCTGCGAATTGTGGCACTAATTCAAATTATAATTTGAGCCCAAATTCGGAAAGTTTCATGGAATGTTGCACATGGTTTTTGGCTGTTTTATCATTCTTGTAGTCAATAGATATTCATACAAGATTTTTTTGATGTTTCACTTATTTTTAATGCATAAAGTTCATTTTGTTTCAATGCATAAATTTATTTTGTTTCAACGCATTAAAGAAGTTCATTTGTGTATTTCAATTGAGATGCAATACACTTTGTATTGTAACAATTTTGTGATCATTTTCAAATTTTTTAAATGAGTAACGTCAGTGTTGATTTCTTAATGCATGGTAGCTTAAGAAAATTAAAGACACGCATGTTTGCCCATGTGTTTGAAAGTAAGTCTGCTTTCATGGTGTTGTGTTGCATGATTCATCGTTGCTTTTCTCTTGCTATTTTGGAGGGGTATATGTATTTGTGTGTATTGAAATTCGCGGTATTTTTGTGTTAATGAATCTAGATTTCGTCATTGCACAATTGCGGTGTAAATTCATTCTTTGGGTTCATATGAAGCTACGATCTCGTACGATAAAAGATTTCGATATGGAAGATCAGTCTGATAGGCAAAATCTCCCGAAATCATGAACGATCAGGTTCATTTTACGGAACAAAGCGAAATATTGGCTGCAGGGGAGGGGAACGTAAGTTCTGAAGTTCCGACCCACTCATATAGTTCGCAGTCTACTTTGTCGCCACAGGAAGATATGGAAAATTTTCCATCACCTATAGGTGAGATGACAAGAATACGCCCGCACATGCAGAACAGACCCAACAAATATCACAAATGCCGGTAGAATCACCACCCCTATCGCCGCAAATGCTAAACATGTTAATGACTGCAATCAATTCACTAAAAGAGGACAATAAGAGAAGTTCGGATTTGCTTAGCCAATCGAATCAACAACTAAAGCAGGATTTAAGCCTGCAAATTAATTCACAAAAACAGGAATCAAGCCAGCAATTTCTGGAATTAAACAAGCGTTTTGATTCACAAAAGGAGGAAAATAAGAGAAATTCGGATTTGCTTAGGCAGAGTTTTGAGTCGCAAGCTGCGATATTAACAAACTTGGACGAAAAATTATCCACCTTACGTTCTGAGGTCACAAAAGAAATATCTGAATTCAAGTCTGAGATAGCTAAAAATGTTTCTAAGCTGGAAAAGGGTACGGAAGAAGTAAGATCTACCTGTGCTTCTTTGCAAACGGCCAACAAACAATTATCCAAAAGACTTGACGCCGCCGACCTGTCCATTGAACAGATGCGAAACGAGAACGGCCAAAACCTAGGACAAATTTCGGAATTTGTTCACAAGGTCAAAGACCTTACTGAACAAAACATCCGAAAACTTGACTCGGAGGTGACTGCTGTAGCAAGTTCGGTCGAACTCGTTAAGACGGCACAAAACGAATTAAAATTGTCACAGGACGAACTGTCGGAAGCCACTAGTTCTAAGCTCTTACGGCTAGAAACTAGAATGAAAGAACTAAGTAGTTCTAATGCCGGCAATGTTCAAATTCAAGGTAGTGGCATGTATTACGCAGCTGCCCATATTGAATTAAAGCTCCCATATTTCGGATCCCGTAAAGACATTAATCCGAAAGCATACCTCGCCGAAATGGAGAGGTACTTTCAAATAAAAGGGGTTCCCGAAGCGATGAAGCTTATCCTGGTTGAGCAGTCATTATCAGAAGCCGACCGTCTTTGGTTTCAAATCACTTGCGAACCGGAAATGTCATACGAAGAGTTTCGGAAAGTGTTTCTTGAAACATTCTGGTCTAGCAGGATCCAAAACCAAGCGAGAATAAAATTGTATCAGGGCAGATATGTCCCGAAGCAAAATTCATCTATGGAGAGATATGTGAATAAATTGCTAGTCCTCACTAGGCAGTTCGATGTTCGGATGTCGGACGGGGAGTTTGTGGAAATGGCCGCGGCACATTTCGGTTCACAAGTCCAATCCCTAATAAATCCAATCCTCATACGTACTGTGCCAGAATTATTGGACACGTTAAGGAATTTAGATCGGATAGGACGGCAAGCATGTATCTTTGAGCGGCGGGCCGACAATAATAGCTTGGAACCGCAAGTAGAGACGAGGCCACACGATAATCACGGAAAGGGACGCTCGCATAAAGATTCCCAAGAGGAAATTTTTATAACAAGCGACAGCCCGATGCCGATGGTGAACCACGTCGTAATAACGGCGATACAAAGGGGAAACCGGGAAATTCGTTTTGGCAGAACGGAAATGACCGGAGGTGGAAAGCATTTTGGCAAGGAACGGGCTGCAATTAATGCAGTTGCCGTAGAATACGAGGATTCCAAAGTCCAAGGCCAGCAAAAGGAAGAAAAGAATATGTGCGATAGGACGGCCGCACCCGGAAACGATGCGCCGCAATAACATTGTAGGCATGATTCAACAAGTTTTGTAGCGTGCCGAATACGATGACGAAAGGGCTGACTATGAATTGACCGATTTGAATCATAAAAAAAAATTAAATGTACAGTACACATTCTTTAGGTTAGATGCCTTACCGAAATTAATGATGCTTGAAAACGCCGATGCCAGTTCCGCTAGTCTAAACCGTCTGTTTTGCTGGAAAGATTAGATAAACGTAAAATCAAACAAATTCAAGTTGCACTTATAGTTAAAGCTACTTAGGATATTTCCATATTCGGAATTTTAATGCTTATTTCACTATTCCGAACTTTATTTTTGTCCACGTGAAATATTAATAGTCACTTTTGACTTTCACGCTGTTAAATGGACTGATTTGATAAAAATCCTGAAATATTAAATGTTTTCCTGAGCCAGATAAATTGATACGCACCCGCGGAAAATGAAGCGCCATTAGCAAACACAATTTCTTGTCTTCGCAATCACAATGAATCTGACAGCGATACAAATATTGTGATATGCTTTCTAAGATGTATTCTGTGACATAAACGAAAAGGGTTTCAACATTTTGTGATGCATGAGTTCGATGTAACGTTTTACCTTAGGTAGTTGCATTATATCTTTTCTGAGCAGAAGTGTACAGCGAGCGTAATATCGCTTTGTCTGTGTTGATCGAAGATCGCAAGTTATCTCGTCAACGAACTTTACTTCTTTGTTTGTGTGTATCTGTAAAGGGTGGCTAACGTGCCATAGATAATGCCCTATAGAACACGAAACCTTGCCAGAAAGATTTTTTCAAATTGTATTAGTCATCACAGAAATTAGGAATCATAAATCGAAGGATTACAGATACACAGGATAGCTTTCACAATACCTTGCTGTTATTTTGCTAACGATACAGTAGAGCGAGGTCGAAGAGCAAAAAGTTAAAGGCGACTGCATTTATAAAGGCTAAAGGGAAAAACTTTATTTACGGGATATATTCAATAATTCAGCTAACTTTGCAAGTTAAGGTAATTATATTTGATGCTAACTTCAATTAAAAGGGAATTTTGTATATGATAATTGCACAGATGGTGAAGACGTGAACAATAAGATTATTGGTGATATCGAAGTTTTTCATGCTATATCATTTCATACTAAGTAACGGTATCGAGGGAGCTGGGGACAGTTACCCTCGAACAGCTGAGCTCATTAGTGCAGGTAAGCAGTGGCTCAACCGGCAGTTTCCGAGAATTAGCAGGTAGCGAATACCCCAGGATGAATGAGAAGGGAAACAAGTCGTTCCACGCCTCGTTCTAGCGGTATTTCGCGTACCCTTACTGTAAATTGTATAGTATTCCGTAAATTAGATTAAAACTATTGTTGGACAGTATACATTTAGCTCAGAATTGTGTGTACTCACCGAAAATAATTGCAATGTTTATATTTTTGCTTTATATAGATTTGTAGTGTTCTGCTAGCGTGAAATCTCAAAATTGCTTTGTATTGGCAAAAGGAACACCTGAGATCGGACCTTCTATGCACAAAGCTTATAACCTTTTTCATACAAGCTAAAGAAGCATAAGTGTATAAAAGGAAAATATTCGCTAACTGGGATGGATTTTCGGCTTAAAACGTGGAGTAAACGATATGTTAAAACGGTTATAATAACTCCTAAATAAAGGGAGAAAATTATATTCTTTGAATGTCGATAATCTCGAGTCATCAATAGACCCGTTGTGAAGGAATCGTAATGTTACTGAGGAATGATAGTTACGCTATTCATTATCCTTTCATTTATGTGCGGAGTGGTTATGTGCAGGGTTCGCTTGTATGCAAAGATGCTACAACGACTTTGGTTGACGATGAAAGTTCACGTCAAACCGCATAATGTGTATAATGTCTCATATGGGAATGGAATTTCTATAAAATTCCATTACATATACCCATGAGCAAATACAGTACCTTTCGCCATAAATTCGCAATCACTTCACAGACGGTATGTTAAAGTTAGAGATGTCGACATGAAGACTAATTAGGAGACCACCTAACATTCAACGAGTAAGGTTCATAATTTACGTAACAAACGAAAACATGTACTTACATCGTTCATTCCACACCACGTTGAATTATAAGTAAATGCCGCGTCATTAAAATCTAAGATTACAGTTAGTGATATTTGACCATGAACACGAACACATCTTCTCTCTGAAATGCTTGTTCAATTAACCGTCGGTCATGACGAAAATCACGTCACCGAATCCGACTAAACTATTCCGTTGTTTTGAGATTAAAACCGCGCAATGTAATGAGATATTTTACGCTCACCTCTAGCATCTTTATGGATGTTTGTTGAAGGCAGAATTATTTTTATGCACATGAGTAAAACATCACGCTAAATTGTAAATACAATGTATAGTTCAACCACTTTCTGCATAAGTGTTCTGACAATGTTTTGTTTTATTAATGTGTTTCATTTGTGATTTAATGATAAGATTTGATACAAGATATTTTCAAGATATTATTATTTAAACATGTATGTAAATAATTTCTTTTCATGTATATTTTAGTATTGTGTTTAATATAACTTTGTATTTGGGAAGGCTACCTGAATTCACGTGCTTCTGTTTGTAAAGAATTGTAAGACGGCCAAAAGGACATATGCTCCCGTTATATATTCACCTTACAAGGCAGGAATACCGATGGTTATTGGAATCACATTTAAAATTAATGTAATTATAAAAATGCTTAAGTTTTTGTTGAGTCACAATGGAGATAGAATTAGGTAGTTAAAAATAAAATTATTGTACCATAATTTCATTTTTCACCAACGGCCGGCCATATTGTAACGAGCCGCGCTGTCGCCACGTTACAAGGTGCATTTTTATTATATATGTAATAATATAAGAGTAATTTACATAAATCTTGGGCGACCACGTGAATAGATTTTTGTTGTAATTTTATAAAGTACGCAAGATTCCAAGTGAGGACTGTAATGAAATGGTGAACTTATACAGTGTATCGTAGCAAAGCGAATATTAAAGAGTTATTGAGCTATGTAGGCTTGAAGCTAATCTTGGTCTTCCGAGCCTGGCGACAGGACGTCGGATTTGGGATTTGCCAGACCACACACCTGCTCCCTGGGGATGGGTCACTCACCGAGCGGGAAAAGCCTGCCGTCCGAAACCCGAATGTTCTCTCGCCCCGGCGAACTTAGCCGAATATGTCCGACCTCTGTTGGATTCTTTGGCCAAATCACATATCGAGGATATCACGTGACATTAGGTGCCGACCTGAAGGTCCAATCAAAATGAGCGTATAACTCAAAATCCTGGGAATTTTTGTTGTATGTGAGCTTCGAGACTACAAATGGGCGGAGCAAGAAGTTTCCTCGTGGACCGAAGAGCGAGGAGCTGACATTCTAATTCTAACTTCGATCGCACCAGTCTGAGGTTGACTTGGAAAGTTGACTTCTTTCGCTAACCGCAGCTTGCCTTGCTGGAGCAAGGTTATCACCGCAACACAGCCGGTAATGCGATGATGCGCATTGCCAGACCAGAGATGCCTATAGCCGACTTGTGAGATAATCTCACATATCGTGGGTCCGCTACACTCATCACAGACATCAGACGCAGAACTACAATGGTAATTGATTACGACCAAGCCATGTGATTGTGCATTCCGTGAAACAGAACCCGTAAGCGACTTTGAGAGGATAGGTCCATGTTCTCACTTTGTAATTGTAAAAACCCCTGAGCTAGCGGCATAATTTGCCAGAACTAGTTATTTTCGAATGATATATTGTTCATTCTGGCGCCCATGATTTTCTTTTTAACTGTAAAGTCACAGTATTATGATGCCTTTGTCTGAGGTAGTCATAACTTGTATTTTTCATTGTTTCCAGTCATTATTTCTTGCATTTTGATTCTGAGATATTTAAAAGTAAATATACAATTGTTTGCTTGCTCATGACGGCTAATTGTAACTCTGAGCGTTGCTTTTATGATTTTGCCAATTTGTGTTAATGTTAACGGTAAATTCGCTCAGACTTGTAATCGCCAGTGATAAGAAAATAAATGTCATATTGTGACAATTTTTCCTAAATTCCAACTAACGTCGAGATTCTTGCAAATTAATAATTTTCACTCCTTCATAAAATTAAAATTAAAAATCCACAATTATTAATCATAAAGGTATGAAAGATAATTGTAATGTGGTTTGCCCACCAAGGCACCCACCACAAGGTCTAGTAGATATCATTTTTCTGTTCAGCTCTATAATTTTTCTGCTAAGTGAGGATTATCTGAACCTGCAAAGGGAGAAGAAAATCCCGGAGGCAAATTCAGATTCTTTGCTTTTATTACACATTTTGGTAACCTAATTTACAAATAATTTAAAATGTTATTAACACCGCATACGTTTTTGATACTGTTAATAGCGTGCATATATTTCTGAATGTACTATAATTAATTCGTTAAATTAATTTAGTTTAGTGAAATAATCACATTTTTCAGTCTTTTGATCTATATAAATTACACAATTTTCAGTAACTCATTTTTTCTGTATGCGATTTGTATTCATATGGAAAACCTTGTGACTTTTCCTAAACAACTTGTTGGAATAGTGCTTTGCATGCTTATGAATAACTGATTTGAATGTCACCTACCATTTAGTAACCTTGCAAAATGCGCTCAATTGTTCCATTTTGCAGTGTGAATATTGTGCTCTGGCTCCGTTTTCTATTACAACAATTTAACTTATTTGCTTAGTTGAGCAACACTAGCTTTGATTTTTTTCTCTCTTCATTTCATTCCATTCGTACTCAGTTAAGCTCCTTTCAGAGTTATTCTTGGACCTACGTTTACCACATATGCAAATTTTTCTCTATAGTTAATTTATTTCAATTTGTTCAATTCCAGTCTGTTCCGCTTGTATTGAATCTCTTGAATTTCACCCTTCATTTCATAATTATCAGATTGTGGTTAGAGTCTATATTATATCATTTTTTTGGAGGGGGAACAAGGAACGGGATGAAATTCGGCTATGGCCTTTTGTAGGAAGCATCCTGGCATTCACCTGGAGTGATTTGCGGAAACCATGGAAAACCCAAATCTGGATGCCCGGACGGGGATTCGAACTGCCGTCCTCCCGAATGCGAGGCCAGAGTGTTAACCACTCACCCACCACGCTCGGTGGGTTATGTTTTACAGTATAGAACCCTATTCCTGAACCTCTGTTTGACCATTGTATAACCGATATCTTCCTGATTCCCCTGGATGTTTTCAGGTGTATAGTCTTCGTGCTTTATTCCTAAATAGTGTGTTCGCCAAGATGAGTTTGTATTTTTCATAAAATTCTAACACCATGCTTCCTCGCTCATTTCTTTCACCTAGACCAAAGCTTCCTAAATTTTTCCCATCTTTTCCTTATCCCACCACCACCTTTCAATGACTTATGATTATTGGATTCCTGTGACGTTGGCATATAAACTTGCACTAATGTTGTTGGAGCAGACTTAGTTTCTACTCTCGTCAGAATAATCCTGTCACTAAACTGTTCATAATAACTCACCCGTTTCCCTACTCTCTTGTTTATTATAAATCCTACACCAGTAAGTCCATCGGTAGCTCGTGAGATAATTCTTCTGTGTTCCCCAAACCAGAAATCTTGTGCGTCCTTCCGCTTAATCTCACTAATCCCAACGACATCTAACATAGGTCGTTCCATCTCCATTTTTAAGTTTTCCAATCTACCTGCCCAGCTCAGACTTTTAACATTCCACGCTCCGACTTGTACAATGCTTCTATCCAGTCGGATGACTACTGCCTGAGCAGTCGACACTGGAGGATTCGATTGGGGGGGATTATATTACGTCCGGAATACTTTACCCAAGGTGGAACTACCATTCTATATGTAATTTGAAAGGATTACATGACCTCGGGATACGCTTTGGGTATTTAATGCAGTGGCTTCCCGTTGTCTTCTGTATCCCCATGACGTTTATCATTTCATATTCATCCGCCCTTATAGGCCGTTTCCGATCTTAAGGCAAGAGTGTTACCTGGACTGCTTTCCCCTCTTCCGCCCTTCTCTAGGAAGCCGTTAGCAAGCAGTGGGCAACTCCTTATATCGGGAATCATTTAGTCGCCAGAGCCTCGTCCTTACAAATGGGATGCATCATGTGAAGGAAAGATTGAGGTTTGGTTGGAAGAGGTTAGTATAGCACTTCCCAAACCCTTGTATCCCGAAAGAAAGTATTCCTTACTTATAAAACCGTGCTTCCTTTCTTGTTTGAATTGTAGCAACATACCACACTTAGGTATCTCCAGCTGAAACTTTTTAAAACATTTGTCTAAAGGTGTTATCTCATCCTCCTAAATGAAGCAATTTGTAGTAATTTATTTTCTGAAGACTTTTATGATATGTGAAGGGCCTGTATAAAGATATTTGCTCAAACGAATATTTGGGTTGCTATTTATTGACGGTATCTATTGATAAGCGAAGGATATAAGTTTAGATTGGCTATGTATAATTTGTTCAAAACCTGGACAATAAACTGCGAGAAAATTTTATTTAATTTGTTTGTAGGTTGAAATAAAACATAACTGGTTTGTGGAACACTGTGGATTAATGTTTATTGCAACTCTCAAAGTAATGCAGAACTTTGATTTGTGTAGTGGTGACCTGACGGGACGATAAGCATCACTAGCTCAGTTGGTGTTACGGAGTAGACGCCGTCGACTGCCTAGTAAGCGCAAGCAGTCACTCTGTCTCATAAATGGACTGGGTGGGCTCCATGCTGCGCCCTTGTCCACAGTTGAAAAATCGCTTGTCCGCGAGGGCAGTAGATGTGTGCTCCCTGTACTATCATCAGACATCTGCTCATCCTCCTCCTCCAAGCGTTCTGCTCTTCTAGAGCACTGATTCAAGCCAGGGAACCGTCGATTGATTCACAATTTCTATCTAACAGACAGTTTAATTGATAAACCTAACTGGTGCCATGTTAATACGTGATTGGTTCAGTAGAAGATACCACCATGAAGTCCATTAACATACAGTGGTTGGACAAAATAATATGAACACCTGACATCTACATACTATTGATTTATTAATAAGGTGTTGGGCCTCATTTTGCTTGTACAAAAGCTGCAATTCTTCACCGAATAAATTTGTAGAGTGTCTGAATAGTTTCCAACGGAATGTTGTCCCATTCCTGCACCAAAACATTCGACAATTGCTTCAATGACGTTGGAGGTGGAAATCTAATCCTTATTCTCTGCTCTCAAACTCTCCACAACTGTTCAAATATATTGAGGTATGGTGACTGTGCTGGTCAGAGAAGATGTTTGATGATATTCTGATGCCCTTCGAACCAGGACAGAACCTCTTTGTCTTTGAGTATGGGCGCTTTATAATCTTGGAAGATGGCAGTGTTTCGCAGCAGTATTATAGTCATGGTAAGAACTTCATGACTGAGGATGTGGAGATATTCTTTCGCAGTCATCTGTGAATGAGAGGATCTGCTGAATACCACGATATAGCCGTCCAAATCATAATGGCACCTTCACCATGCTTGACTGAAGGATGCATGCAGTCGAGATTGTAGCCTTCTTTTTGTGTTCTCCATACATAAATCCGGCCGATAGTAGGAAAAATTTGAACGATGATTCATATGACCATCAAGTGTCCAGTTTTTTGATCGTGGCACCACTTGTTTCGCAGTTTTTGCGTTGATAGCCGTTATAAGGGGTTTTGCAATTGCAGCCCTTCCATGAATGTTAGGTTTGTGGAGCTCTAGCAATGGTGTTTCTGTCGAAACAGTATTACTCAGGTGTGTGTTGAATTCTGCTGTCACTTTTGCTGCGGTAGTTTTGTGTTGTCTGGCCACAATCATTTTTAATGTTCGTCGGTCTCTGTCGGTTAACTTTGGTTTTCATCCACTTTACTCTTCGCCGACGATGTTTTACTGTGTTTTGTGTTTGCTGTCATTACCGTGGATACTGTCGCTCGTAAGACGTTAAACAGTTCAGCTGTTTTTTGTCACAGACACTCCCGCTAACCGAGCTCCAACAATTTGCCCTCTTTCGAAGTATGAGAGATCATTCATTTCACCGATAGTTTGTTGTAACCGGCACACAACAAAGCTTATGATACACTGATACATAACCTACAAGACCTGCCACGTCATCTAAGACGTACACACATTGACAATAAATTTGGCCCACGCTGAAAACTTCTATCACTCTTATTTTGCACAATCTGACATCAATGTCATCCTAAGACACAGTAACGCAATACTGGCCTGAAAAATATTCAGGATATGGTGTAAAGTCGTATATTTGCGACAAATCAATAAATATTCATGAGTACGCAGCAACAGTGAACGGTTTCTGCACACGGGTTCAAGGAGTTTTATCACTGGTCACGATGACAAACGAGTGTAATTTATCATCGGTGGAGGCGTCGGAACATAGAGCGTTGTGCAGAATCAATATTTTCAAGCTGCTGTAGCCAGGCTGGTATTCTCGCAAGAATTATGTCTCCCGTAATCTGACAGTCAGTCGGCAGTCACGGTATTGGACGAGTTCATATCAAAGGCCGACTTGTGGACCATCCTGATTTATCTGGTTGTGTGTTAATCCGTGTTCACCCTGGCGAACTCTGGGAGGTATCTATTTCTCAGAAATTAAACCGGAAACAAACAAACTATCCAGTAACAGCCAAAATACAGCTTTCAAAGTTCGCATAGATATGGTGAACCCACCTCCCTACCTCCTAGTACATACTACAACCACAGGTTCCTGCCACAAACGCTTAGTAACAATCATCGTTGCCTAACGCAAAATTAGACCACGAGACTCAACGGAAAAATGCCAGCATGAAGGAAACGGTTTCCTTCCTTTTCACCAGTTACATCTCACATTTCATAAATGCAGCCAATGTTTATAGTAAAATTAAGGATAATTAACACATAATAGTGTTGTAATCTAACTGATATATGTTAGATTGTGTTGATCAATAGCATATAACCGTTAGTGTAGGGGCTACAGTATTGGTCTCACATTCCGAGGATCCCCAGTTCGAGTCCTCAAGTGCATCTGCAATTTTAACTGAATTTTGTGGTCGTCGTTTGTCATTCCTGCTGTAAGGTACAATAGGAACAGAAGTAACTAATTCACTTTATTAAATCGTTTAAGCAAATGCGTTGCTGCCCGTATTGCTAACAAAGCTAAATGCTATTTTCAAATGTCCCGTAATAGTGACAGGCTGGAAAGCGTATTACGTATTTTTTTTCCGGTACTATGGTGGACCACATGGGTTAACACCAAACTGCAAAATTTTTATTATTTCGAAAACTCTGTCAGCTTCCGTTCGTTGCTGTCACCATCGTCAAAGATATGTAGCATGGAGGGATACAGGAGATCTGCAATAATTTTCTCGTGGTCTGTAATGATCATGGTACCTTTGATCACTACCACAGGTCCCATGGAAGCCTATATGCCTTCCCCCGCGGTGCATGTTTCAAGCAGACGGCTTATCCCGACATGACCATCAACCTAGTGTAACAAGAAACGTGAGTCTTCCGACGAGGTGACACATTTACATTGGTCCTCGATCCAATCTGGATGATTTTATATATTTCACGATCGTGATA